>JACGCK010000079.1:0-207028 GCA_014925825.1 Pholiota molesta
CAGATTCCTACAGTGCTTATCGCGTTCATCAGCCCATCACGTAGCGCTATTTATTCTACAGCTTGTATTTAGATAGGGCGAACATGCCTCGATGAAGCATCGACGACTGAGTTCTGTGGGTCGACACATGACAGTCATGTACTTTCGATATGACTCAATTCCGCATTAATTGCCCATCTAGGCACGAACCTTCATATCACAGACGGATGACATACCAGTGTGCGACACATGTGAACACGGTGGATGTCTATAGACAGATGAGCTGTGGCATATATATACGCGCCGACCATGACAGGCAGTGCGTCGAGCATTATAACGGGACTCGACCTTCTCCGAAGGGAAGGGTGGTCTGGGCAGAGGTCGGGATTCCGGATAGAAAACGGAATCGTTATGAGACAATTTATGACGCGAATAACCACGATCCAGTAGACTAAGATAAGAGGCTGGATTGAGGCTGGATGCACATGCCAACATCAGATTTTTCCGATTATTATATCAACCCAAATCGTGCTCTTCTGCCTTTTTAATTACCCTCGCTACAAATAAATCTGTCGGAATGTTGCGTTTATCTATAATTATACCCTAATTATGTAGAGTACATCATTTTCATAACATATTCCAGGAATCATCTACTTAGACAATGTCAAGCGCATTGGGATCAGGATGAACTATTACATCCGTGGGGAGATCACCGACGTTGACCATTGAATTCATCGCTATGTTCTCCGCCTTCATATGACGCAAGGAAATATACATACTAAGCTGCCTCCGAAGAGAATAGGAATAGACACAAGGAAGCTTTGAACTTCGCTGCACGGTCCACTGAATGGCTGGATGTTCGTTCGAGCGTTCACCTGTACCGGACATCTTGATATATCAACCCTTGCTATAGCAAGAGCGGGTTGATATATCAGAACCTGTACTAGAGGAGGGTGATTGTTGATATATCACCCTCCTCTGACCTTTTATATAGAGGAGGGTACCCTCTGGGTAGTCTGATATATCATTCTCTTCTGGTCTGGGCACCGCCTTTGCCTGGCAGCATGCCCTCCAATATATCACCCTCCTCTAAGCTTGTATATAGAGGAGGGTACCCACTGATATATCATTCTCGTCTGATCTGGGCGCCGCCTTTGCCTGGCGGGCGCCCTCCGCCCAATCCGATTTGAAGGACAGCGGCCCTATCGCTTGGCGGCGCGCCTGGGCGCAATAATTCAGGCACGCTCCCCGCACGCGATCGCAATCGGGCGAATGCCTGCGCTAGCGGCTGGCAGCAGCTGCGTGCGCGCCCTCATCCCGCCCTCCGCGCGCCCTCATGGCTACGCTCCTCTCCTGTCCCTCCCGTTCACATTACCAATAGTCCTTGTAGTGTACCCCATGTATTGCGTGCGAATTGATTTTATTCGAGCGTTTTGTAGCAAAAAAATTGATTTCAATCGATAAAATGTACCCCTCCCAATCGTACGATGAATCGCGCCTTGCCGCGCCTCTTCTAATCCCATGCGCCATCGTGCCCTATCCCGTACTGTTCCGTCGACCTTGAAGAATCAAGGGCGCTAAAGAATGAGCCAAAAGTGCTGAGCGCGTCGTGTTCGACGACGCGCTCGCGTTTCGGCGTTTGCCGAAATGCCCATCAACGGTGTTGAACCACGGTTGACTTCTTCCTCGTACCACCACAACACCCCCCTCGAGCCCCTCCGCTGCGACAGGGATGTGGGCTCTCGCTTTGGGAAACGCCAATGGACAAAAGGGAGAAGGAACACAGGGGAGACCCGAGAGCGGGAGACCCAGTAGGTGCGCCCGTCGTGCCGCCCACGTTGTCCACCCGCTCACACACATCCACCTCCCCACAGTATTCGCTCGCGGCGACGAGGGATGCGGCGACCGCCCCCGTCCTCTCTTCTTTATGCCATCGCGTGGCCACTCCCACCGCACCCCAGCCTGCCTCCCTGCAGCCCGCCTGGTCCGTGCTCGCTACGTCATCACGACGACGCGGGCCTGCACGAACCCAGCCACCCCAGCGCCGCCACTCGCCTCCCACCCGCGACCGTCTCCCTACCCTGCCGTTTTCCGAGCCCACCGGACGCCCGTCCGTGCCCATGCCCATGCCTCTGAGGCTCGCCCAGCTGGCGACGGCCCTCGTACGTACAACGGGCGCAGTCCGCCGGTTGATGGCGGGGCTGGCTATTGCTGCATCACCACATGCGGTGGTGCTGGGTTAGCGCAGGGGCTGCACGGGGAGACCACAAGCAACGGCGACGCGAAGGCTGCACGGGGAGACCACGAGCGATGGCGACGCGAAGGTCGCCATCCCTCATTGTCACCTCTTCGCCCGCTGCTGCAGGGTATGGGTAAGCAGGCAGGCAGCGCCGCAATTTTGCGGAGCAGCATGAATAGCCCGGGCGTCGGCTGGCACGGGTTCACCAACCCGAGTGCCCCCAAGAATCGGTGAGGAGCGAGCAGGGCTCATTATCCCATTTCAGCATGCGCGCCTATACAGATTAGATAGATTATTTGTAATTTTGTATCTAGTGTAGATACGATATTTGAATATAAATGCTTGATTCAAATGTTAGTCCATAAATTCTTCAGCGAAAGCGTTTCTGAAGCAGCAGCCCATGGCAGTTGCCAGTAAAAAAGATCTTATATTGAGAAAATAGACTGGTATAGAACCAATTCATGTCTACTATTTAGGCTCAAATTCTCCGAGCATGAAGTGTTGTACTCACAACACTATATTATACCTTGATCACAAACCTATCGCAAACATCAATGATGGCACATGTTTGCGATATGTTTGCGATACTCTGCCGTTCTACGCTGTAATACTTGCGCTATTGGGGCCAAAAAAAGATATACATGCTCAGTACATGATACAAATCTGATTGATAGAAGTTAGTCAATATAAGGGAAGAGTGAATGGACCACTATTTGACACATATCATTGAAGTATCATATGGAAACCCTACTGAGGATCCTGGAACTTGTCCTGATCAAAAAAAACGAATGTATCTTATTAAATAGAGATCAGCTTCTAGTTTCAGAATATGTGCTTCTCTAAGTGGACACCAATGTAGTTCTGCCACAATGAACTGACAATCTCAAACATATCTCAAACCTTGGCACTGATTTGGCGCTAATGATGCCGTCTTTAGTTGGCATCAAACACATTGCCCTCCACCATTTCTGCATTGGTACGTGCCATCTGCATCCACTGACCACGGTGGCCGTTGGGCACGCCAACCAGCACCCGCCGAGAACTGCCGAGCACACACCAGCCGCCAAACCGCGCGGGCCATGTCACCACCGCCAACGACGAGCGCGAATGCGTAGACCACCCCCAACCAACGGAGCGCCCGTGACAGCAAAATGAACAAAACGCCGCAAGGCCCGGCGCCCAACCGCGCACCACGAGACGCCGCAAGTGCGAGCGGGCGAGAGAGCGCCGCAGAATAGGGAAGGCCGTGGAAGGCAAAGGACGCCAAGGTCTCCGAGCCTTAGAGGCTGACCGGAGGCACCGCGGAGGGCAAAGACCGCACCCACGGTGACGAGACCTGCTGGAGGACATGGAGGCGCCGTCGAGCATGGCGCCCCAGGTATGTGCACCGGCGCACTGCCGCTCCCCGCCAATCGCGCTAACCCACCACAGCGCCACTTCACCATCCGTCCAGCCGTATGCCCTGTCAGGCGGGAAAGGCGCCCCCGTGCCGCCATGTCAGGCGGGAAAGGCCGTCCCACGTCGCCATCATGCATGCAGGCCCAGGTTCCCAGCCCGATGCGACGTCAGCACGCACCCGCGGCGCACGAAGGCCCAGCCCGACGCCGCCGCACTACACAGTGATGCCAGCGCTTGCTACCGCAACTCAGCCAAGCCGCACGCCGCGCGCTTGCCCTCTTCTTGCCCACTCGCCAGCAAGCAGATTGATCAGTTAGAGTATCTTACACTATTAAAGTAGATAAAGTTGTAGGGTAAATTAGATTAGATAGGAAATATATTGACTGGTTTTGGACTGGTTCAATTCCAAGCAAATTCCAAGTGTGGTATTACATCTGAATGACTCTGTGTCTATTGCCTAGACCACATGGGGCATACAAAGCTACAGTAGAGTGTGCTGAGATCTATGCAATGGAAGCAGTGCAGATGCCACAAAGGTGTGCGGGGAAGGGAGCGCAAGGGAGCGGCGGCGGCCATGGGCGCTGATTGGCGCGGCATCTTTCGGCCTCGGCCTCGGCGAATGATGGGATATCGAAAGGAACGAGGGCGGACAGCCCTACCCGAGACAAAGAACGCGCGAGTACTAGAGAGCGGGAAGCGGGGTTGGGAGGCGGGAAATGGGGCTGGATAGCGCGAGGGAGCAGCGGCGGCGAGGGAGTGGCTGTAAATGCGCAAAGGAGCGGCGGCGGCGGCAACGGCGGTGGCGAGGGTAGAGGCGCACGCTAAAGGATGCGAGATCAGGAACACAAATAGGTTCCGTGAGATTGATTGATCATAGCGCCGGAAGGGATGGTCGAGGATTGTGACGAATGGGCATACCTTTCTTCAGATGATGGCGGGATGACTAAGGATCGCGCGCCATAGAGGCGCGCTCGCCAAAAAAATTTCCCGCGCTGGCGCGCGGATAATTCCATAGGGATAAGCATGGGCGAGGGATAACCACGGCCCGCGAGAGGAGGATGATATATCAACGATCACCCTCCTCTAGTACAGGTTCTGATATATCAACCCGCTCTTGCTATAGCAAGGGTTGATATATCGAGATGTCCGGTACGCCTGGAGCGTTCTGGTCGAGTGACACGGGTACTGGTCTAACAATTAATTCGCATATTACTTGACGTTTGGTGGGCGGACATGATTATTACGCGTAATGTTCTCCGACTAAGGGTATAGCTTCGAGTCATGAAGCTTCATGTCCAGTGTCAGAATATTTGATTGATAATAGTGATGTTCTCTCATGTCAATGGCTAGTCGAGAAATCGTTACAAGACGATTAACAATTTCTAGGCTTTCCAAAGTTAAAGTATCACTTCTCCAACCTAACTAGTTCTAAATCTCTGTGGCCTTCTAGGACAAAGAGCTCAATTCATCGACTGTAATGAAAGAATATATCGTCAATACAATCGTGGTAGAAATGTTGAAAAGTTGCCTAAATTATGTACACCGGAAGAATGAAATCAAAGTTCCGTCGTCCTAGGATATCTACATAGCACATCTCCGTGCTACTATTTCCATCGAGCACAGAGTATGTATTTACCGGAAGCCATGGCACCCATTGAAATGGATGATGAGGAGGACGTGACCCAAGGTGTGTTGACCGTGAGAACATGTCGGTGAGAAGCTGTTGGCCCTGGTTCTGTTCGCTCTCATGTGGCACTTTCATTGCTACTCTCAGGTTCTGGAGGATTGCCCAGTCGTCCTTCGCAGCTTCTCCGCACATAACTGCCCATATCGTTCCTTCGACGTGAATCCAGAGTCGCCCAGTCGCACCAGGGCCATCTGCGCGCAAATCCATCTACCACACGCTGATATCGGATGGACGTGAACGCTGGCATGCCGGTACAGTCACCTGTAGCGGAAAGATCAACCGTCTTCTGATAACATTAGCTGTGTTATTTTTGAGCTTGTCCATGTCAGTTTTGATTACTGATATAGATTGGGTTCTTGATTTTTTGGCACGTCCCGGACGAAGGATCATCTTACGGAGATTGATAGTCAAGATCCTTAATCGCTGGCGCCACCCTTTCGATAAATCCTGTGACCGCGATGACCTTTCATCCAATGCTGTACCGCACTGTATACACGCGTGCGATCCTAGGAAGCAGTCTCTTATCTGCCCACTTGAATAAATTTACACGTGATGGAGCTCTCCGCAAGGTCTGGACGCGCGGATTTAGGGGCAAAGGCGCCGCTCTTTCAGCGCTTACTTTACTACTCCGACTTTACAGGGTCATCCATCGCGTAGGATCTCGTAACTGGACCTCTGCCGCGTCCTCAGCCGGCATGAATGAGACAATGAAGGTATGGTTCCTACCTTCCTTGCGAAAAGGTTATTAACGTCGAGGAACCAGATGCATAACCCTTCCGAATCAAGTTCTTCCTATACCCGATCAACGTTTTGCGTACCTGCCTGCCATTCGCAAACCTCACGGAAGCATGAAACGGACGGCAGTGACTTGTAAATCCCAGGATATGTACGGCGCCTGCAGGCAGATGAAAGGGTCTGGGAAGGAAATATATAAAAGCCTTCGCTAAGCGACCCCAGAAGGCAGGACCAAGTTCTCCCCTTGCGTACTCCCCCTTATTCCCAAGCCATAATGTTAACCTTTAGTCGGTTCTTGTCCACCGTCTCCCTTGCGGTGGCAGCTTCTGGTACGTATTAAACCTTGATACGCTCATATTCTTCCCTGATCCATTTCCTACATCGCCAGCTCTCGTAACCAACATTGTTCCTCCCGCCTCCAAGGGTACTTGGGACGATCCCTCCAATGCTCTGGACTTGACAGGAACGGAGACGGACAGCGACGCCATCGCCTCTACTGCCAATCTCGTTGACCAGAAGTCGGGTGCAGCCGGAGACGTCGACCCCAATCCCCCAGTGCCACCCGTCACCGTCACCGCCGTCGATGGAACACTGACAAACACGACCGTGACGCGTCGTAGCACCCCCGCGACGGGTTTGTTCCGCCGCGACGCGTCGGACTACGAACTGGTGTTCTCCGGTTCAGGCACTGGTCCAACTGCCCGCGACGCGTCCATCGAGGGTACTGCTTACTTGACATTCACTCTTGTTCCAAATTCGACCTACAACGTCAACGCGTGTCTCGATTTCTGCAGCAGTGTTGAAACTTGCGGTACGACATTGTCCATTCATCCATTATTCTGCACCTCATCATTTTTTTGAAGTATTCGCCAACGTCTATTACGAACTCAATAATCCAGGTCTCGAAGAACAAACATCGAACTTGAAGTGTGCCGTTTATGCCGACACGCACAGCGCCGCTGAGAAGCTCAACTTCGGCGGACAACAGCTTGCGCCTCTCCCCGCTGGCTTGACTTTCATCCAAGACAGCAGTGGATATTCTTCCAAGACTCTCGTTGATCCTGCCGCCCCAGACGGTTACGAACTCGTTTTCGGACCACTCAACGGCGCAAATAACGCACCCGGAGTACGTGTCTTGTATTCTGAGCGCGTAAAGTCCGTTCTGAACTATCGTATTTCCACAGTACATGGGATTCGCGTTCCTTGATCGTTATGATGTCGACGCGTGTGCCCAGCAGTGCAACACTCGCGGTGCTGATGGCCAAGGCGGTGCCTGCCAGTTCTTCAACATCTGGCGTGCTGTCGTCAACGGAAACCCCACCACTTACACTTGCTCAATGGTGCGTTTCGCGTCGATATTCACCTGAACACCGCCTGACTTTTTATCCGCAGTACTTCATCGTGGCCGACGCGTCCACCGCTGTCAACACTGGCCAGGGCGATCTGCAAGTCACTTTCTCCCGTGGTTACAAGCGCAAGAACTTCGTCATCGACGGCGGCTTCGAAGGGTTCACCGAGTGCAACGATTTCTGCTTCGATACTAGCTCCGCGAACTGGATCGGCACGAGCCCGGCAGGCGGCACCCTCGATGCGACCATCTTCTTCTTCCAGCCCTACGCCCACGCCGGCAACGCGGTGTCCCTCCTCGGATCGGCCACGGCGGAAGACGCCCTCGCCGGGACGCTCACGCCCGCGCAGCCCCTCGCCACCGTCGCCGGCAAGACCTACACGATCAATTTCTTCCACGCCAGCGCCTTCAGCGGGCCGTCGCTCGAGGCCAACGCGTTTGTGGACGTTCGGTGGAACGGCGCGACGGTCGCGACGATCCGCCCCGGGTTCGAGAACTATGCGTTCTTCCAGTTCACTGTCACGGCGGTCGGCGGCGACGTGCTCGCGTTCCACGGTGGCGCCGCACCAGCGTGGTCGTTTATTGATGACGTTTCTGTCTTCCAACAGTAGACCGCTTAACTCCGCTGCTGCTTCCTTCCTATATCACTTTCTCTTCTGTATCTCAAGGGGACCACCGTTTGGTGGTGTGGTATGTACGTGTATATGTGTGATTCTGACTTTTTATTTAGCTGTTAATATGAAAAATATATCTTTTTACTTCTTTTATCTTATTATTCCGAGGGCACGACGCACTCGAGTAGTTTGAAGTAACTGACTGTGTTCATATCTCCGCGTTTTGAACAATCAAGCAGATCAATCAAGCGACTGTCTGCCAGTGTGAAGAGATAAGTCTGAACATGGAAATGCTACATATCCGTTAATAAAATAACCGTTGATTGATTGATTGATTTTGTGTGCGATACCCGTACTTGAGTCTGACCTTGTCAAGAACCCGGTCAAGATCTCGAGTCTCTGAATCGGGTCTTGGTATTCGAAAATGGTCGATCAAACCTAACCCTATGAAGTGTTCGCAGCTAAGAAAGTAAAATAAGACCTCGTGAATCACCTCAAGTCGGGAAATTATCGAAAAGAATGGTATATAAATGTAAGGTGCAAATTAACCTTTTCAACGTCGATATGATGATAAGTATCAGGTGATGGAAAGAATGGCAAATTTTTGATATTCAGTTGGTGTTGGTGGGAGAAAGAATACTTCGAACGATCCCATTTAGTATGTTCCATTGAAGGACTTCTAATTTCAGGACCCGTACCTGATATAAGTGAGTGAGTACTACTTGAGTCTTGATTGCTAAGGCACGGCCCAGACCCCACTGAGCGACAAGTGAATGATGTCAACCTTGGGCTATGCGTCTGCCAAGGACACCTTCCGCTCACAAACTGATTCTGGACGAGTGATGCTGAATATTGAATCCCGACATGTCAAACGGGAAATTTCCTCGGAAACTAGAAAACCTTTGGTCTTGGCCTAGCTTGGCCTTCACTATTTATGCAGGCCTGCTCATTCCGAGTACATTCGAAACACATTCCACATCACTCACTCCGGAAACTCGAGCGACGAGAGCTCATAGCTCAGCACAAACTCGCTATAGTCTGACATTGTGAGGAGGTCGTCGACAACTGAGCCTAGACTTGACATTGCTGAAGCGCTGAAGGCTGGTTAATTTTGATTCTCCATTGAGCATACTCACTTCTACCCCCCGCCGAGGATGTCCATGAGTTGTTACTCTTTCGACGACGATTCGCTTACCTTGAGTTATTTTTTAATTGGAAAAAGTAGAATTGGTGGTAGTGTTCGATATTAAATATTAAGCGCTAAGCCCTTATTAATTGTTAACCCAGTCATAGTGAACTGTAGTACAGCCTGAAACAATCCTATCGCTGAACCGTATGTACATCAAAAATCCAGATATACTATTATATATACGACGTACAAAAAGTCTTCGACGCCGAAATATGATGCAGAAAGAGTAGGTTTTCTCTTGGCGGTGCTCAGTGCTCTGATTGCAGATTCACAACACAGTTACGTGCCTGAGCGCGACTTCCCATATTTGTCCCATTTCATTGTCGAAGTAAGATGTCCGACGTCGAGGCGGGCTCAAGGTAGCTATTTCATACAGAAACAAAATGTAAGTCAAGCCCTGTCGATACAGATATAAAAGTCACTGCTCCAGCCAGAGGCACAGCAGCCAAAGGCCTGACAATTTCCTTCGGATGTTACCTCAACTCATCTCTACCCTTTCGTTGGCAGCAGCGGCTTCAGGTCGGTCGCTGTGTTTTTTTCTGATGATAGATACACATATATACTCACGGGCGGTTCCATTTTATTTACAGCCGTTGCGACGAAAGCTGTACCTCCAGCCTTGCGAGGCGCTTGGTACAAACCGCCGGCTGCGATTACCCTAAATAATACGTTGACTGACACCAATTCCATTGTGTCTACCGTCCATACCGTCAACCAGAAGGTCAGCGCCAACGGCCTCCCGAACCAGGCCATCAATAGCACCGCCGTTACGGCTATCGATGGGAAAGTCATTCCATCGGCCTCGGTTGTCCGCGTACCGCTCACAAGTGGCGCATCTTCTGCGACCATATCTCGACGACACTCTGCGTACCAGCAGGTCTTTTCTGGGACGGGTACCGGGCCAACCGACCGCGACGCATCTATCCAAGGCACCGCCTATCTTACCTACACCACTGTGCCCAACTCGACGTATAATGTTGACGCCTGCCTTACTTTCTGCGATAGCGTGCCAGCCTGTGGTAAGTTCTGTCATTATGTACCTAAGTTGATTTTTCGTTACTAACTAACGGGTAAATCAGTATTTGCCAATATCTTCTACGAGTTCAACAACCCGGGACTCAACGCTGGAAGCTCCAATCTCAAATGCGCGATCTATGCCGATACGCACACCGCTGCGGAAAAGACAAACTTTGGTGGCCAGCAGCAAGCGCCGCCTCCTGCCGGATTGACCTATATCCAGCAGAGCAGCGGCTTTTCGAAGGGAACGCTCATCTCCCCAAACACTCCTGAAGGTTACGATTTAGTTTTTGGGCCTACTAACGGCGCGAATAACGCACCAGGAGTAAGTCTCAAGAATTTGCGACAGCGTTCATCAATAACCGTGCGATCTGTAGTACATGGGTTTCGTATTCCTTGACAGATATGACGTCGGTGCATGCGCACAACAATGCAATACGCGAGGTGCAGACGCCCAAGGCGGCGCATGCCAATACTTCAATATCTGGCGCGCTGTGGTCAGCGGAATACCAACCACATATACCTGCAGCATGGTAAGCGCTCATACACATATGTACCCACTCAGAAGATTCAAGCAATCGGCAACCATTGTATATTATAGTACTACATTCCTGCCGATGTCGCCACAGCTGTTAATACTGGACAAGGCAGTCTCCAAGTCACCTTCTCTCGGGGCTATAAACGCAAGGACTTTGCAATTGACGGCGGCTTTGAAGGATTTGACGCCTGCGCGTCCTTCTGTTTCCAAGCATCGTATGCAAATTGGGTCGGAACGAGTCCCGCGGGTGGCGATCTCGATGCCAGCGTGTTCTTTTTCCAGCCTTATGCCCACTCCGGAAACGCCGTCGCCCTGTTAGGCTCTGCGCAAGGCACCGACGCACTTGCTGGGACACTCACTGCAGGAGCACCACTCACCACTGTCCACGGAAAACACTACAGCATCGGATTCTTCCACGCCAGCTCGTTTGGCTCGCCCACGGATGAGGCCGCTGCATTCGTGGATGTGATGTGGAATGGTGCGCCGGTGGCGACAATTCGCCCTGGGTTCAGCGACTGGAAATTCTTCCAGTTTTCTGTGACTGGGGCTGGAAGCGATGTTTTGAGCTTCCATGGAGGCGCGGCGCCTGCTTGGTCGTTTATCGATGACATTACTGTTTTCCAGGTTTGATTTCTTTCTCGATTCATTTTCATTCTTTGTCGCTGTATTTATTCGAAGCTTGGTCGAAGCTATGAATATCGTGGTATGAATATCGTTGTCGGCGGTCGCTTCTCATTCATCAATTTATTTACTTATATAAAGTCGTGTACACGCGACATCTTTATTCCATTTCAATGAATAAAAATCAATTTGTTATGTAACATAAACAGCCTTCAAACCACGCAGTACACGATATGTGAAATGTAAAGCCTAAGTAAAGAAGAATACCCCGGGAAAGCTGACTCCCGGGCGATGATCTTCCACTTCTGTATTCCTATCCAATCGGATACCTCATTCAGAGTCGATACTCACTGTAGGACCCTTTTAAAACTATCTTTGCTGTGTATAGATTCCATACAGAATTGGTGCGTCGGCATTGAGTAGTCGGTCTTTTTCCTCGGTGTCAAGCTATATTAGCAGTCAAAGAGGTGGGTTGCTTTTATTGAACATGGCCTGGGAAGGCAACTTCCACCGACTGATCAGAAGATTCAGATTTTGTGAGTATTATGCTGGCAATTTCCTTGCCGCCGACAGAGAACATCATTGAATGAGTTATAAATATGCTTAACATGAGAATGTTATGTCCAAATGGTGACAAAGACACTGGCCGTTCAAGCCGCTTCCTCTGGCCATTTCGAGGGAATCAGAGGAGCTATTCAGCAAGGAAGATTTGAGATTTTTCTTGCTATGCCTTTTTTCTTTCAGAGCGGGAAGATGCTGATATAAATTCCAGTAATCGACGCGTCGCGTCCGAGTCTCGCGTCTCATTCAAGAGTAATGACATCACGCGTTTCAACACAGCTTACTTGACACGTGCCCTATGTTTGCTGTCAATTCCATCAAACTCCGCTTTTTCAGCGTCTTTCCTTTCCATCATCTGTTCTAATCCTTGCGGCCTATGCTTGCGAGAATGACACTCAAAGACCGGAACTGCCACTGGAATAGGATGGTTGTTCAAACGTTCATAACCTGTGAGCCGATTAAACAACACGCACACAAGAATGCCTCATTAACGGCCTCAAGAACACATCACGGCGATGCGTCTCTTCTTTTTCTCCAGAACGTCTGTGAGCGCTCGACATTCAGTGCAGATTCCGCCTCAGGCAACACCGGCCCCAAACCCGGACCGTCTACTACCTCCAATAAGAGCAGCTCTTCGAAGTCAGCTTCCATCTATCACACAGTTTCGTTCCTGAACGGAAGTCATTATGGGAAGTGAAATGGGTCTGGGTAAAATGTCCTCAAATATAGTATTATATTGTCCACGAGGGTGATTCCCGCTGCCGTACTTCGATGCACGCATGGCTATAAAAACCACTTCTTGCCGAGAAGAAGAAACAGCGAAAGGTCTGTAATCCAGACCACTGTTCGCCCTCTTCGATTCTATCCGCTATGTTTTCTAGACTACTGGCATGTTTGTCCTTGGCTCTCGCTACTTCTGGCACGTCTCTAAACAAATCTTGCATATTAATTGACTTACATTCTCCCATCTACAGCCCTCGTCGTTACGAACATAATCCCCCCGGCGTCGAAGGGTTTACCGTTCAATCCCGCCACGGCTATCGATCTTAGTGATACCGTTACGGACACCGACACTATAATCTCAACTGCGCAAACTATTGACCAAAAGAGTGGCCCGACAGGGTCTCCTGACCAACCTGTTCCGGACACGGCCGTCACTGCGGTCGACGGTCAAATCACGACCGCGGGTTCAGCAAACAGTACCGATATTCCAACGCGTCGATCTTTCTCCCGACATGCTCCTTCTCGTCGTAGCCCTCGAGCGTATGAGCTTGCGTTCTCTGGTTCTGGGACCGGTCCTAGTGATCGCGATGCCTCCATCCACGGGACGGCATTCCTGACTTTTACTACCGTCAACAACGCAACATACAACATCGCTGATTGCGAAGCATTCTGTGACACTACTGACAACTGTGGTACGCATTGTTCCTCTACTTTCTTGCGTATTGTGACTCCGGTTTAATCAATTACATTCAGTATTCGTTAATCTTTTCTTCGAGCACAACAATCCTCATCTGGATGCCGGCCCGTCGAATCTCATTTGCGCGGCCTTTGCTGATGTCCATACCGCTGCAGAGAAGACGAACTTTGGAGGGCAGCAACTGGCTGCTCTTCCTGCTGGGAAGACGTTCATCCAGAACAGCAGTGGTTTCTCGCTGACGTCGCTTGTGGATCCGGTCACTCCCGAAGGTTACGAGCTCATTTTCGGACCCATCAATGCTGCGACGAATGCTCAAGGTGTAAGTTCATCATGTAATTCCATTATGAAAGCTAAAACTTAGTCGTCAATCCACAGTATATGGGTTTTGCCTTCCTTGATCGCTTCGACGTCGATGCCTGCGCACAACAATGCAATGCTCGCGGGGCCGACGCCCAAGGAGGCGAATGTCAGTTCTTCAATATCTGGCGCGCTCTCGTCAACGGCATTCCAACTACATATACTTGTGCCATGGTGAGTAACTATGCACCTCTTACATAATTCCGCAGCATTGATCATCGAATTTAGTATTTCATCCCCACAAATGCCAGCACCGCCGACAACTTCGGCCAAGGCAACCTCCTTGTAACGCTCTCGCGCGGGTACCAGCGCATCAACCAAGTCCTCGACGGAGGCTTCGAGGGCTTCACCGCCTGTGACGACTTCTGCTTCGCCGAGTCCGATGGCACCTGGATCGGCACGAGCCCTGCAGGCGGCACGCTCGACGCCACCCTCTTCTTCTTCCAGCCCTTCGCGCACTCCGGCAACGCCGTCGCCCTCTTAGGCTCCGCGACCGCCTCCGACGCGCTCGCGGGGACGCTGACGCCCGCCGCGCCGTTGAATACGCTCCCGGGAAGGCAGTACAGCATCGGGTTCTTCCACTCGAGTTCGTTCAGTCCGCCGGACGAGGAGGCTGCGGCGTTTGTGGATGTGCAATGGAACGGGGAGACGATCGCGACGATCCACCCGGGGTTCAGCAACTTCCAGTTCTTCCAGTTCAGCGTGACGGCGCAAGGCCAAGACGTGCTTAGCTTGCATGGTGGAGCGGCACCTGCGTGGTCGTTCATTGATGATATTACTGTGTTCGAATTGTGAAATTGATATTGGAGATAGTCGTACTCCCGTTGCCTTGTCCCGCGTCTCCCTGTTTTTATTACGATGACAAGGTCCTTACTGATGATAGGTCTGTGAAATCCTTGTTCAACCAAATAAAATACAACTTCGATAGCCCTATTGACAAACCGTATCCATAAGCTAAAAGTCCGCAGAAACCCGTATAGTGTACGAATTGTACAGCGACTTAAAATCCATCATACATGCATATTTGTAGACGAAGAAAAACTGCAAAATGAAGTATTCGATATGCTCTTCCTACTTGTCAGAATGCCAAAGGCGCTTCCATATCGGCTTTTTAGGGGCCTTCCCTTTAGTCGATTTTTGTTCGGGTGATGGTGTTGGAAATGTCGGTTTGTAGTTCGCGCATATCGAACAGTCCGCCTGGTGGGCGTGCTCAGGAACATAGATGCCACATCTCTAATGAAGAAGCGTAGCGCGTCAGTAATCTCGGTAAACGAACATAAACGCTGAATAAGACCACATACCCTGATGTATTCTAGAGCAGAATCGGCCATTACCTCCCTTCCTTCACTGATGGGATCGTAAGCGTCGTCCTTGTACTGAACAGCGAGCTCCCACAAAAGTCGTGCCAATTTCGGGTCCTCTGGCGCAGCTGCGAGAATCAGCGGAAAGTAAACTAACTCCGCATATCCGATCTTGAGCCACTCTGAATCCGATGCAAATTCAGGATCAAAGTAATCCGAGTGCCGTTCGACAACAATTGGAATATGGTCATCACCGCTTTAATATTAATTTGCATAGATGTCAAAATTTGCTGTACAGGACAACATAGTAGGCATACCTTGAACAAAGTACCTTTACAATCGCTTCCACCAAAATTCCGAACTTGGCTTCATCCGCAAACATGACCCCAGCCCGAGAAGTGTATGTCAAGAAGTTCTCGATGATGCTGCGTGGATTAAAAATGGGGAAATCCGTATTAGGCGACATCTCTTGGAATAAAAATAATCCTCTGTCTAGTGTCCTAAGATGAATCGCGTCGGAAAGGGGTAGACTATGAGTCAAGATGTTAAATATGTCCGGCATGTACATCACTGGACATGCATGCAGAACTGAGAAGGCAGCAGAGATGCAGCACTGGATGAATTCAGGGTACTGTTGGTATCGGTAACGAATCCAGTCGTCGAACTCGTCTCTTAACCGTCGATATAAGTCTCTATTGGCCTCACCACACTTTCAAAAGTAGCATCATCAGCAACGGCGTATGCAAGAAATAGAGGGCATGTCAGACCTCTGTTTGCAAATGCTCGAAGAAAGCATCCCACTTTGTACTATAGAACGTTTTTATTGGGATATTCGAAAGGACGGTCGTCAGAGAAAAGTTCTTCAAATCGTTCACAAGCTCTTCCGTATTGGTGACTTCAAGATAGTGACATATGAATTCGTCCAATATGGCAGAGAATCGATGTTTGTCTTCATACTCCTTTTCTGACGCAGTTGAGATGTACCTCAAGAGACTTCGAGCGAGGTCTGTATGTCGTAACCTAGCGTCAAGAAAGAAGCGCTCTGTGCGGCTTTTATCCATAAGAAAGTCGTGTAGAGAGGCATGGTACAGACGGAGCTTATTGTCTGTGTGGCTGTCCGATGTCGGTACTTGAACGAGTGCATGCATGTCATTGAGGGCAGCCGCAATGTCTCCAGGTTCGTATCCCAAAAGGGTTTCGATAAAATCAACAGACAGCCGGCCGCTGTAACCAGTTTGCAAGAAGACAAGTGCGAGAATCTCAAGAACTCGAGTTATATCCTCGACAGATGATAGGATGAGATCGTATAGAGAATCTAGCTGCGCGAACGGGGTATCCTTTCCGGGATCAGCCAAGCCGCGGATGATTTGGAGCTGCTTCGTTGGATTGCGCCGCGGAGAATCGATGTATTTCATGACTGTCGAGGCGTAGATAAACTGTCCAGAGGCCTTCCGGACGAGATAGTCGATGTCCTCTTCGCTCGGCCAGGGTAACGGAAGGGTGTTGCGGGAGGGGTGTAGATTTCTTATCTCGCTGAATTTCGCGGACAGGAAGATACGGATGTCATGGTCGGGTTTATAATGTTCGTCGAGAGCCAGTCCCTGCATCAAGGACTGCAGAGGCTCCCTGTTGAACGTTTGTCGAATGGTGTATTCGGGTCGGCTAGCGATGAGGAAAATGAGCGGGATGCGTAGTTGTTGAATGGATGTGGCAAGAACATGTAGAAGGTCCTTCTGCGCCGTTTCTCCGCGGGCTTCGTCCACACCATCTATAATAACGAGTCTGGGTTGGGCGACAGTAATTTGCGTGAGAGCGCCGGCGGCGTCGTTAAGAGGTTTAATAATCAATGCTTGCATCTGGCTCAAGAGCGTACGGGAGAAGACGAGAGGGTCCTGCTCTACCGCGATTGCGATGTGTGCACGAAGCTCAGGAATTGATATAGAGAGTTGATAGGATAAGGATGCAATGAATCGCGAGGTATCGTTGCGCCAAATGCCGGTGCGAGAGAAGAAGAATGATGCGACAAGGAGTCCTTCTTTGGCGAAGATCTCAGCGATGGTTTGCGCAATCGCTGACTTGCCCGACCCCGCTGGACCATATACCCACATGATCAACTTCTTGCGAAGTTCTGGGTTCCGTACCCAGTGGTGGATTTCCGCGAGGATCGCCAAGCGTGTCTGAGGATAACATTTCGGAGGATCGCCTCGCTCGGCCGCATCGTAAAACGCTCCAGTAGCGACGTTCTGTTGGAGGAGATCGAGACCTGCAGAAAATACGTGACGAATTCATTAATATTCATCGCTTAAACTCTCAGAACGAGCGCGATATGTACCCCGGTTATTGCTTGCTCTTGAATCTCCGATATGGAAATGGGCGTCGCCTTGAAGAACATTTGTGAACTGACCGCCTTCGATTACAGGCTGATACGCTTTGTTGAACATCGCGCAGCGCGCGGATGGCGCAGAGTGGGTGGAGGGAACAACGAGAGGATTGTTACTGATAATCGATGATCACAGCCTCAGTGGCACCCATCTTTGACACAAACATTGACATGAGAATTCGGAGGGGCTTGGTGCTTTTTGGGAAGGAACCGGCAGCTGTGCGGCTGATGTAGAGTCTTCGTGTACTCCCCAAGACCCAATATAGTTCTTGCTGATCAATGTCTATCTCATCGGCTTTAAAACATGCACATGCATGTTACTAGCATGGGAGCGACGCAAGGAGTGGCTTACAGATGTAGCACATGTTTAGCTTGTAGATCAGGAATGTAGTATATAAAATCTTTGTTCTTTGAAGTTTGGTCTGACAAAAATCCAGGATGCATTGCAACGCAAGAATGAAAAGCAATTAGATATTGAAGAAACATATGAGGTTTCTTCCTTTCTACCATACACACCGAGCATCCATCCATTTCGATTACTTCCATGCCATAGGACCTCAACTCCACTGAAGCACACTTCACGTCCTCACGGCGCTAGTGATCTAGTACCATTTGGGGCTTCGCGCGCCGGAAGGGGTAAAAATCGTAGTAATGAGATGGCCTTCATAACGGATTGCCCATAGCGAATTACGCTGGGATGGGGGTGACGCAAACAAAAATGTATGAATTAAAATCGGAAGAGAATTCTCTTGAACAGTCGCGACGGAGGGAGAACTCGTATCAACCGCGAAAGAGAAGATATAGAAAAAACAACCTCGGGGAAAGAACGAGAAGACGAAAGCAGCAACTATCTTGGTCTACTGCCTCAGCGGATAATATAAATAGCTCTTCCATTGAAGGAACGTTCGATTCCTGCATGGGTGTTATGTAACAGACGTAGGGGGTGTCGAGCAGGGTAATACTCAGACGAGAGGATAAAGCGGGCGTCCACGATTCGATGATTGGTGAGATATCCATGCCGAACTTGACGGGGGTACATATGTCGTTCAATGTGATAGGCGAGGCCAAACCAAAGATAGTTCGGGTGAAGAGCATCGGAACTAGAGCTTGTCTGCCAGCGAAAGAGAGCGACACCACTACTTGAGAGACCTAGCCACATACATACGGGGGATGGAAACTTCGAAGGGTCCACAAACGATGAGCATCCCAGCAGTGTTAGACCGTGTAACTGTGATACAACTAGTTAAAAAGATCGGCTACAGGCTGGCGCATTGAGAGTTTAATACACGTACCTGTTGTATTGAAAAGTTGAACGTTGACTTCGATCTCATGTGCCCGCGTTCTTCGACGTGATACGGGAGATTTGCAGCATTTTCGAAGCGACGGCAAGTATACTGTAACAACAAATGCGAAGTCAGGATGCATTAGCAAACCAAGCATTTCGCACAAGGGAAAGATAATGGCACTATAAGTGCCAGTATAAGTGCCGGTACGCCTCGTCAGCGGGGTAGTCAACGTGAGTTTCTGCGCGATGCAATGCGCATGAAGAGGCACATTTCATTGAGTGGGGTCGACGACTCGTCCCATGATGTCAATGAGCAAGTGCGTGGGCTGAGTCGTGCTGTGCAAGGCAAGCGCGCAAGTTAGTTGGGGATTGGTCGGGAAGTCGACATAAGAGAAGGAGTTGAGAAAAGGAGTCTCTGCGGAGCCGAGTGCCTGTTCGGGGATTCCCCGGATGAACGGGCCGATGTGCGCACGGTCCACTTTGCCGCATCGCTCATTCACTTTCTCATACCACCCCCCAATACCACCCACATCCTTAACTTGCCCTTAACATCCCCCACTTTCAGCGCGCACATCGTCTACTGCCAGCTGTTCAAGAAGTCTTTCATCGTCGTCTCGCACAACGATGCATACTATTCATCTCCTCCCCGTCAAGAACGACCAACGGAGCAATCGCAATCAGTTGAATGTTCGGGCTGGCCACTCGCCAGACGGCCAAGCTGAGTAACCTATTCTTCCTTCATATACATTCCTCGGCGCACCGCGCCCCCGATACCCTCTAGAGAGCGCGCGCCTACCAGTGTACTTTGGATACCAGGCCTGGCAACTATAAACGTTGCTCGACTGCGCCGCCATGTTGACGATCTACTTCATACCATGGCAGGTACCAAATGCTGCAGGGTAATCCAATCAGGTAGCGCGCTTTCTTAAGTGTGCGGGTGGTGGCGATGTCGCGCATGGGATGGTTGTCATCTTCCATGGTGTTCGCTGTCCCATGCCTCTCTGCGGCACATGCAGGGTCTGCCATCTCACAGCCCCCACGGCTCATCGTACTTCGCCAAATGTACGAACTCGGCTTCCACTCAGAGGATCTTTCGCTATCACTTGCTTGAGCTCGTGGTTCAAAGACTCTCCTGATCGGTCTTGTTACGCAGCGTCCGTTTGGCGAGCGCCAGAGCATGGCCTGCGGCATAGCTTTTTTTTTGTGCTTGTTCTATTTCACCGATCTTGTTTCATCCATTCTGTTGGTCGTGCGTCTCAGCGAATCTTTATCGACGTCTCTCCTCAGAGGCCTTCATCCGCCTCGGGGCGAAGGGGTAGACGTTGCCACCGCCGCTGCTACGCAGAGCATCCGAATTGCTGTGAGAGCGAGCGGTATGTTTCATCGTTGAATTTCCTCTTGGCTCTCCTTCCGGGTTCATTTATTCAGCGCGCCTTATGCTGAGAATACATTTCTTTCGTCCCACACAGAACCCAAGCCCGTAGCATTCAAGGCGCACTCACAGCTCGAAGTTCCTACGGCGTATCGGCCGCGACACCCACCCCACGCTCCGCCCGCATCCGCGCGCCGCTCAGTGGGATCGCAGTTGTATGAAAGCCAATGAACGGATTTCCGAAGGCGATGTATGTTCATCCATCTGTATCATGTTGCTCCCAAACTAAGATGTTCGATGTCCAGTCCAGACTCCACGGCCTGTACGCGCAGCGCGCCTTGCGCACTCAAGTGTCTGTTCTCTCCTAGATGACTGACTGGTGGAAGAACGGACACGGATACCTCTAGACCGCGCACCGCTGTATTGTGATTTCGCATAATTCTGTTTGTTTTTCCTCGCTATACTTTTTGACATATTCCTATAAGAGCTTTTAGTTTGATTGTACATTGGCCAATGCGGTAATGTTAATGTTCCGCATGATCCTGTTCAACCTTATCATGGATTCGACGTGGTCCAAGGCCGTAAAATATCCTTATACCATGCTCTTAGCAGGGCTCCAGCCCGTATTGTTCATGTGCCTTTCTCAATCTCTGTCCGTTATTTAAATTGAAAACATTGCTTCGACCCTAAATATTCTCTTGAAATACTACGTACGAGCCACTTGTTCGTGAATTGTTAAACGTTCGCTTTGAAACTGTCGAATGTACGTATACCCCAGGTCGCAGAGAGCTACTCTCCCTCGGTCAATGCATCTTCTAAGATCCGTGGTGTGCTCGATGTTGAATCTTTTGGCAATCTTGTCGTCATCTAACCTGTAGCCTTTAAGATAAAGAGCCATGTTCGATGATTTGTATGGAAAGGACGTGGGTGATATCGATGAACGTTGGTGTTGAAGAAAGGAATCTCCTTGCAACCCTTGAAAATGTGTGCTGTCGGGCCTGATGGCGGTGACGCGGAAAGTGTCTGTGTGACGCTTGGAAAACTCTAGAGACGGGAGCGTCACTGGAGTCACGAATCGTCACACGAGGTAGAGAGATTGAGAGAGAGAGAGAAGGTAGCAAGCTAGAACTGTTGAAAGCTATAGGATTGACTGTCTTTACTAGTTACAATTTAAGGACTTTATATACTATGTTAGAAGTATCGGAGTCATGATTCATGAATGGTCAAAGGAGAGAGATAGACTAAAGAGGACTTGTGATAAAGAATGACTGGTAAGATAAGGTAGAGATGACTAGGTAGAATGATAATAGAGGAGTAATAAGAATGATGGATGAGTATTAAAAATGATAGACAAAGATAAGAAGGTGAAACAAAGGGTTAATTGCCCATAGAGAACGGAGGGTAGAAGATAAGAGAATAAGAATGGAAATATCAGCGGACAGTGCGGAGGAAGGACGCGACGAGGCGCGTCGCGAGATTGTCGCGAGAGCACGTGCATGGGAGATTTGGCACAATCGTTACAGTCTGAAAGGAGCTAATTATAAGGACAGATAGGTTGACGAAGCGACTGATTCCCTCCAACAAGCACAGGCAAACTCACGTATCGCGTTCCGACGCCAAGAAACAGAGGATTAGGGAAAAGTACGAACGTCTTTCGTGGAGCAGGCTAAATTGTACATAACAGCCGAATCACTACTTGCTGATAATCTGTCGCTCAGAGAAAAAAATCCTCAGGTAAATACATATATACATTAACCGCACAACAACAACATCGCTCACGATACACATTTTCCCAACTCACCAATAGTGCCGCCCTCCCGCAACCGCGCGCACAGTTCAGCTGCAAGATGTTCTTACTGGACTAGCAAACCCTTCGACGACCACAGGACATCCGACCGCAATCGTCTGCGTTGCACCACGCCATAGCTCAGGTTCAGCTTACAAACCATAGCTAGCGGCACCATCCCATCAAATTCAACGTGAAAGCGTTGTGAAAGCGGGCAGTGCAACCACCACTTGAGGAGCTTAGGAAGGAGGTCAATGTGCGGTCGAGGTTGCTTCTTTGTTATCAATTCACATCCATGGACCTTAAGAATTACGCTGAACATTTATTGTACATCTGTACGCTGAAGCATTCAATACAGATCACTAAACGATATATGCGCGGCAGCATTACTTATTACTTCTCTCCCTGAGCATCGCCCGGCCCAACCGACGCCACCATAATCTCGAATGTCTTGCTATAGCCTATGTAGAGCGTTGAATATTTGCAAGTGACTTGCAAGTGACTTATTTTTAGCCATGCGCGAACCACGCCTTTCTTCTGGTCCAGGCCCAGATTTAGTACACTACGCTTGAATCCAGGGGAATTGTTGTTGCCATCCCACAGATGGTCGCTCATGGCCCACGAAGCGCAAGCCGCTTCGGCCGCGCCATATCAGGCCATATCTCGTCAACCAATAGAAAGTACAACAGAAGCTCTAAAAATGAGCATCGCTTCACGTCGCGT
Source organism: Pholiota molesta (assembly GCA_014925825.1). Classification (NCBI taxonomy): domain Eukaryota; kingdom Fungi; phylum Basidiomycota; class Agaricomycetes; order Agaricales; family Strophariaceae; genus Pholiota; species Pholiota molesta. The sequence goes on from JACGCK010000079.1 coordinate 22,551, forward strand.
CGCGCAATGTCCTTGGTTAAAAAAACAATGCTCCGCAATTCCAAGTCAGCTTTGCAGAACAGATTTTTTTTTCGACGGTATATTTATTGTAAGAAACTGCAACGACCCCGTCGTAATCCATCGGTTTACAAAGGAAGAGTCATGCACGGCTTACAGTGGAGCGATAATAAAATCATTCGAATTCCACGCTAAACATCATGGAGGAGCAGGGTCCAACAAGGTCCAACAAGAATCCAACCAAATAGACGCCATACAAAGAAGCGAGGCCAAGGGGAAAAAAACTCGGACCTTTTCCCCACTCTCTCCATGAACCCCGACAAAGGCAAAAGAAAACGCTCTCCGAGTCCAGAAGAGGGCTTCAGGCGCCCGCAGCGGAGACATGCCGTGTTCTCCAGTGCGCAAATAAGCTCACAGTATCCGTATGGACGGCCGCAGGCCTCAGGCTCCACGACGACGGCGCCGCCCATGGTGGAGTGGCGCGCTCATCCCACTTGGGGGCCCTCAACATCGTGTCACCACCCTCCTGAAACAGAGGGAAAAAACATGACGGGCCTGCGACGGAAATACGTGCGCGTTCGAGACCAGGAAGACGCGCTAGCCACTGGTGAGTCGTGATCCCTCGACCTCGCTTCGCGGTCTCGTCATCACCCTTTCGCGACAGACACAGAAGCTGGGCGCATAGAGCGCCCGCGCTGGAACTTCTCGTACACTGTACGTGGCGTCGGTGAGTAGTTAGCATCCCTTCACGAGACACCCAGATTTTGACTCGCTTGATAAATAGAAGCGCCACAAACGAGCAACGAAGGTTCCACCCAAGGGTGGAATCGAAACAAAACTTTAGGATCTGGGAGTGCCGGAGGTGCTGACCAGATCACCAACAACCCCGACGAAAGTGTCGGGCCCTCACAGGCCCGAACACACTCCCTGATGTAAGTTGATTGTGATCCCACCCTTCAATGATAGTCTGATCGTTGTGCTAGGGGTTCGCATTTGGGCCTTCAGACCAGGCCGAACGATGGCCGGCCAGAGCAGGAGATGGGCACCGACGTGCTTTATTCGGCCGGGTACGAAATTGAGCTCTATTGAACATTAGTATCAGGCTGATTGTCACCACAGACATCCGCGCCAATATGGGGGAATGACTTACTATGACCCACCGAGTCAGAGCCCTCAGGATGAAAGAGACATCGAGCAAGACTTGTAAGTCGAGTCCAGTCATACCTGAAAAAATTAGCCGTGATCATCTTGTAAGGTATAGAAACCATCACAATGCAGGATTTGGCAGCTCAGCAGCCCCGCCGCGAAATTCGTCGTATTCGGAGCTTGCGTATGCACTGGGGCCACCATCATCATCGTCGGCGGCGGCGGGGGCGTCGTCATCATTCTCTTCTGTTTCCACACCGGCGCCGTCTTTACACTCCTCGGCTACGCCAAGCAGCACATTTCCGTCAACACTGTCATCGAATCTGGCTGATAGTAGTCAGATTTCATCATCTGAATTCAGGACGAACGTACATCAGAATTCCTCACCAACGTCATTTTCCGGGACAGCGTCATCGTCGTTGTTGCCACAGCCGCCACCGCTCGCTGGTGCCCCACGAGAGTCCGTACTTGTGGAATATTCCGTAGCAAATCAGGGGAATCCAACGTCTCGGATGGGTGGGAGACCGCTGGTCGCGTCGAGGGGCGCATTTCCACCGTCCTCGTCATCGGAACTGCCTGGTTATATCCACAGGTTGATGCCTGGATCCATGGAGAATGAACATGAGACCGTACCGACGCAGCTTCCCCGGACGTCGTCGCCATCCTCGCCGCCGCCATCCCTCTCAGATCCCATGTCCTCTTCGCGGCCAAACGCCCTGTCACCACCATCCAGCTGGAGTATTCCGGTTTCTTCATCAACCACCTTGCCCGCGGTATCGATTCCATCGAGCGGAGCATTGCCGTCGTCGCCATCTTCTGAACTGGCGGGTTATATCCGAAGGGTGATGTTTGGATTCATGCCCGAATATAAGGCCCCACCATCAACAAGATTCCACGAGACGTCGACGTCGACGGCATCATCGCCATCGTTGCCGCAGCCGCCACCGTCACACTCCGGCGCCCAATGGCAGTCCGCACCGGCGGACCATCCTGCGGCAGATCAGGAGAATCGAATGCCTTGGGTGGGTAACGGACCCCCACAGCTGGTCGCGTCGAACGGCGTATTTTCGCCATCGTCCTCGAAACTAGTTAGCGATATACCAGTTTCAGAATCTGGATTCGCGGCCAACGGTTATCAGACCTACTCACAGCCGTGGTCCTCTGAGACGTCGTCGTCGTCGCCGCCACCACCGTCACTCTCAGATCCCACATTTTCGTCGTGGCCAAATGTCCTGTCGCGATCATCAATCCCCAATATTCCTTCCTCGTCATCAAGCGCCTTACCGGCCGTATCGAATGCACCGAACGGCGCAATACCGTCGTCGTCATCGTCGGAACTGACAGGTGATACTCAGAGGTCAACGTCGGGATTTGCAACTGACATATATCATGACTTACCAACACGGTTCTCTGGGACGTCGTCGTCGTTGTGGCCACCGCCGCCGCCGCCGCCGCCGCCACTCGCTGGCGCCCCATGGGAGTCTTCACTGATGGGTTACTTTGCAGCGAATCAGCAGGATCCAACGTCTTGGGTGGGTGGGGATCCGACCGCCTCGAGCGGCGCATTTCCGCCATTGCCATCATTTGAACCGGCTGGCCATATACAGAGATCAGTGTCTGGATTCATGGCCAATGGGGATCAGGCCTCACCGACAAGGCTTCCCGAGACGACGCCGACGTCGTCGTCGTTATCGTCATTGCCGCCGCCACAGCCGTCACTCCCAGGTACCATGTCCTCGTGGCCAAATGCCCTGCCGTCGTCATCGACGTCGAATACCATGTTACCAGACCCAGCTAACTATGCTCCGACGTCAACGTCCGGACGGTTCCCTGGAACGACGTCGTCGTTGTGGCCGCCGCCGCCGCCACACGCTGGCGCCCCACGGGAATCTGCACTGATGGATTACTCTGCAGTGAATCAGCAGGATCCAACGTCTTGGGTGGGTGGGGATCCGACCGCCTCGAGCGGCGCATTTCCGCCATTGACATCAGTTGAACCGGCTGGCCATACACGAAGATCAGCGTCTGGATTCATGGCCAATGGATATCAGGCCTCACCGCCATGGCTTCCCGAGACGACGCCGTCGTCGTCGTCGTCATTGCCGCGGCCACAGCCGTCGCTCCCAGGCACCATGTCCTCGTGGCCAGATGCCCTGTCGTCGTCGTCGACATCGAATACCATGTTACCAGACCCAGCTAACTATGCTCCGACATCAGCATCCACGTCCCGATATACAAGAGCTACAAATGGGGGCTACTCACCGGATATATCCTCCTATACATGTTTGCTGCCTCCGCCGCCACCGATCGCAAACTTCATAGCGCGATCCCCATCCTGCTCCAATAAACTGGCCTCAGCACAGTTTCAGGACACGTGGACAACGAAGCTGAATCGCACTGAGGACTCCGCTGCTCCAGGCGTGCCGCCAAGAGCGCGAAACGAGGAAGCACCAGAGCTACAACCGGCTCAGCAATATGGTAGCGCTGACATTGCGGACGTCTACTCACCCTCTGCTTCCTCTGATGGCGGGGCATCGCCACCTACAGCATCGTCGTCGTTGTTGTCGTCGCCACCACCAGCATCGTCGTCGTCGTCATCCCCGTCCCCACATGCCGCTGCTCCCACCGGCACGTCCTCATCAAGCGCACCAACGGAACTACCGGAGAACTGTGCTCTGCTGCTGTGGCTGGTGCGAAACATCAGTCCCGCAGCCTTCCGGTGGCTGATCAGCCATTTGTTCTTGGTGTTACCCCGGTCCACCGCCGCCAACATCCAGATGGTCCGCGACGCGGCGCAGATGCACGGTATCGCCTTGGAGGACGTCGACGACTTCCTGGAGAGGGTGTTCAGGGGCGCTTCTAAAGGCAAAGCACGTTTGGACTAACGATTTTGTACCAGGTGCGTCCATCGCTTTGCATGGTCCGTTTGAGCGGTTGTTGACCTTCTTTCTCCGTGTATAGGGTATGGATTGGTTCGTGGCAAGGCAGTCGTTGCGGGAGTCGTGCGCGAGTGGTGGACGTCGAGGATTCGCCGTAGACGTTGGATGGAAATGCTATCGACTCGAAGATAGCTGGATCATCGGATGACACGATTCTTCCGCAATTCTGTCGAAGCCCGTCGGACCGGCGCGTGACACGATGATCGAATCAGGAAAAGGTTGGGAAAAGGTTGGGCAAAGGTTGGGCAAAGGGACGGAAAAGAAAGGCGATGAAGGGAAGTGATGGCACCAAGACCTATAAGTACCTTTGTGAGATGTGCTTAGAGATTGAGATACCCCGAGTATTCATGTACTCACCGAAAGATATATTATTTTTGTATTATCTTGCTAATTACTGTATCTCATCGGCTTCAAACGGTTTATCACATACATGCTACACGCATGGGAGGCAAATTGGAGGCAAAGACTCTGGCGTAGTGGACAAGTAGTGGATGCTGTAGATTTTGGTTTGGTAGGATATCTATATCACCAAGAATTCTACTGACATGATGGCATGCAGTAGCAATTTAACTAATGCTATCAGACTGCAGACATTGTACTCGGTGTATCGCCTACATTCGACTCTGCGCGCCGGGTTGGAAGAAAAAATATTCGAGTACTGGCTCCAAATTGTCCGACAGACGATTTAGGCCCATGAGCACAAAACTGAATATTTGAAAGTTCAGGCGCTACATCAACTTCCTTTTGCCTTTCTTCAACGCGATGGCGAGCAGCGCGAATGAGGATCAAATTAAATGCGATTCCAGTCATCGACATGTTCTAGAATATTTATGAATTTGATTATGTTAGCGCAAAACCTACCCAGAGAACGAAATACGTACGATACTTGAAATAATGAAGATCGCATAGCCATTTGGTGTCCACCAGGATATGAACTGCGCAATGGCCACAGCGAGATATAAGGAACCCGACTCAATCAAAATTCGCATTACAAATTGAAGTTGGTGTATCGCAGGCTTCGCAACGCTCGCTTTGGATACTCGCGCCACCAAATAGATGCGTCGAACGATCATGACTGCAACAAATTTTCAATTATTTCCGTGTCAGGATGGGCGTTAAAACTCTTTCGCAGACGTACATGTAACATAGCTATTGAGAACGATCGTCAATGCCCAAAAGGGCATCATAATCGTTCCTGGTCTTACGGCCGTGTTGACCAGTTTCCATGTCTTCAAGATTGACGGACTTGGCGCGAGTTCGCTGTATGCTTGCAACACCGTAAGCACCAAGCCTCCGAGCCACAAAAGAATGGGCAGCGCAACGACCCAGTGTGATTTGGCATAAATAATCCAGCAGCGATAGATCTTGATATTCGTTTGTTAGGCCGTTATGTTTAAGTTTGATAAGTGCACACACTTACCAGGACAGCGTCTGCAAGAAGAGTCGATACAGCGGCGTTCGTGCACTGGGGTACCGTATTAAATATGACGCCCCCGGATTCAACGGATATATAGGGATAAACTCACTGACAGAACATCCATCCAAAGTAACATTGTCGCTGACTGGAGCGGGTCCACAGCAGGCGTCGTCTGATTCTCAACCACAATCATACTACTTCGGAGATCAAGCGCCCTGGAAGTCGTCGAAAGCGCCCAGAGGACGATGGTGATGGAGACCATTGCCCAGTTTATTTTCCTGCGCGTTTTCCGGCCCTCGTCCGCGAAGACGAGCCATCGCAAGCAGTGGAACACAGTGGAGAGGTAGAGTCCGTAGAAAAGCGCGCTGACGAAGGTGTATGGAACATTCAGGGCTGCAGGAAGTTCTGAGTCGGACATAGCCCTTCGGTTGGAAGAGTAGGTTGTATGAGAGGATAGCTAGAAAATGAGAATGAGAAGACTTATGTAGGCTTCCAGTCCATATGAAGTGTATATCACTCTCAAGCGGGGTGTCATCGTCGATGTTTTGATTCCGGGCGGAGATTTACAGTCGGGATTCGGGAATGGCAATGCGGAACAGTCCGTTATCGATTAGACCAAGAAACCACTAATGGGCGCTTAGCGCTCATCTCGCATACACGTGAAATACGTGCGTCGTGAGTTATTCTACTTACATATTCCGCCGTACACTTCGGAATGATGTTTATTTTGAGAAACACTGAGAAAGACCGCAAGTATTCGACCGGGGGGATGAAGTCCGGGGTTAGGCAATGCAGTGTGGCAGCAGAGCCTCATCCTTATGAAAACATATGCAGGAATGAATTCGATGATCACGTCGTGCTAAAGTATTACATTAACCGCGCAGATGGAATGTGTATGTCAAAAAATATGTAGTCTTACCTTGAAAAGACTTTGGCGCATTGAGAGGAACATGAAGAGAGAAACATTGGAAGTTGGCAGGTTTCGACAAATTGGATGACGTCTTCACTGTCAACGAGAAGGCGACACAGGAGCGACATATTCACTACCGAACTGCACAGCCCGTTTGATAGACGCGGTGCCCATTTTACTCGGAACTTCTTTTCGCGAAAAACCCACCTTCGATCTTCGATTTCATTCCTCTCTCGACTAGAAGGGCTGTGTTAGCTCAACATGTGCGCAAATCGACAGGCCCGCATGAAGCGTATGCATAATCCTTATTCCTCAACGCAGATGGCTCAACCGTCGAATGTTCGAGATATTCTTAAACAACAAGTACTGTCGACTGAATTGATGGCAATTTCGAAGAAAGACCAAGGAATAACTGCGGCACATCGAATTCTACCCAATCGGTTTCCGCATCCTCCATCGACATGCATGACCATGTATTGTTGGGCGATTTCGCTCTGTAGAACACAGCAGAAGTTAGTGAGAGCCAGCATCTCAGTCGTTCGGGGCGAGATAGGAGGGACGTACGGGGAAAGATACAGCGGTCTATCATCCGCGCTCGGCCCTCAACGCTAGAAGGCAAAGTATATGTTTTCGCGGATGCTGGACCTCAAACGTAGAGGCAGTCGATAGACGTCCATGTTATTGCGTCGAACGGTGTTACTAGAGGACATGTCCATGATGTCAATGGTATTAGAAAAGTATCTGCAGGTTATGTTAGGGATATGTAGAAGCCGTACATGGAATGAGAGAAGAATAGCAGTAACGCACTAGAATCGATGCCCTTGCGACCTATCCCGTTTAACCTAACATCCAGCCTGCACCGCTCGATTCTTCTGTACGTTGGTCATGGGTGCACTTGTATTGTTTCGCGTCCACCTGGAGTGTGAGCGAGACGCAGGTGGAAGTTGAGTGGAAGGCCGTGATGGTTCTATTAATATCCGCCACGTTTGATTGATGGTTTTTATTCCCAGGCAAGCTTGCACGAAGCCGTTCCAAGTCATTCCTCTCCGAATACACTATACGCATCAACCACACCTACGCCTGCCTAAAAAGTCCCAGCTTCCCCATTCCCTTGTATACTCGCTTACATCCAGCACCCACGGGACGATCGCTTTCTTGGACGCAGGCGGCAGGACCGGTCTTACGTGATTTGACACGGACCGTAAGGTATATACACCTTCCTTGTTCATTCCCTATATAATACTATGGGTAGTGTTCAAATCGAGCTCGAAGGCGATACATAGAGGGAAGGTTGACAAGTCAAATTTCTAGTACGTCTAAACAAATCATTGCGTCAGGTATCTCTAGTAAACGAAACCATGACTGCCCTGTTTGAAGATGGTGCAAATTGCAATGCGTGTGGAAAATGATGTGGAGCGACATCAAACGCTTCTGCGAATGCAAGAAAGGTTTCGACATCAACACTGCGATTAATGGAGGACATAATGGTTGAAGTACGATGCTGGGGTTATTTTCCACGACAACAGGCCGTCACATCTAGTAGAAATGGCGCATTCGTTGGTAAGTGGCTGATGTGTATGCTCTAGGAAAGGTATCCCGCACTTCTGCCAACGTCCCAACCAAAATATCCGTCAAAAAGTCTTGAAACCATGCTAAGCACAAATAAACTCGCTTACCTGGATATATTTGATGCTCGCCGCAGCAATCTTCCGCCGTCCTAAACATGGGTTCCACGTCGTTTCTGAATTGAACAGCGCGCGCAGGAACTTGGCAAGATCCAAGTCTCCAGCCCTTCGCGCACTCCGGCAACGCCGTCGCTCTCTTAGGCTCAGCAACCGCCTCCGACGCGCTCGCGGGCACACTGACGCCAGCCATGCCGTTGAACACCCTCCCAGGAAGGCAGTACCAAATTGAAATCGGAGATAGTCGTATTCTCGTTGCCTTGTCCCGCGTCTCCGTGTATTTATTACGATGGTAATGTCCTTACTGATAATAAGTCTGTAAATTCCAAATAATATACAACTTCGATAGCCCTATTGACAAACAGTATCCATAAGCTAAAAGTACGCAGAAACCCTGCTACTTGTCAGAAGGCCAAAGGCGCTTCCATATCGGTTTTTTAGGTGCCTTCCCTTTAGACGATTTTTGTTCGGGTGATGGTGTTAGAAATGTCGGTTTGTAGTTCGCGCATATCGAACAGTCCGCCTGGTGGGCGTGCTCGGGAACATAAATGCCGCATCTCTAATGAAGAAGCGTAGCGCGTCAGTAATCTCGGTAAACGAACATAAACGCTGAATAAGACCACATACCCTGATGTATTCTAGAGCAGAATCGGCCATTACCTCCCTTCCTTCACTGATGGGATCGTAAGCGTCGTCCTTGTACTGAACAGCGAGCTCCCACAAAAGTCGTGCCAATTTCGGGTCCTCTGGCGCAGCTGCGAGGATCAGCGGAAAGTAAACTAACTCCGCATATCCGATCTTGAGCCACTCTGAATCCGATGCAAATTCAGGATCAAAGTAATCCGAGTGCCGTTCGACAACAATTGGAATATGGTCATCACCGCTTTAATATTAATTTGCATAGATGTCAAAATTTGCTGTACAGGACAACATAGTAGGCATACCTTGAACAAAGTACCTTTACAATCGCTTCCACCAAAATTCCGACCTTGGCTTCATCCGCAAACATGACCCCAGCCCGAGAAGTGTATGTCAAGAAGTTCTCGATGATGCTGCGTGGATTAAAAATGGGGAAATCCGTATTAGGCGACATCTCTTGGAATAAAAATAATCCTCTGTCTAGTGTCCTAAGATGAATCGCGTCGGAAAGGGGTAGACTATGAGTCAAGATGTTAAATATGTCCGGCATGTACATCACTGGACATGCATGCAGAACTGAGAAGGCAGCAGAGATGCAGCACTGGATGAATTCAGGGTACTGTTGGTATCGGTAACGAATCCAGTCGTCGAACCCGTCTCTCAACCGTCGATATAAGTCTCTATTGGCCTCACCACACTTTCAAAAGTAGCATCATCAGCAACGGCGTATGCAAGAAATAGAGGGCATGTCAGACCTCTGTTTGCAAATGCTCGAAGAAAGCATCCCACTTTGTACTATAGAACGTTTTTATTGGGATATTCGAAAGGACGGTCGTCAGAGAAAAGTTCTTCAAATCGTTCACAAGCTCTTCCGTATGGGTGACTTCAAGATAGTGACATATGAATTCGTCCAATATGGCAGAGAATCGATGTTTGTCTTCATACTCCTTTTCTGACGCAGTTGAGATGTACCTCAAGAGACTTCGAGCGAGGTCTGTATGTCGTAACCTAGCGTCAAGAAAGAAGCGCTCTGTGCGGCTTTTATCCATAAGAAAGTCGTGTAGAGAGGCATGGTACAGACGGAGCTTATTGTCTGTGTGGCTGTCCGATGTCGGTACTTGAACGAGTGCATGCATGTCATTGAGGGCAGCCGCAATGTCTCCAGGTTCGTATCCCAAAAGGGTTTCGATAAAATCAACAGACAGCCGGCCGCTGTAACCAGTTTGCAAGAAGACAAGTGCGAGAATCTCAAGAACTCGAGTTATATCCTCGACAGATGATAGGATGAGATCGTATAGAGAATCTAGCTGCGCGAACGGGGTATCCTTTCCGGGATCAGCCAAGCCGCGGATAATTTGGAGCTGCTTCGTTGGATTGCGCCGCGGAGAATCGATGTATTTCATGACTGTCGAGGCGTAGATAAATTGTCCAGAGGCCTTCCGGACGAGATAGTCGATGTCCTCTTCGCTCGGCCAGGGTAATGGAAGGGTGTTGCGGGAGGGGTGTAGATTTCTTATCTCGCTGAATTTCGCGGACAGGAAGATACGGATGTCATGGTCGGGTTTATAATGTTCGTCGAGAGCCAGTCCCTGCATCAAGGACTGCAGAGGCTCCCTGTTGAACGTTTGTCGAATGGTGTATTCGGGTCGGCTAGCGATGAGGAAAATGAGCGGGATGCGTAGTTGTTGAATGGATGTGGCAAGAACATGTAGAAGGTCCTTCTGCGCTGTTTCTCCGCGGGCTTCGTCCAAACCATCTATAATAACGAGTCTGGGTTGGGCGACAGTAATTTGCGTGAGAGCGCCGGCGGCGTCGTTAAGAGGTTTAATAATCAATGCTTGCATCTGGCTCAAGAGCGTACGGGAGAAGACGAGAGGGTCCTGTTCTACCGCGATTGCGATGTGTGCACGAAGCTCAGGAATTGAGACGGAGAGCTGATAGGATATGGATGCAATGAATCGGGAGGTGTCGTTGCGCCCAATGCCGGTGCGAGAAAAGAAGAATGAGGCGACAAGGAGTCCTTCTTTGGCGAAGATCTCAGCGATGGTTTGCGCAATCGCTGACTTGCCCGACCCCGCTGGACCATATACCCACATGATCAACTTCTTGCGAAGTTCTGGGTTCCGTACCCAGTGGTGGATTTCCGCGAGGATCGCCAAGCGTGTCTGAGGATAACATTTCGGAGGATCGCCTCGCTCGGCCGCATCGTAAAACGCTCCAGTAGCGACGTTCTGTTGGAGGAGATCGAGACCTGCAGAAAATACGTGACGAATTCATTAATATTCATCGCTTAAACTCTCAGAACGAGCGCGATATGTACCCCGGTTATTGCTTGCTCTTGAATCTCCGATATGGAAATGGGCGTCGCCTTGAAGAACATTTGTGAACTGACCGCCTTCGATTACAGGCTGATACGCTTTGTTGAACATCGCGCAGCGCGCGGATGGCACAGGGTGGGTGGAGGGAACGACGAGATTGTTACTGATAATCGATGATCACAGCCTCAGTGGCACCCATCTTTGACACAAACGTTGACATGAGAATTCGGAGGGGCTTGGTGCTTTTTGGGAAGGAACCGGCAGCTGTGCGGCTGATGTAGAGTATTCGTGTACTCCCCAAGGCCCAATATAGTTCTTGCTGATCAATGTCTATCTCATCGGCTTTAAAACATGCACATGCATGCTACTAGCATGGGAGCAACGCAAGGAGTGGCTTACAGATGTAGCACATGTTTAGCTTGTAGGATACGAATGTAGTATATAAATTTTTTCTTCTTTGAAGTTTGGTCTGACAAAAATACAGGATGCATTGCAATGCAAGAATGAAAAGCAATCCTCAACTCCACTGAAACACACACTGAAACACACTTCACGTCCTCACGGCGCTAGTGATCTAGTACCATTTGGAGCTTCGCGTGCTGGAAGGGGTAAAAGAACGTAGTAATGAGATGGCCTTCATAACAGATTGCCCATAGAGAATTACGCTGGGATGGCGGTGACGCGAACAAAAATGTATGAATACAAATAGGGAGAGAATCCTCTCTGGCATAATTGTACGGTCGTGACGGAGGGAGAAATCGTACCAACCGCGAAAGAAAAGACATAGAAAAAACAACCTCGGGGAAAGAACAGGAAGACGAAAGCAGCAACTATCTTGGTCCACTGCGTCAACAGATAATAATAGTAACTCCTCCGTTGAAGGAACGTTCGATTCCCAGATGTCAATTCATTCCGAAACCCGGGAAGGATCTCCAGAGGTTGAAGGTACAGGTCGGTGGTTGGTTCGTATAGCGGAAAAAGATGTATAAGGCGGGTCGTGGATGTATACTGTGGACATTCAAGACCGTGGGTGTTAACAGACGTAGGGGTGTCGTGCAGGGTAATACTCAGACGAGAGGATAAAGCGGGCGTCGACGATTCGATGATTGGTGAGCTATCCATGCCGAACTTGACCGGGGTAAGTCTTTCAATGAAATGGGCGAGACCGAACCAGACATGGCTCGGGTGAAGAGCATCCAGAACTAGTGCTTTGCTTCCAGCGAAAGAGACAGCGAGGCCACCACTTGAGAGACCTAGCCACATACATACGGGGGATGGAAACTTCGAAGAGTCCATAAACGACGAGTATCCCAGGAGTGTTAGACCGTGCTGTACTCTGGAGAACTAACTGCGATACAATTAGTCGGCGATTGAGGGTTTGATACACGTATCTGTTGTATCGAAAAGTTGAATTTTCAACTTCGGTCGGACGTGGATATGTGAGATTTGCAGCATTTTCGCAGCGATGGAAAGTATACTGTAACGACAAATTCGAAGCCAGGATTTATCAGCAAAACAAGCATTCTGCACAAGGGAAAGATAATGGAACAAGCCTCGTCATGCTAGCTGCAGCACCTGCTCAACCCAAGAACATTGTTTCCTCTATGTATCATCTCGTCAAAACAGCCGCTTCTGATGCATGACAGCTCACAATATGTTCAAAAGAGGGGTCATATTCTAAAGCTGAATTGTGCTGTGCAAAACAAGCGCACAAGGTAGTGGGGAATTGGCCGGGAAGTCGAAATCAGAGAAGGAGTCAGTCGCAAGACAGTGTACAGTGGTGGTTCTGCCTGTTCGGGGATTACGCGGATGGACGGGCCGATGTGCGCACGGTCCACCTTGCCTAAGCCCGTTCACTTTCTCACATCCTTAACTTGCCCTTAACATCCCTCAGTTTCAGCGCGCAGCTCTTCTACCGCCAGCCGCTCAAGGAGTCTTGTCATCATCGTCTCGCACAACGATGCATACTATTCATCTGCTTCCTGTCAAGAACGGCCAACGGAGCAATCGTAATTAGTTGAATGTCGGGCTGGCCACTTGTCAGACGGTCAAGCTGAGTAACCTATTTTTCCTTCGCATACATTCCTCGGCGCACCGCGCCCCCGATACCCTCTAGAGAGCGCGCACCTACCAGTGTACTTTGGATACCAGGCCTGGCATCTATAAACGTTGCTCGACTGCGCCGCCATATTGATGATCTGCTTCATACCATGGCAGGTACCAAATGCTGCAGGGTAATCCAATCAGGTAGCGCGCTTTCTTAAGTGTGCGGGTGGTGGCGATGTCGCGCATGGGATGGTTGTCGTTTTCCATGGTGTTCCGTTCGCTGTCCCATGCCTCTCTGCGGCACATGCAGGGTCTGCCGTACTCACAGCCCCATGGCTCATCGTACTTCGCCAAATGTACGAACTCGATTTCCACTCAGAGGATCCTTCGCTATCACTTGCTTGGGCTCGTGGTTCGAAGACTCTCCTGATCGGTCTTGTTACGCAGCGTCCGTTTGGCGAGCGCCAGAGCATGGCCTGCGGCATGGCTTTTTTTTGAGCTTGTTCTGTTTCACCAATCTTCCTTCATCCATTCGGTGAGTTGTGCGTCTCAGCGAATTATGATCGCCGTCTCTCCTCAGCGGCCTTCATCCGCCTCGAGGCGAAGGATGGGCAGACGTTGCGCCACTGCCGCTGCTACACATAGCATCCGAATTGCTGTGAGAGCGAGCTGTATGTTTCACCGTTGAATTCCCTCTTGATTATCTTTACCGACTCATTTGTTCAGCGCTAAGAATATACTCCTTTCGATCCACATAGAACCCAAGCTCGTAGCATTCAACGTGCACTCACAGCTCGAAGTTCCTCCGGCGTATCTGCCGCGACACCCACCTCACGCTCCGCCCGCATCCTCGCGCCGCTCAGTGGGATCGCAGTTGTACGAAAGGCAATGAATGGATTTCCGAACGCGACGTATGTTCATCCATCTGCACTATGTCGCTCCCAAATTAAGACGTTCGATGCCCAGTCTAGACTCCACAGCCCGTACGCGAAGCGTGCCTTGTGCACCCAAAGTTACTGTTCTCTCCTAGATGACCGACGCCCTGCCGCGTCCTTTGCCCACAAATCGTACTTTCCCAATGCAGGTTTGGCAAGTACGAGAGCGGAACGCACGAAGTATTATTCCCTTTTGTGTTCCACCGAACTTCTTTTTCATATATGCATTCTGTTTTTTACCGACCGTATGTCCTGACGAATCATAGTCCAGAATATGCGCCCTTGTCCGTGCTCCATGTGCCTCACGCGCTGCCGTGATTTCGTTGTGCTATGGATACAGGGCGCCATTGAGGCAATCGTGGACGGTTCGTATCGCGGAGGCGCCGCATAAAAGTATGACAAGTCCATTTCTCGGTATTTCATATACTATTCACTCGTCTCCTTTTCGTCGCCGTCAATTCATTCAACCAACATGCATACTTCCCTCCTATTCTACTTCGTCGCTCTCTGCTCACAATTAACACTTTGTCACAAATATGTTGCATGCACGTATCATCGACAGCGCCATCGATCCCCGTGTTGCTTGCTATTTGCTATCCTGCACGCCAGCTCCTTTTTTATATCCTCATTTCTCAATGCCTTTTGCGTTCCGTAGCATAATTTTGTTTATTTTTTCTTTGCTTGTTTTTCCTCGCTATACTTGTCTTTTCCCTTTTTTTGCAGTTGACATATTCCTATGAGACCTTTTAGTTTGATTGCACGTTGGCCGATGCGGTAATCTTAATGTTATTTATGCCCCTGTTCAACCTTGTCGTATTTCAATGCATGGATTCGACGTGGTCCATGGCCGTAAAGTATCCTTATATTCTGTGATACTGGTGCTGGCCATGCTCAACTACGAGCCACTTGTTCGTGAATCCCTGCACGTTCGCTTTGAGACTGTCGAATGTACATACCCCAGGTCACAGAGAGCTAATGATCCTTCGGTTTTTCCTTCATCTCACCCAGACGAAACCGCCCATGCTTCAACCACTCTGCCCAAAATGTGGAGGGGTCATCGACATCTGTCCATCCGCCTATGAGAACCGCACTTTCACCCCAAAGATCCGACGAGCAGACACACCATCGTAGCACGGCCAGACACCGGGCGTGCACACCTTGCGCGCGATGTCCAGCAGCGTCTTGTCCGCGGACGCCGGCATCGGGCGCTGGGTCAGCGTCACCGCGTCGTTGCCCCCCGTGAGCACAATGATGACGTTGAGCTTCCCACTGGGTTCGAAGCCGCTCGCGATGTACCTGTACGAGTCTCGGTCAATGCATCGGATGTTGGAGAATTTGAGATCCGTGGTGTGCTCGATGTTGAATCTTTTGGCAATCTTATCGTCATCTAGCCTGTAGCGTTTGAGATAAAGAGGCATGTCGGATGATTTGTATGGAAAGGACGTGGGTGATGAACGTTGGTGTTGAAGAAAGGAATCCGCTTGAAAATATGTGCTGTCGGGCCAGATGGCGGTGATGCGGAAAGTGTCGCACAGTGCGTGGCTTAATGGAGCTAATTTAGAGGACAGGTTGGATAGGTTGACGAAGAGGTGACTGATTTCCTGGCCAACAAGCACACTGCACTGGGAAAATCGCGTATCGCCTTCCAACTCCAAGAAACAGAGGATTAGGGAAGGTACCTACGTCTTTCGTAGAGCAGGCTAGATTGTACATAACAGCCAATTCACTACTTGCTGATACGATTTCTGTCTCTGAGGCACTCTTCCGTCGCTCAGAAAAAAAGATTCCTCAGGTAAATCCATATATGCATTAACCATATAACAACTACATCGCTCACGATACGCATTTTCCCAACTCACCAATAGTGCCGCCCTCCCGCAACCGCGCACACAGTTCAGCTGCAACATGTTCTTACTGGACTGGCAAACCCTTCGACGACCACTGGACATCCAACCGCAATCGTCTGCCTTGCATGCCATAGCTCAGGTTCAGCTTACAAACCATAGCTAGCGGCGCCATCCCATCAAATTCGACGTGAAAGCGTTGTGAAAGCGGGCAGTGCAACCACCACTTGTGGAGCTTAAGAAGGAGATCAATGTACGGTCGAGGTTGCTGCATTGTCGTCAATTCACATCCAAGGACCTTAAGAATTACGCTGAACATTTATTGTACATCTGTACGCTGAAGCATTCAATACAGATCACTAAACGATATATGTGCGGCAGCATTACTTATTACTTCTCTCCCTGAGCATCGCCCGGCCCCAACCGACGCCACCATAACCTCGAATGTCTTGCTATAGCCTATGTAGAGCGTTGAACATTTGGCAAGTGACTTGCAAGTGACTTATTTTTAGCAATGCGCGAACCACGCCTTTCTTCTGGTCCAGGCCCAGATTTAGTACGCTGCGCTTGAATCCAGGCAATTGTTGTTGCCATCCCACAGATGGTCGCTCTTGGCCCACGAAGCGCAAGCCGCTTCGGCCGCGCCATATCTGGTCAACCACTAGAAAGTACAACAGAAGCTCTAAAAATGAGCATCGCTTCACGCCGCGTCGCGCAATGTCCTTGGTTGAAAAACAATGCTCCGCATTTCCAAGTCAGCTTTGCAGAACAGATTTTTTTTTCAACGGTACATTTATTGTAAGAAACTGCAACGACCCCGTCGTAATCCATCGGCGTACAAAGGAAGAGTCATGCACAGCATAGAGTGGAGCGATAATAAAATTATTCCAATTCCACGCTAAACATCGTGGAGGATCAGGGTCCAACAAGGTCCAACAAGAATCCAACCAAATAGATGCCATACAAAGAAGCGAGGCCAAGGGGGAAAAACTCGGACCTTTCCCCACTCTCTCCATGAACCCCGACAAAGGCAAAAGGAAACGCTCTCAGAGTCCAGAAGACGAGTTCAGGCGCCCGCAGCGGCGACATGCCGCATCACACTCCAGTGCGCAAATGGACTTGCGGTATCTGTATCGACAGCAGCAGGCCTCAGGTTCCACGACGACAGCGCCGCCCATGGTGGAGTGGCGCGCTCATCCCACTTGGGGGCCCTCAACATCGTGTCATCACCCTCCTGAAACAGAGCGAAAAAACATGACGGGCCTGCGACGGAAATACGTGCGCGTTCGAGACCAGGAAGGCGCGCTAGCCACAGGTGAGTCGGGACCCCTCGACCTCGCTTCGCGTCATCATCATCATCACCC
Source organism: Pholiota molesta (assembly GCA_014925825.1). NCBI lineage: Eukaryota > Fungi > Basidiomycota > Agaricomycetes > Agaricales > Strophariaceae > Pholiota > Pholiota molesta. The sequence continues at coordinate 39,788 of JACGCK010000079.1, forward strand.
TTCCGTGACAGACACAGAAGCTGGGCGCATAGAGCGCCCGCGCTGGAACTTCTCGTACACTGTACGTGGCGTCGGTGAGTAGATAGCATTCCTTCATGAGACACCCAGATTTTGACTCGCTTGACAAATAGAAACGCCGCAAACGAGCAACGAAGGTTCCACCCAAGGGTGGAATCGAAACACAACTTTAGGATCTGGGAGTGCCGTAGGTGCTGACCAGATCACCAACAACCCCGACGATAGTGTTAGGCCCTCACAGGCCCCGACACCCTCCCTGATGTAAGTTAATTGCGATCCCACCCTTCAATGATAGTCTGATCGTTGTGCTAGGGGTTCGCATTTGGGCCTTCAGACCAGGCCGGACGATGGCCGGCGAGAGCAGGAGATGGCCAGTGGAGCCGTTTACGCACCAGGGTAGGAAGTTGAGCACTAAGGAAAATTCGGGATCAGGCTAATTTCACGACAGGTTTCCGCACCCATATGGCGGAATGACTTACCATGATCCACCGAGTCAGAGCCCTCGAGATGAAAGAGACATCGAGCAAGGCTTGTAAGTCTAGTCCAGTCATACCTGAAAAAATTAGCCCTGATCATCTTGTAAGGTATAGAAACCATCACAACGCAAGACTTGGCAGCTCAGCAGCCCCGCCGCGAAATTCGTCGTATTCGGAGCTTGAGTACGCACTGGGGCCACCATCATCATCATCGTCGTCGGCGGCGGCGTCGTCATCATTCGCTTCTGTTTCCACATCGGCGCCGTCTTTACAGTCCTCGGCTACGCGGCCGCCAAGCAGCGCATTTCCGTCAACATTGTCATTGAATCTGGCTGAAAGCAGTCGGATTTCAACATCTGAACTCAGGACGAACGTACATCAGAATTCCTCACCAACGTCATTTTCCGGGACAGCGTCATCGTCGTCGTTGCCACAGCCGCCACCGCTCGCTGGTGCCCCACGAGAGTCCGTACTTGTGGAGTATTCCGTAGCAAATGTGGGGAATCCAATGTCTCGGATGGGTGGGACACCGCTGGTCGCGTCGAGGGGCGCATTTCCACCGTCCTCGTCATCGGAACTGCCTGGTTATATCCACAGGTTGATGTCTGGATCCATGGCGAATGAATATGAGGCCGAACCGACACGTCTTCCCCGGACCTCGTCGCCATCCTCGCAGCCACCATCCCTCTCAGATCCCATGTCCTCGTCGCGGCCAAACACCCTGGTACCACCACCGAGCTGGAGTATTCCGGTTTCGTCATCAACCACCTTGCCTGCGGTATCGATTCCATCGAGCGGAGCATTGCCGTCGTCGTCATCATCCGAGCGGGCTAGTTATATCCGCAGGGTGATGTTTGGATTCATGCCCGAATATAAGGCCCCACCATCAACAAGATTCCACCAGACGTCGACATCGATGTCGACGGCATCAAAGCCGCCGCCGCCGCCGTCACACTCTGGCGCCCCATGGCAGTCCGCACCGGCGGACCATCCTGCGGCAGATCAGGAGAATCGAATGCCTTGGGTGGGTGACGGGCCCCCACCGCAGGTCGCGTCGAACGGCGTACTTTCGCCATCGTCCTCGAAACTAGTTAGCGATATACCAGTTTCAGCATCTGGATTCGCGGCCAATGGTTATCAGACCTACTCACAGCCAGGGTCCTCAGGGACATCGTTGTTGTCGTCACCGCCACCACCGTCGCTCTCAAATCCCATTATTTCATTGTGGCCAAATGTCCTGTCGCCATCATCGATCTCTAATATCCCGTCCTCGTCATCAAGCGCCTTACCGGCCGCATCGAATGCCTCGAGCGGCGCAATACCGTCGTCGTCATCGTCGGAACTAGCAGGTTATACTCAGAGGTCAACGTCGGGATTCGCGACTGACATATATCATGACTACTCACCAACACGGTTCCCTGGGTCGTCGTCGTCGTCGTCGTTGTGGCCACCGCCGCCGCCGCCGCCGCTCGCTGGCGCCCCATGGGAGCCTGCATTGATGCATTACTCTGCGGCGAATCAGCAGGATCCAACGTCTTGGGTGGTGGGTGGGGATCCGACCGCCTCGAGCGGCGCATTTCCGCCATTGACATCAGTTGAACCGGCTGGCCATACACGAAGATCAGTGTCTGGATTCATGGCCAATGGGGATCAGGCCTCACCGACAAGGCTTCCCGAGACGACGCCGACGTCGTCGTCGTTATCGTCATTGCCGTCGTCACAGCCGTCGCTCCCAGGCACCATGTCCTCGTGGCCAAATGCCCTGCCGTCGTCGTCGTCAAATAGCATGTTACCAGACCCAGCTAACTATGCTCCGACGTCAACGTCCGGACGGTTCCCTGGAACGACGTCGTCGTTGTGGCCGCCGCCGCCGCCACTCGCTGGCGCCCCACGGGAATCTGCACTGATGGATTACTCTGCAGTGAATCAGCAGGATCCAACGTCTTGGGTGGTGGGTGGGGATCCGACCGCCTCGAGCGGCGCATTTCCGCCATTGACATCAGTTGAACCGGCTGGCCATACACGAAGATCAGCGTCTGGATTCATGGCCAATGGATATCAGGCCTTACCGCCATGGCTTCCCGAGACGACGCCGACGTCGTCGTCGTTATCGTCATTGCCGCCGCCACAGCCATCGCTCCCAGGTACCATGTCCTCATGGCCAAATGCCCTGCCGTCGTCGTCGACGCCGAATACCATGTTATCAGAACCAGCTAACTATGCTCCGACATCAGCATCAACGTCCCGATATACAAGAGCTACAAATGGGGGCTACTCACCGGATATATCCTCCTATACATGTTTGCTGCCTCCGCCGCCACCGATCGCAAACTTCACACCGCGATCCCCATCCTGGCCCAACAAACTTGCCCCAGCGCAGTTTCAGGACACGTGGACAACGAAGCTGAATTGCACTGAGGACCCTCCTGCTCCAGGTGTGCCGTCACGAGCGCATAACGAGGACGCACCCGAGCTACGACTGGCTCAGCAATACGATAGCGCTGGCATTGCGGACGTTCACTCACCCTCTGCTTCCTCGGACGGCGGGGCAACGCCACCTACAGCATCGTCGTCGTTGTCGTCGTCGCCACCACCAGCGTCGTCGTCGTCGTCGTCATCCCTGTCCCCACATGCCGCCGCTCCCACCGGCTCATCGTCATCGAGCGCGCCAACGGAACTACCAGAGATCCATGCTCTGCTTCTGTGGCTGGTGCGGAATATCAGTCCCCCAGCGTTCCTGTGGTTGATCAGCCATTTGTTCTTGGTGTTACCCCAGTCCACTGCCGTCAACATCCAGATGGTCCGCGACGCGGCGCAGATGCACGGTACCGCATTGGAGGACGTCGACGAGTTCCTGGAGAGGGCGTTCAGGGGCGCTTCTAAAGGCAAAGCACGTATGGACTAACGATTTTGTACCAGGTGCGTCTATCACTTTGCATGTTTCATTCGAGCGGTTGTTGATCTTCTTTCTCCGTGCGTAGGGTATGGATTGGTTCGTGGCAAGTCAGTCGTTGGGGACCATGGGGCAGCAGAGCATCGTGCGCAAGTGGAGGCTGTCGATTCGCCGTAGACGTTGGATGGAAATGCTATCGACTCGAAGATAGCTGGATCATCGGATGACACGCAATTCTGTCGAAGCCCGTCGGACCGGCGCGTGACACGATGATCGAATCAGGAAAAGGTTGGGAAAAGGGACGGAAAAAGGACGGAAAAGGGACAGAAAAGAAAGGCAATGAAGGGAAGTAATGGCACCAAGACCTATAAGTACCTTTGCGAGATGTGCTTAGAGATTGAGATACCCCGAGTATTCATGTACTCACCGAAAGATATATTATTTTGCTGATTATTGTCTATCTCGTCGGCTTTAAACGGTTTATCACATGCATGCTACACGCAGGGGAGGCAAAGACTCTGGCGTAGTGGACAAGTAGTGGATGCAGTAGATTTTTGGTTTGGTAGGATATCTATATCACCAAGAATTCTACTGATATGATGGCATGCAGCAGTAATTTAACTAATACTATCAGACTGCAGACATTGTGAAGAAAAAATGCTCGAGTGCTGACTCCAAATCGTCCGACAGACGATTTCGGCCCATGAGCACAAAACTGAATATTTGATTCGGGCGATACATCAACTTCCTTTTGCCTTTCTTCAACGCGATGGCGAGCAGCACGAATGAGGATCAAATTAAATGCGATTCCAGTCATTGACATGTTCTAGAATATTTATGAATTTGATTATGTTAGCGCAAAACCTACCCAGAGAGCGAAATACGTACGATACTTGAAATAATGAAGATCGCATAGCCATTTGGTGTCCACCAGGATATGAACTGCGCAATGGCCACAGCGAGATATAAGGAACCCGACTCAATCAAAATTCGCATTACAAATTGAAGTTGGTTTATGGCAACGCTCGCTTTGGATTCTTGCGCCACCAAATAGATGCATCGAATGATCATGACTAAAACAATTATTTCCACATCAGGATGGGCGTTTAGACTCTTTCGTAGACGTACGTACACGTAGCATAGCTATTGAGAAAGATCGTCAATGCCCAAAAGGGCATCATAATCGTTCCTGGCCCTACAGCCGTGTTGACCAGTTTCCATGTCTTCGATTGACGGACTTGGCGCGAGTTCGCAGTATGCTTGCAAGACGGTAAGCACGAAGCCTGCGAGCCACAAAAGAATGGGCAGCGCGACGGCCCAGTGTGATCTGGCATAAATAATCCAGCAGCGATAGATCTTGATATTCGTTTATTAAGCCATTATGCTTAAATTTGAAAAGTAAACACGCACTTACCAGGACAGCGTTCCGCAAGAAGAGTCGATACAACAGCGTTTGTGCACTGGGGTACCATAAAGATGATGCCCCCGGATTTGGATATATAGAGATAAACTTTTAACTCACTGACAGAACATCCATCCAAAGTAACGTTGTCGCTGACTGGAGCGGGTCCACAGCAGGCGTTGTCTGATTCTCAACCACAATCATACTACTTTGGAGATCGAGCGCCCTGGAAGTCGTCGAAAGCGCCCAGAGGATGATGGTGATGGAGAGCATTGCCCAGTTTATTTTCCTGCGCGTTTTCCAGCCCTCGTCGGCGAAGACGAGCCATCGCAAGCAGTGGAACACGGTGGAGAGGTAGAGTCCGTAGAAAAGCGCGCTAACGAAGTTGTATGGAACATTCAGGGCTGCAGGAAGTTCTGAATCAGACATAGCCCGTCGGTTGGAAGAGTAGGTTGTATGAGAGGATAGCTAGAAAATGAGAATGAGAAAACTTATGTAGGCTTCCAGTCCATATTAAGTGTATGTCACTCTCAAGCGGGGTGTCATCGTCGATGTTTTGATTCCGGGCGGAGATTTACAGTCGGGAACGGCAATGCGGAACAGAACCATTAATGGGCGCTTAGCGCTCATCTCGCATACACTAACCAAGGGAAATACGTGCGTCGTGAGCTATGATTTACTTACATATTCCGCCGTACCCTTCGGAATGATGCTTATTTTGAGAAACACTGAGAAAGACCGCAAGTATTCGGCCGGGGAGATGAAGTGCGGGGTTAGGCAATGCAGTGTGGCAGCAGAGCCTCATCCTTATGAAAACATATGCAGGAATGAATTCGATGGTCAGGTAGTGCTAAAGTATTACATTAACCGCGCAGATGGAACGTGCACGTCAAAATATATGTAAGTAGTCTTACCTTGAGCGGAACATCGAAGAGAGAACCATTGGAAGTTGGCAGGTTTCGGAAAATTGGATGACGTCTTCACTGTCAACGAGAAGGCGACACAGGATCGACACTTAGACTTTAATAATCTCCCATGTATTCCCTACCGAATTGCACACTGCCCGTCTAATAGACGCGGTGCCCATTTTACTCGGAACTTCTTCTCGCGGAAAACCCACCTTCGATCTTCGATTTCATTCCTCTCTCGACTAGAGAGGCTGTGTTCGCTCAACATGTGCGCAAATCGACAGGCCATGAAGCGTACGCACAATCCTTATTCCTCATCGCGGATGGCTCATCTGCTGAATGTTTAAGATATCGTAAAACAGCAAGTACTGCCTGTGAACGTAGCAAAGGGGAAGATATGATCGACTGAGTCGATGGCAATTTCGCAGAAAGACCAAGGAATGGCTGCGGCGCATCGAATTCGGTAGCCAGTCAGTTTCCATATTCTCCATCGACGTGCATCTCCGTGTATTTTTGGGCGATTTCGCTCTGTAGAACACAGCAGAAGTTAGCGAGAGCAAGCATCTCAGTTGTTCGGGGCGAGATAGGAAGGACGTGCGGGGAAAGAAACAGCGGTCTATCATCCGCGCTCAGCCCTCAACGCTAGAAGGCAAAGCATATGTTTTCGGCGTTCGCGGGTGCTGGACCTGAAACGTAGACGCAATTGATAGATAGCACTTAGGATACGGAAGAAAAGCCATAAGCTGCGAGAGGAAAGCGAAGGCGGTAAGAAGGCAGAGAAACGGCAAATGCATCAACTTTGGACGTACCCATTTAATCCGCAGCTATCTTTCATTTTGTTCTTCGATGTATCGCCACCAATTTTTGACCAAATTCCGCAGTTCTGGTGGAGCCATCCACCACATATCCATCACGCACGGCCACACTCAGCTCAATTTCTACGCACAGAGCAATTGAAGGTCGCCGAGGGACGTACGCAAATGGCTTCTAGCCAACTGGCTAGCGTACGCCGGGCGCACACCTGGGCAGTGCTTCTCAGTGGAATGGGATTCTGAGCGACAAAACGTAGTTAGCAGGAGGGCACGCACCCAACACGGTCGGGGTAGAAGATGTATGACATACTGACAGCGGACATGGTTCAGAAGGACAAATGACAATGCGATCAGCATCGGCGGTACTGTCCCTAGCGAGGTTGCAGCAGGAAGAAGCGGAACAGCCTGGGGTGGATGATGGAGGAGGTTATCTCAAGAGTGTGTTATTAGAGGACATGGTCATAATGCTAATGATATTAGAAAAGTATCTGCAGGTTATGTCAGAGAGATGTAGAAGCCGTACATAAAAAGAAAGAAGAATGGCAGCGACTCACTAGAATCGATGCCCTTGCCACCTATCCCGTTTAGCCTAACATCCAGCCTGCACCGATCGATTCCTCTGTACGCTGGTCATGGGTGCACTTGTGTTGTTTCGCGTCCACCTGGAGTGTGACTGCGAGCGAGACGCAGGTGGAAGTTGAGTGGAAGGCCGTGATGGTTCTATTAATATCCGCCACGTTTGATTGATGGTTTTTATTCCCAGGCACGAAGCCGTTCCAAGTCACTGCTCTGCGAATACACCTGAAATACACTACTTATACGCTTCAACCACACCTACGCCTGCCTAAAAAATCCAAGCTTCCTCGCTCCCTTGTATACTCGTTCACATTCAACACCCACGGGACGATCGCTTTCTTGGACGCAGGCGGCAGGACGACCAGTCTTACGGGATTTGACACGGACCGTAAGGTATATACACCTTCCTTGTTCATTCCCTATATGATATTATGGGTAGTGTGTTCAAATCGAGCTCGAAGGCGGTACAAAGAGGGGAAGTCGACTAAGTAAAATCTCTAGTACGTCTGGCTATGTACATCTAAACAAGTCATTGCGTCAGGTATCTCTAGTAAACCATGACTGCGCTGTTCGAAGATGGTGCAATTTGCAATGCGTGTGCAAAAGGGTGTGGAGCGACATCAAACGCTTCTGCGAATGCAAGAAAGGTTTCGACATCGGCGCCGCTGAACGCTGCGTTTGGCGGAGGACATAATGGTTGAAGTACGATGCTGGGGTTATTTTCCATTGCGGCAACAGCGCCGTCACATCTAGTAGAAATGGCGCATTCGTTGGTAAGTGGCTGATGTGTATGTTCTAAGCAAGGTATCCCGCACTTCTGCCAACGTCCCAACCAAAATATCCGTCAAAAAGTCTTGAAACTATGATAAGTACAACTAAACTCGCTTACCTGGATATATTTGATGCTCGCCGCAGCAATCTTCCGCCGTCCTAAACACGGGTTCCACGTCGTTTCTGAATTGAACAGCGCGGTCGCGCAGGAACCTGGCAAGATCCAAGTCTCCAGCACTTCGCGCACTCCGGCAACGCCTTCGCTCTCTTAGGCTCAGCAACCGCCTCCGACGCGCTCGCGGGCACACTGACGCCAGCCATGCCGTTGAATACCCTTTCAGGAAGGCAGTACGAAATTGAAATCGGAGATAGTCATATTCTCGTTGCCTTGTCCCGCATCTCCATGTATTTATTACGATGATAATGTCCTTACTGATAATATGTCTGTAAATTCCTTTTTAAACCAAATAAATACAACTTCGATAACCCTATTGACAAACCGTATCCATAAGCTAAAATTACGCAGAAACCCTGCTACTTGTCAGAAGGCCAAAGGCGCTTCCATATCGGCTTTTTAGGTGCCTTCCCTTTAGACGATTTTTGTTCGGGTGATGGTGTTAGAAATGTCGGTTTGTAGTTCGCGCATATCGAACAGTCCGCCTGGTGGGCGTGCTCGGGAACATAAATGCCGCATCTCTAATGAAGAAGCGTACCGCGTCAGTAATCTCGGTAAACCAACATAAACGCTGAATAAGACCACATACCCTGATGTATTCTAGAGCAGAATCGGCCATTACCTCCCTTCCTTCACTGATGGGATCGTAAGCGTCGTCCTTGTACTGAACAGCGAGCTCCCACAAAAGTCGTGCCAATTTCGGGTCCTCTGGCGCAGCTGCGAGAATCAGCGGAAAGTAAACTAACTCCGCATATCCGATCTTGAGCCACTCTGAATCCGATGCAAATTCAGGATCAAAGTAATCCGAGTGCCGTTCGACAACAATTGGAATATGGTCATCACCGCTTTAATATTAATTTGCATAGATGTCAAAATTTGCTGTACAGGACAACATAGTAGGCATACCTTGAACAAAGTACCTTTACAATCGCTTCCACCAAAATTCCGAACTTGGCTTCATCCGCAAACATGACCCCAGCCCGAGAAGTGTATGTCAAGAAGTTCTCGATGATGCTGCGTGGATTAAAAATGGGGAAATCCGTATTAGGCGACATCTCTTGGAATAAAAATAATCCTCTGTCTAGTGTCCTAAGATGAATCGCGTCGGAGAGGGGTAGACTATGAGTCAAGATGTTAAATATGTCCGGCATGTACATCACTGGACATGCATGCAGAACTGAGAAGGCAGCAGAGATGCAGCACTGGATGAATTCAGGGTACTGTTGGTATCGGTAACGAATCCAGTCGTCGAACTCGTCTCTTAACCGTCGATATAAGTCTCTATTGGCCTCACCACACTTTCAAAAGTAGCATCATCAGCAACGGCGTATGCAAGAAATAGAGGGCATGTCAGACCTCTGTTTGCAAATGCTCGAAGAAAGCATCCCACTTTGTACTATAGAACGTTTTTATTGGGATATTCGAAAGGACGGTCGTCAGAGAAAAGTTCTTCAAATCGTTCACAAGCTCTTCCGTATGGGTGACTTCAAGATAGTGACATATGAATTCGTCCAATATGGCAGAGAATCGATGTTTGTCTTCATACTCCTTTTCTGACGCAGTTGAGATGTACCTCAAGAGACTTCGAGCGAGGTCTGTATGTCGTAACCTAACGTCAAGAAAGAAGCGCTCTGTGCGGCTTTTATCCATAAGAAAGTCGTGTAGAGAGGCATGGTACAGACGGAGCTTATTGTCTGTGTGGCTGTCCGATGTCGGTACTTGAACGAGTGCATGCATGTCATTGAGGGCAGCCGCAATGTCTCCAGGTTCGTATCCCAAAAGGGTTTCGATAAAATCAACAGACAGCCGGCCGCTGTAACCAGTTTGCAAGAAGACAAGTGCGAGAATCTCAAGAACTCGAGTTATATCCTCGACAGATGATAGGATGAGATCGTATAGAGAATCTAGCTGCGCGAACGGGGTATCCTTTCCGGGATCAGCCAAGCCGCGGATGATTTGGAGCTGCTTCGTTGGATTGCGCCGCGGAGAATCGATGTATTTCATGACTGTCGAGGCGTAGATAAATTGTCCAGAGGCCTTCCGGACGAGATAGTCGATGTCCTCTTCGCTCGGCCAGGGCGATGGAAGGGTGTTGCGGGAGGGGTGTAGATTTCTTATCTCGCTGAATTTCGCGGACAGGAAGATACGGATGTCATGGTCGGGTTTATAATGTTCGTCGAGAGCCAGTCCCTGCATCAAGGACTGCAGAGGCTCCCTGTTGAACGTTTGTCGAATGGTGTATTCGGGTCGGCTAGCGATGAGGAAAATGAGCGGGATGCGTAGTTGTTGAATGGATGTGGCAAGAACATGTAGAAGGTCCTTCTGCGCTGTTTCTCCGCGGGCTTCGTCCAAACCATCTATAATAACGAGTCTGGGTTGGGCGACAGTAATTTGCGTGAGAGCGCCGGCGGCGTCGTTAAGAGGTTTAATAATCAATGCTTGCATCTGGCTCAAGAGCGTACGGGAGAAGACGAGAGGGTCCTGTTCTACCGCGATTGCGATGTGTGGACGAAGCTCAGGAATTGAGACGGAGAGCTGATAGGATATGGATGCAATGAATCGGGAGGTGTCGTTGCGCCCAATGCCGGTGCGAGAAAAGAAAAATGAGGCGACAAGGAGTCCTTCTTTGGCGAAGATCTCAGCGATAGTCTGCGCAATCGCTGTCTTGCCCGACCCCGCTGGACCATATATCCACATGATCAACTTCTTGCGAAGTTCTGGGTTCCGTACCCAGTGTTGGATTTCCGCGAGGATCGCCAGGCGTGTCTGGGGATAACATCTCGGAGGATCGCCTCGCTCGGCCGCATCGTAAAACGCTCCGGCGGCGACGTTCTGTTGGAGGAGATCGAGACCTGCAGAAAATTTAAACACACATGAACAATTTATTAAATTCATCGCTTCAACTCTCAGAACGAGCGCGATATGTACCTCGGTTACTGCTGGCTCTTGGGTCTCCGGTGTGGAAATGGGCGTCGCCTTGAACGCTTGTAAACTGACCTCCTTCGATTACAGGCTGATACGCTCTGTTGAACATCGCGCAGCGCGGACGGCACAGACTGATTGGAGAACGATGAGAGGATTGTTACTGATGATCGATAATCACAGCCTCAATGTTATTATTGACCATCGCGGTGGCATGAGAATCCGGAGGGCTTTTGAGGGCCTTGGTGCTTTTTGGGTTGTTCCCGGGTTTCCGGCGGCTGTGTAATGAAGTTGCTTATGTTTGCCATCAGCCTCCCAGATTCGGTGATGCGCTCCGCGTCGTGGCAGAGAGTCCTCTTGCAGTTTTGACACTCACTTGACGATACCCCAGAGATGGCACATCTCCTGCGCGCATACAAGTATGTACGTCCAATCCAATTTGAATCTTGACTACTAGTGTCGGCCATGGGAGCGGAAATCTTGGACTTTGCGTCGAACGATGTGAAGTGAGAGATACGCCACGAAGACCTTGAGCTTATCTGCCCACTACGAGGTTGCTCCTGCGTGTGCGCCTCGCTTCGTCTTGAAGCCCACCATTATACCATGATGATTTTGCTGAAACATTTCTTGCAGTGCGGCGTTGATTCGGCGACCCATGGTGACCCAATCAGTCACTGCTGCAGTTCTCTTCGGTGCTGGGGACATCGTGGCTCAGCAGGCGATCGAGGGGAAGGGGAAGAACCATGATGTGCGTACACTATTTCTCTGAGGCTGAAGCATATCTCATTTATGTGTCGCACTTTGTTGTACAGTTTTTGCGGACTGCACGATTAACGTTTTACGGAGGTATGTAAAATTTGTTTTCCATGTCTTCCTCTCCTATAGTTCTTGTTCTTTACAGGCGCTCTATTCGGTCCTGCCATGACAACATGGTACGCCTTCCTCAATCGTGTCAAGTTTCCCAGTCCCACAAAGGCCCTCATTTATAGAGTCGGTCGTCTGTTTATGCCTTGCACGACTGCTACTGACGGAACCTGTTTAGGTGTGGTTAGACCAGGCACTGCTTACTCCGGGTACGTTTCTTCCCTTCCATTGCGAGCCGTTCTGATGATTTGCTTGCGTTACCAGTGGCCGTCGGATTTTTCTACAGCTCGATGAGTGTGTTGGAAGGCAAACCGGAGGAAGCCGTTGAGCGTGTTCAAGCGGTAAGCCCTACTTTATTGCACTCATATGTCAAAAATACTGACGGCCTACCTGCTCGTACATGTAGGCTTACGTCCCAACGCTCATACGTAACTGGTACGCCTCCTCATCCCCACCATGCACTCTGCCTTCGTCTTCGCCGACTAATTTCTGGCTTTACAGGGGCGTTTTCATCCCTACACAGATCATCAACTTCTCCCTGACACCACCGCATCTGCGCTTCGTCGTTGTGAGCATTGTCAGCTTGTTCTGGAGTGCGTTTCCTTTCATTCTGCAGCTATTTTGCCTCGTCGCATATGCTAACTTATTCATTTGCTTCCAACCCATTCGATCAGATACCTACCTAAGTGCTTCCAACGCAAGCCTTGATCCAGCCCAGTCCGCCCCCGCCGAGTCAGAAGAATCAAGAGCGGAGAAGTTGGATACCGTCGATTAACCGGTCGTGGAGACAGCTCGCTCGAGCGCCTTGCCTTTGTCCGTCACCGGCAGTGGTGAGGCACCCTGAGTATGAGGGGGTACCATATACGTGCAGCCTGTATGCATCAGGGAGCGGACACGTCCTCACCGCGTGGCGCATACGCCTTAGACTGTAGACGTGCATTGGATAGATTACTTGCTAGCTATAGGTGCCTCAAGTGGGGCCGCGTGTCCCGTGCGGTTGGGTGTGGTATGATTCGTTGTAGTAAAAGCGCCTGGGGTCGGTTCTGGCCTATCTTGAGGACATAGTTAGGCGTTGGTCTTGGAGACAGGGCGCCAGGGCCCAGCAGCCGCTTGGGTGTTTATATTTGAGGATGGGTGGGTTATGTGAGGTTCGATGCCGTGATACCCTTGTCGAACGATCGGCGACGCGCAATGTGCGCATCACTCATGTGCAAGAGATGTGTCTGATTCCCTGCATTGCTCCACCGAAATTGCTCTGAAGAAGGCGATGGTACATAAGCGAATGAAATGATGATCCTGATATGAATGCACAGAGATGCACAGAGATGCACCTTCCACAATGTGCATCGAGCAACTGTCGTGATGCGGTGATGGCCGCGGCGGCGGTTGACGTTCATCTGGGCGATTTTTCTGTTCATCGCACCCACGCAAAGGCGCACACGGTGTGCACAGTGATTAAATGTTGTTTTCCTTACATATTGCAGTCATATTTGCGATGCGGCGTGGTTGTGTGCGTTGTTGACGCAGGCGAATAAGATGGTGCGTCATTGGGTGATGCTGTCAAGACGCTGTTCACCATCGCTTTCAATCTTCACACTGTCAAAATCAAGGCAAGGCGCGAGGTTGCAACCAGCTATATGGTATATTCAGACGCATTTACGACTCTACAGAACTCCAGAAATTCAGGATATTGTGAACCTCCTTCCGCTATCCTAAATCGGGGCGGTAGATATGAACAACAACGTTGATGCCGTTGCAAGAAGTATTATAAGTATGTGGATGATATTTCGATGTTACCAGGTCAATACAAGACTACTGTCATGGTGTATTTCGGCAGACATAATTAGACGTACAGCTATGTCGATGATAGTTGAATATATATTAATCTTACACAATGGCAGTTGGTGATCCAAGGCTGGACCAAATCATTCTTCCTTTTTCCTCCCATTTTTTCTTCGTTCGTTACTTCACGCATTGAGGAGTGCCCACTGTCCCCAACTTGGCTTCCAAAGCGTACTTGTAGACTCGAAGTCTGGAAGTAAGCATTTGATCAAAAACATAAAACATCCGGCACCGCTCGCTGCTTTTTCGTTGCCGTACATACATACATCCTGAAATCTGATCCAACCCTGAATTTATACAATTTCCATCTCTCTCCCGTTCGTCATACCCCAGTGACCACCCTCCTGCCTGCCAGCGGTGCACTTACCACTTTCGCTCTTTCACCGCTTTCCTCTGGGTCGGATTTATAGCTCATACCCCTATCTTATCACCCCTCGACAGGAAGAAGGTACCGCTTTCGTACCAGTCCGCGGATTAGGCAACTCCTTATACGGTCGGCTCTCATATTCAACTGACGCCCATCTCATATACGCCACACGCCTTCGGCAGTGGGGTTGACACGTTCGCTTCCTTCACCAGCACACGCTTTCCTTACACTCCTTTTCCTTCCCTGCACTCCCCGTTGTGCGTCACCGCCAGCCTTGAGGAGCCCCAATCCGTCTGCTTCCCCCACCCTCGAACTTTGATTGGCAGCAGAAGACGCGCTTCTTACTCCCAGGCTCATTCATTGACAGTGCCGCAGCGACCGCCGCCGAAATTTTTGCTGTTTGCTGGGAGCTGTCCAGCTGCTTTCGTGCTTGTCGACTGGATCTGCTGTGCTGTGGGGTTTGATCATCGCTCAGTTCTCCGGAATCGCATCCGACAATTGGGTTCAATTGATTGGGTATTTTCGACCGAGCGCGGTTATACATTGACAGCCTCTTCCGTCTTCGCCACTGCGGTCTGTCGCCCTTTGGCTTCCTCGTCAGTTCGGGGAAATAGAATAGATTCGAAGGTTTACTGCTGGCGGAATTTGAATTGGATTAGAGGGTGCGCTGGGTATTCTTCAAGGGACTATTTAGGTGAGTAAAGCACAGATTGACTTCTATGCTCTTGTACCGCTTTACTGCGATGTTAATCGCGCTTTCTAGCCCCAATTAACTTGCCATATTCATCCGCACAAAATATATCTTTAACGAACGATGCCCCGACTCAATTTCTACGCGCGACTTGGTATTCAGCCCGATTCGACGTTCGATGCTCCACATAAATTCGTCACTTCACCCATTTTCCGCTCCCCTATTCTGTTCGCGTCGATACGACTGACTATCGCGCTGTATACTGCCACCACTCTCCTTGTAACGCTGATTTGGAAGGCCGTGGTTACCCATGATGCGAAGAGGTGCTTGTTTCCTCATCACTTTGATTCGAATCTCACTAACCTAATGCCGTTACAGTTACTTTTCGTTCTTCACATATCTCACTTATATTGGGTTATGCGCCTACTATTTCGCCGCTGGTGTTCAAACTATCACGTATGCTTTGTATTGGAGAAGGGCGGGCGCGGGCGTGGGCTACCCTCTCCAGCGATGGCCGAGGATATTGCAGGCACTACATGTGGTGCTACACTCCACCATCGTCACCTTTCGTTCGTATTTCATTATGATCGTGGTTTTCGATATAAAACTGATGGTGCCGTTTATTAGCCATTGTGGTTACGATCGTGTTTTGGTCGCTACTGGCTGATCCAACCACCTTCGCAAATACCTTCTCAGGTGCGCAGATTGATATCGCATCACGATTTATTTTTGACTCGCTATTAGCATGGTCAAATCTTTCCGTCCATGCATTGAACACAGTTTTCGCATCTATCGAAATCTTGGGTTCGAACTCACCCCCTCCGCCATGGATCACGCTCCCTATCTGCCTGATTCTCCTCGCGTGCTACCTGGGAGTGGCATATATCACTCACGTAACCCAGGGCATATATAGTGCGTCCTTCGAATTACCTTCGCTTCCTATTGTAACGTTTTATTTCCAGCCTACTCATTCCTTGACCCGAAGAAACAAGGAGCCAAGTTGGCCGCCTACATCATCGGTATCGCCGTCGCCGAAATTATCGTCTTCTGTATCATTCGAGGGATCATGGTACTGCGCCAGCGCTGGGCAGTGCGAAGTGGGAGGGTCCTTGCGGTTGAGAGTGAGAGAACGATGGAAATCGAAGAAGGATGGGAGGAAGTCGAGAGCCCTTCGACTGCGAAGGTGGGTAATGGAGTCTGATCTGGGGTAGAAGGTCAAGCGCTTTAAATACCCAAGAGCTCCGACTTGTATGTGTTGACGAAGCGCTTCGCTCATAGGTGCTGAATGGATCGGCCACATCACAGGTGTTGATCGCGACTGGTACAACTTCAGGCACTTAGGAAGTTTACTGTTTCGGTCAAGGATTTAACGTCATACATTATTTTGTGCCTGTAATCTAACCACAACATGTACTCTCTGCGCCTACGAGTTGAACATATGGATAGTAGAGCCACTGAAACTGCTTCCGCCATTATGATACCTTGCGGTAGTCCAGACAGTACCATCCGGCTTACGCTTGGCGCTACCGATGTACATCCTAGTGAGCCATCCACGACTATAAAGCCATGATTATTGCCACATACCTGACTTCGGCATGCTTGAACTGCTGCATCTCCGGGTTCTTTTGCCAGTATTTCTTGGTCTGCTTGTGCGCCACCTTACCCAGCTCTGCCTCGTGGGGTGAACCGGCCTTCCACTTGGCCTCGACGTGATAGTCAGGGCCGTTCTCGATCTTGGCTACCTTCGCGCGATGTACGTTGATTTGCTTGTTCATCTTGTGCTGTTCCTTCCAGATCTTTCGTTGCTTGCGCTCCGCTTCCTCAGCTGGAGTGCCCGGCTTCGTTTTGAGAAAAGGAATCCTAAGACGAGGAGCGTATCAGCGACCATTCAAACAGGCATATGGGTGAATTGAGAATTCAAATTGGGGGATGTTGCTTACTTGTCCTTCCAACCACGCGCTGCAAGATCCTCCTCGAAGTTGGACCGAACGAAGAGTTCATTGTCTATGGGGAAAGCCTCGCGTGCCTATACGCATTTGCGTTAGTCTTTGCAGAAGAATGATTCGCAAAAAGACGTTACCACAAGGTCTTCAGCGTTGTAGCCATTGACAGGGTATGCCGACGTGTAGGCGATGTACGAAAGCAACACCGGTAGAAAAGAAACGGAGAAGGAGAGTTTCATGATGTCAATGAATCTGAGTGAATAGGGCGACGAAGTGCGATGATATGGTAGCACGAAATCGAGGTCAACTCGATTCTGGAAAGGTAGGGTAAAGAGACCTGCTCTGAGGAAACCATCGATCTCTTGGGCGCTTTATATATCCTGGGCCACGCCGCCCTTTGGACAGTTCCGGGATATTTGAAATTCGAATACATAGATGGAGCTTCAAAGTATGCGGAAAATAGTTGAGGCCAAGCTACATAAGGCCCCCGGACAATACCAGGAAAGGCCCGAGGCCAATCCGGACAAAATTTTGGGTTTTTGACCGTCTAGGCCGGAGGTGAGTCCGGACAAAAATGAAGCGAAAAAGGGCCCATGTTCGATCCCTTGTCCAGACATTTGTTGGGTATTTAGGACAGGGATTGATTCAATTTCCGGACATAATTAAGACAGATCGAGGGCTCGAACCCCAGACATCGTTAGATCCAACATCCTAACCACTTTACCATAGAGTAATTCACAAAATATTGTATAGCTATTCTCTGTTCCTTTGAGACATCTGTATATACCAAATTTGTGCCCAATACTAGTGAATGACACGGGTAACCCATGGGTACCAGGAGGCCGACCCGTACCCCTACCCGCGAAAAACCGTACCCGCGAGCATGGGTAGGGGTTTCGGCGGGTTTGGGTAGCGGGTGTGACGGGTTTCGAGGGTCTCGAAACCCGCCCGGGTCAGTGCCGTGGGTGAGCTCCTTCAAGCGTCTGCATACCGCAGAGGCTGCAATTGCAGCACTCGTTGTGTATGCAGACGGCTGACGAGCCGCCCTGGTACCATCCGCCGTCCTCGTCTGCGTTGTCCACAGTTGGCGGCGTCGTTGTCGGGTGGTTGGCGGCATCCGCCATGCCATCCGCCGTGATTGCGCTGTCCGCTGTCGTTGTGCGTCCGCCGGGTGGTCGTTATGCTGGTGTCAGGGGATGGGTTGTGAATGGGCAGGGCTGTCGCTGTTGGCGGCCATGGTAGATGGGGGGTGGGAGCGGCGCACACCGTCGCCGTCGCCAGCCGTATCCTGCAAGGGGGGAGTTTGAGATGGGGGTGGATGGGACGGACTTGGACGCACCTGTTGGATCTCCCGCTCCCGGGTCTTCCCTTTGCTTTCCAGCGCCCATTTCCTTCGCCTTCTGTCGTCCTCGGTCGTCGTCGTCCATGTGTCGTCCGCCATCTAGCCGGCCCACATCCCTTATTGAAGGGGAGGGGCACGCGGCCGTGAGGAAGGGTGGAGAAATCGAAATCAACGAAGTTGTTTCGTTGATTTCGACTTCAATCTCCGCTTTAATCGAGCTACATTGGGCGGCATTGAGCGGCCGCGGGCGGCCCGCGAGTGGCCGCGCACCCGCGCGACCCGCGACTGGGGGTACGGGTTGAGGCTGGGTGAGGAAGCCAGACCCCAACCCGTACCCGGCAAACCCATGGCTCAAACCCGCACGGGTTTGAAAACCCGTGTCAATCACTACCCAATACCCATATTTTGAAGTTGTCGGACGTCGTAGTATGCAAATTGCATGATACTAAATAACTGTACTTATCAAACATCGTCTTTCACTACTCGCTACACCAATATGATTGACGACATCGACGCAAATTTACTGGCACCATTTGACGAGCAACAATGGATTGGCGCTGGATTGAAGTACGACACCCTAAAATTGCCGCTGTTCGTTCTTTCAGAACTCGAAAAATGGACGACACCTCCGGAAGGCTTTCTGCATTCAGCAAATCTACCCAGTCCAAATATACATGTCTCAGACATTATCCAGGTACCTACATGCCACGGTATCGTGTAACACATCACATTGGCTAACTACATTGTATCGTTTGTCACGGTTCCACTGGTCAACACTGGCCAGTCCTGCATTGTACCATGTAACACGGCACACTGTCCAGGGGACATTGTACCGTTGGGAACAGTTCTACAGTATACTGTACACATGTTAATACCATGCGGCATCATATTTTCCGATGCAGCGGCATCCCTCTTTCGAGGTGCGGCGTCATCCAGATGTGAAAGCGGCGTCATATATATGCCTTTTAAAAATATACATCAGGCGGAAATGCTAAAAAAACTTCGGCATCATGTGAATACTATTGATATAGGATTGCAATAGGATGCCGATTTTTTTTCGGCATCCAATATCCATATAATGTCTGGTGAGCATAGGATGCCACAAAAATGTGGCGTCATGTACTGATATTGGATGTAGGATGCCGCATTTTTTCGGCATCATGCAAATGTAAATTTGATAGGATGCCGCATTTTTTCGGCATCATGCAAATATAAATTTGATAGGATGCCGCATTTTTGCGGCATTATGCAAATTGGATGGGGGTAGGATGCCGCATTTTTTCGGCATCATGCAAATATAAATTTGATAGGATGCCACATTTTCCCGGCATCATGCAAATATAAATTTGATAGGATGCCGCATTTTTTCGGTGTCATGCAAATGTAAATTTGATAGGATGCTGCATTTTTTTGGCGTCATGCAAATGTAAATTTGATAGGATGCCACATTCTTTCGGCATCATGCAAATATGAATTTGATAGGATGCCGCATTTTTTCAGCATCATGCTATTGTTGTTAGACAGGCATAGGATGCCGCATTTTCCATGGTATGGGCTATGTAGAAAAGATATTGTTGCGTATTTCTGTGGCATAGTGCATATATTGGTGTAGGATGCCGCATTTTTCACATGCACGGTGGATAGTGCTCATGTAGATGAAGTGCTCGTAATAATATTGTGTGGCTGTGAACCATGTGACGAGAAAATACCATATATGGGCATGGAATGGTGGCACCTTCCTCCTCCCCCACAACATCAAAATCAATTTCCTCCGTCATTTCCCCATGAAATCTTTCAATTCTTTTTCCATAATTTTACATTAGTGTACTACTACATATTCTGAGCTTGGTACATTTTCAAACATTATGTAGCAATTACTACAGGACTATCTTTGCATTTGTAACTATAAATAATAGGTTATTGAAACCTTTGAGGATGTTATTTGAGAATCTGCATCGGTGAAAGAGTAGATATATGTCTAAAGTGTATATTTCAAAGGTTGGTGGAAGATGTGCTGATGTATACACACCCAAGGAAATAGAAAAGCCATATTGAATTTATCATTGATTGTTGGGCTCATATCATAGCCAATACCTGTGGTAGTATCAATATAAAAGCAGATATCAAATGGTAATACATTCTGTATATATCCCTCAGCCATTAGAAGTGCATCCACTCCAATATTGAGGTGTAAGAAGATGAAACATGTCAGACAAGCATAAAATGTGTATTTGTGCCACAGATGTATGAATAAGTGCCCAAAATTCGATGCATCTGAAGTTAGAAGGTGCTGCCAAATACCTACAGAATGAGATAGGCCGGAAGAAAATCGAGCCAGTGGTTGGAAAGATAGGTTTGAAATGGTACCTAAAACATCGGATTGCATGAACCAGAACAGTATTACAATTGTAATCATGTCAAAAATGATGTCCAAGATAGTATTTTCAATCTGTCTTTCCAACCACTGGCTCGATTTTCTTCCGGCCTATCTCATTCTGTAGGTATTTGGCAGCACCTTCTAACTTCAGATGCATCGAATTTTGGGCACTTATTCATACATCTGTGGCACAAATACACATTTTATGCTTGTCTGACATGTTTCATCTTCTTACACCTCAATATTGGAGTGGATGCACTTCTAATGGCTGAGGGATATATACAGAATGTATTACCATTTGATATCTGCTTTTATATTGATACTACCACAGGTATTGGCTATGATATGAGCCCAACAATCAATGATAAATTCAATATGGCTTTTCTATTTCCTTGGGTGTGTATACATCAGCACATCTTCCACCAACCTTTGAAATATACACTTTAGACATATATCTACTCTTTCACCGATGCAGATTCTCAAATAACATCCTCAAAGGTTTCAATAACCTATTATTTATAGTTACAAATGCAAAGATAGTCCTGTAGTAATTGCTACATAATGTTTGAAAATGTACCAAGCTCAGAATATGTAGTAGTACACTAATGTAAAATTATGGAAAAAGAATTGAAAGATTTCATGGGGAAATGACGGAGGAAATTGATTTTGATGTTGTGGGGGAGGAGGAAGGTGCCACCATTCCATGCCCATATATGGTATTTTCTCGTCACATGGTTCACAGCCACACAATATTATTACGAGCACTTCATCTACATGAGCACTATCCACCGTGCATGTGAAAAATGCGGCATCCTACACCAATATATGCACTATGCCACAGAAATACGCAACAATATCTTTTCTACATAGCCCATACCATGGAAAATGCGGCATCCTATGCCTGTCTAACAACAATAGCATGATGCTGAAAAAATGCGGCATCCTATCAAATTCATATTTGCATGATGCCGAAAGAATGTGGCATCCTATCAAATTTACATTTGCATGACGCCAAAAAAATGCAGCATCCTATCAAATTTACATTTGCATGACACCGAAAAAATGCGGCATCCTATCAAATTTATATTTGCATGATGCCGGGAAAATGTGGCATCCTATCAAATTTATATTTGCATGATGCCGAAAAAATGCGGCATCCTACCCCCATCCAATTTGCATAATGCCGCAAAAATGCGGCATCCTACCCCATCAAATATCAAATTTATATTTGCACGACACCGCAAAAATACAGCATCCTACCCTTATCCAATGTCAATTTTATATTTGCATGACACCACAAAAATGCGGCATGCATGACGCCGCATTTTTTGCGGCATTCTATGCTCACCATACATTATATTTATATTGGATGCCGAAAGATCGGCATCCTATTCCAATCCTATATCATATATTATACAAACAATGCCGAAAAAAATTTGGTATTGCCAGAACAGTGTATATATTTAAAATGGCATATATATGACGCCGCTTTCCCAACTGGATGATGCCGCACCTGAAAAGAGTGATGCCGCTGCATCGAAAAATATGATGCCGGATAAAACTCAATTACTCACAGTATACTGTAGAGCCGTTCACAACGGTACAATGTCCCCTAGACAGTGTGCCGTTTTATATGGTACATTGTACACTGACCATTGTTGACCAGTGGAACCGTGACCAACGGTACAAAGTACTTAGCCAATCAGACGTGTCACACGGTACCATGCCGCAGCGCTATGTGCATTATCGGCATGGAACTCCCTCGAATTTCGTCAGAAATCCCTATTACGAGACCAGAAACATGGTTTAGCCACGAAACACCCACCATATATCCATCGGTTTTGCTTACCAGGCCAATACCCACCCGTGTATTCGTTGACACCCTTCGAGATCTTCTTGGTCAAGCATGGCTCGATGGCGCAAAATCTCTCATTGATCCACGTATCAACAATGGACAAGATCGTCTCCCGTTGTGGGTAATTACCTATTGGAAGCATGTCAACACCCTCGTCGAGAAGCAGAAGAAGTGGAAAAGTACTCTTGGATGGTTGGAAAATGAGAAGAGGAGGGCAGGATGTGAACACGATCGAGAGGAATTGATTCGGACTGCCACGAACCTGTTTAATTCATTGGAATGGGACTCGGAAATGAAGTATGTCCATCACAGTTTGTCGACTATCGAGCTCGCACGTTTCCTAGGAACATTATGGCTGTCAGATAGTCATATCGATATGATGGTGGAAGAACTTACACTGCAGCAGAGTCCTGAGACTGCGGAACGGGTTCAAATTGCGACGTTAAGCTTTGCCGATCAAGTTGGAAGAGTAAAAGATGTTGGCGGAGCAATCACACTATCGAAGAAGAAGGCCTTCCACCAATATGAAACCGATGCGAAAGAAGGTCGTCTCGAGAAGCTATATTTTCCACTTCATGTCAATGCGAATCACTGGATAGCTGGGGTGGTTGACTTTAAACATAAGCGAATAGCATTTGGTACGTATCTTATTTGGCCAAGGGCCAGTTATCCCAAGTTGCCTAATACTTTGTTATAGGCGATTCTCTTCATCCACATGGGAAAACGTCTGGTGCACCAGTCAAGTTCATCAATTGCCTTCAATTATGGATTAAATCAGCTTTCGGGAAGAAGTTTCGTAATGAAGGAAATACACTCGACCATGCTTTACAAAACGACAGCTATTCCTGTGGTATTATAACCGTAAACACCATTGCACATGCAGTATTCGACGTACCTTTGTGGGAAGATCAAAAAGCCGTTGACGCCCGTCTCGCCTGGTTCATACGCTTTGCTTCAAGCACCCGAGCCCCCAAAAGAATAGTGGACCATGTCGAGTCTCTATCCCCTCGAACGGCCAGTTTTGAACACCAATCCTCCGATTCGGTTTCCCCACCACGACGAGCACCTATGTCACTTGCAAACCTTTTAAATCCCATCTCAACGAGCACCACCGACCTACTACCCAATGAATATGACACAGATTCCGAAAGCGAGACAGAGGACGTACCATATCTCCCAGCATCTCCCAAAAACACGAGCCACAAGCGTACAAACACAGCCATCGAAGACACGAGCAATGACACTGAGGATTCAGATAGTTATTTCAGTTCATCCAGTGCAGAACTACATCGCGTTGTTCCGGATCTAGAGCCAACCGAAGGAACCAGTAAATCTGCGGTGCACTCACGCAAGAGGCGACGGTTAGCTGCAGAGGGAAAACTCGAAATCAATCAGAAGAGCTACAACACATTCAAGAACAAGATTCTTGCCGGTGACCGCAAGGCTGAATTCGATCCAGGAAACATCTGCCGTGTTCGCCATTCCAAATGTGGGAGTTGGCTCAAGATGAAGGATCCATACGATGCTGGGCGATGGAATGAGCATATCAAAAAGTGTACAGCCAAAGGCGGCTCACAGACATTGTTTTCGATGGGATTCAAACGCGGAAACATCAAACAGAAGACTCCAGAGCCACTCGAGTACTCGCCTTGCCCAGGAATTACAGACGCCGATGACTCTCGTGTCAGCCAATATCTCAGGCGCACATCTCTGCAAGGTGGAGGGGGAAGGGCATTGCCTGTTATCGCCAAAGCACTGTTTCGTAGGCTCTTCAGTAAACTGACGAAGAAAGCGGACAGAAAGAAGGTGCTCGATACCCAAATCAACGAATGGACATGGAGGAATGATCATGGGAATCTGCGTGTCTTCTCTACATCCTGCAAACGTAATGTGGTTGACAGCTCGCCTTCTCGTCTCCGCCCATGTTCAGAATGCGCGCTCGTGTTGAAAAGCAAGCTTTTCCGTAATTGCCTCCAACGACCCACACCCAACGATGCGAATTTTATTTATACAAATCACCGATTCCGCTCTGACTTGCTTGGAAAAATCTATGGACGTACAGTAGGAGTTAAATCAATCTTGGAACATCCGGTGAAGTTTTTACAAGTCCTATCTTGGGCGATTCAATACTTATTTTTTTTATGCAACCAGGATCCGAAGTCCAACCCATACATTCGATTTGCAGAGGGTGCGGTCAATCCAAAAAAAAAGGAACAATATGGCAATGAGGTCTTTAATGGCCTCGTCGCTGCGATGGTCCAAAAATATGACCGCGAAGAGCGCGGTGTTGGTAAACAAAACTTCCAGTATGCGCCGGCATGGGAAGAAATGTGCCACATTATTCGCATTCACAGCCCGCGTGCGTATCGTTCATTGAAGGAATATCTTCCAATGCCAGATGAGCGCACTTTACGGTATGTTTGTACTTTCCTTTCTTAACTTTTATCAGTATTCATTTTTTCACCTTGCTTGTAGCCGCAAAGAAGCTCGTCAGCCACGGTTTCCGATGGTTATCTCTGATCGCAATTTTCAATTAGTAGAAGACCATCTGAAATCTTTGGACTACGATGGCCCTCTGGCCCTTAGCTGTGATGATACGAAGCTCTTTGCGACGTTTCGACTCTACTGGGACTCGGATGAAAATTCGTACTTTTTGGCAGGAGGAACAGATGGCCCTCTGCGCGTTGTAGACCCCGAAGATATCAAGAATGTCATTAAGACAGCTAAGGCAGAAAAGGCAACGAAGGTATGGTTTCCTCTTCTCTTTCACAAATACAGCGCTCTAACAACTTCTATACTAAGGTTCGCATCTGGTGCTTAACCTTGCCAATCCCAAAAATAAGCCCGATTATCGTGGCTGCATATCCTATGACCAGCCTAGATGCCCCGGCCCTTGTTCGTCTACTCAAGCAGGTCGTCGATGGTCTTTTCGATAGAGGCATTTTTATATCGTCATATGCGTGTGATGGAACAGAAGTCGAACGAGCTGTACAGAAGCTATTTCTGGCGGAATGTACCCAGCGGACGTATACCATTAAAACTCCAAGACCTTCAGCTCCTGATACACACGTCGTATATGGAATTTATCGGGACCATGCAATCTGCATGATTCAAGACTCAAAACATGCCCTCAAGACCTTGCGCACAGCGCAACAATCTCTTCTCAGGCGCACGTCTGCTCACATTTGGCAACTTCACCATGACATATCAGCATATTCTCGACCTTTCTCGTGGGGATGGAACTCCTCTCTACCGACGAGATGTCGAAAACCTCGACCGCCAGGATGACAACGCTGCTGTCCGCCTTTTTTCCGCCGACGTCCTCAAATATCTTTGTGACCATCATCCAGGCTACATGGGCGAAATCGTCTACCTATTCATCTTTGGAGAGTTGATAGACGCATACCAAAATCGAAGCATGCTACATATTGAACGTATCAAGTTGGTTCTACGTGCTAGATACTTCCTTGACTCGTGGCAGGTGTACTTGACAGCACACAACTATCCACACGACCGCTACTTTCTGTCTCGTGAAGCCTTGGACATTCTGCGAATTATAATCGAAGGATTTCTCGGCCTGGTCATTATCTATCGCGATGAGCTCAAAGGAGAGGTGCCGTTACTCCCATGGCTTCCTTCAAGTGAACCATGTGAGCACGTTTTCGGTGAATCTCGCGACATTGTAAAAGACTTCACCTTCTTGGACTTCATATACATGATCCCCAAGCTTCGCATCAAGATGCACGAGGCCGTCCTTCGAGGAAAATCATCAAATGCTAAAGCGACTGCATCTGGATACTCGCACACATATTTCGATCATCATGGCCTCGACCTCGTCGCTCTGTCAACATTCCCAAGTGATGCAGAGATTCAAGCAGTCGCCGAAGAAGCAGCCGAAGAAGCTAATACCCTTGTCGCACTTCTAGGGGTGCAAGCTGACGCCCTACATGCTCAATCCCTTCTTCCCTTCCCCAGTATTGATACATGGGCTCCTCATGACGACACTCTAGACACCGACGACACACTGCCCTCTTCTGACTCCGAGTCGGAGCTCGATGATTCCGACAGTGCGAATGTTAGCAAGAGTGCAGCACAAGAGCTACAAGACCTGCTGGATCTTGAGGAGGAGAGCACGATATCAAGAAGCCGTAAGGTCGATGAAAAATGCATGCGGTTGACATCTGCAGCTCTGGCTCTTGCGGCGGAGGAAGCTACTCGAATGTGAGTTGATTTATGGTTACTATTAGCTCCAAGCCCTGATTTTGATTTGCCTAGTCACAACTTTGCAGACGCTGATGACTCTGCCAGAATGGAGGAAGTCGTTAGCAACGAATACTCTCAAGTTCAAGCAATGACTCAGATCCTCAAGCAGCCGTTGCCTCCGCTCCAACTCCCTGATGAACCGACGTTGAACAAAGTTGGTCACGGAACGCTGAGCTTCGAAAAGCTCAACTTCGACACTCTTATTCGGATGCGGCGCGAACATCAAACAAGGCAAGCTGCTCAAGGTGTCCGAACGAAGCTCTCAAACCCTGTGAACAAAGATAAATCAACACAGCTCCGCAATGAAATCTTGCGCGAAATGCATGCCGCGTTGAAGGAAGCCCAGGACGAATCAGCGGTTGGTACAGGTCTCGAACGGCAGCAGAGGTGGCGAGCACCAGCTCCTGGTGGACGAGGTGGTTTGGTTGAGGGTGTCGCTGCGCCCGATCTCGCAGCTGGGAGCTCGGCAAATGCTGCAGTCAGTGCAGACGCTGTCGCTAAAACCGTGAGTCTTTCATAGTACCTTGTTCAAATACCACAATTCAATATTCCTTTCCTGAGTCAACAGGCTGCTGCTCGTCGAAAACGAATCTTTACCAAAGCGGCGGTCCCTCGACTGGAAGAAGTCATCACCGGACGAATAAGCATGTTTCGCCCGCTGCAGATTATGGACTGGGCATGTGTTCTAACGAGTACTGGTGTCATGGTTGCTCAAGGTGTGCCAGTTTCTTTCTTTCGTGTCCCTTGATTAACTTGCTCCTAGTTTTGGTCCTCTATTCAAAGACAGGCGGAAAGAACGGGAAGCATTGTGCAATTTCGGAGTCATCAAACATTGCCGCTGTTTCATATGTTGGTTTCCAACTGTTTGAACATTTTTTCGGGCGCCAATTTCGTGCGGTTCCGGCTGTAATGTCTCGCCTCCAGACCTACCAGTTCCAGCACTCGCCATCTTTTGAATTCTTGTGTCTCTTGGATTCGAAGATTACATTCTCGGGAGAATCTTTCGTCGAGCTTTCAGCGGCCGATTTACAACGATATCAAGATTTGAAAAGAGGTGAAAAATCGCTTGCCATTGCACTGAAAAACTCAAAGAAGAGACGCCTGGATGACTAACTAGTGATACATTCATACTGATATTGTATCCTGTAATACTATATGCCCATTTCTACTGTCCTCTGCTCCCTTTTGAATGCTGTCGCGCCCTTTTTGAGGCCGTATCGAGGCCAGATCTGAAATTCCGGACAAAAACGGGCCAAAAGAGCGAAAAATCAGCTCGATCCTAGAATCCGGACATTTTGGGCGAAAAAATTTGAGGCCCGAGGCCGTCCGGACAAATTTGGGCCTATTTGGAGGTTGGTCGTCCGGACATAATTTTTGTTTTTGGGATCGGGCCTTTCCTGGTATTGTCCGGGGGCCTGCTACATAGCCTATAAAACAGACCTGATTGCTATGTTGATTGATGATCATCATTGATCAATGATTAGCGCTTCAGCCTTCGCGAGCGCTCAACGACGAACGTCAACGCCTAAACCCAAACCCCGAGATTGCCAAATTCATGATTACGACTTTCTAAATCTTTGCCTGCACAGAAAAAACACACCGTTGTTGGTGGAAGGAGTAGCATTACTTACATAGTGGCCAAGATAAACAAAAAATGACCATGATGTCACGGAAAGTTTGAATATCGACTTTTGATCTTGCAATCTAAGCGAGAAGTGAAGGATCAACGCAAGATTCATGTCTCCGAATTTACTCAAAATTCTTGTGGAGTGCTCAGGATTGGCTCCTGGAGGCTCGGAATTCCTTACATATCAAATCGACTATCATATGATTTATAAAGAGGCTTCATCATCTCCAACCTGAGAGACTTATCTCAACTTCGTAGCATTGACCTACATGCCTACATATGTTGGGTATGCGTATAACGTTGATTAACTTGATGTCGAAGACTGAAGTAAGTATCAGACTTCGGCTGGTGTCCGCTGGATGATGACGCCGTCAAGTTGGGACGCCAAAATATCCCACCCATGTTTCTCGGGGTTTAACAAACGTGGCTGAATGACATAAACTTGACGAATCCAATGTGCATAACACCTAGAGATCGGCATTTTATCTTGAACACCGGCCATCACCCGAAGACGCGGAACAAGTCCAAGAACCAAACAAGAACTAAATTCAAAGCAAGGCAGCGATAATTGTATTTCATCGTGATCAAGCGGAATTTATCAACATTTACAGCTACATAGAAAGATAACAACAAAACATATGTATTTTTTTTTCGGGATTTTTCTGCTATTCAGACCGTTGGTAACTAATATTTCAACCCTTCTCGATTGCTGAATTCGATTGATCATTCGGACTCTCCAGGAAGAACTGTGCCACGATCAATGGCAGCAGCGTGTCCACGAGTAAGGAATGCATACGAAGTCAAGTATCTAAAGGGGGAGTAAGTGCCTGTTAAATCATCGGATAAATTCTCAATACTCACTTATCAAAGTAAGGCAAAAGCTCCAGCGAGCCAGGCGTGTTCCTCCAGTCCCTCATAAGGTCGCAAACCACGGCGAAAGAAGAGACGACCTGGACACCAGCAGCGCGCATCCTATCGTTCGCGTCCGCTGCAGCCTGTTTGGTCATGGCGCCGGAGGCGTCGGCGTTAGCATAGACGGTGTATCCTTCTTGGGCAAGCGAAAGCGCGAGGAACGCAGTGCAGACCTAAATTTGCGTAAAAAATGAATATAAATACAAGAAGTATAAGAACGGTGAACGTACGTCTGTGACAATACCAGCCAGGATGACCTGCTTCTTTCCCGTAGCCTTGACGGCGGCGCGGAAGTCGCTATTGTCCCAAGCGTTGACCTCGCCCTGGCGTTTGATGTACGGCGCATCTGGGTACATGTCAACGATCTCCTTGGGAAGAGGTCCGTTAGGTCCTGAAGTAACGAGATTGAGCCTCAGCAGCAGCAGTGAATGACGATCGCATAATGACTGACCGGTTTCGGCGCTTGTGGTCAAAATAGTGGGCAGGTTGAAGACCTTTCCGATCGCAGCGTGCGCGAGGATGTTGTTGCGAAACTGGTCGGCGTCGAAGTCGCGGACCAACTGGGCGAGGCCGATTTGGTGATCGATGATCAACAACGCGACGTTGTCCTTGTCGATGCGTTCAAAGGTGGTGTTGGCCATTGGATATTGCAGTAGGTATTTGCTGGGGAATTATCCGTCGACCATGGCTGGCTTTTATACTGTTTGAAGGTCGTATCGATTAAGTGAATACCCGTTCAGGATTTATTCGTCCATGAGGTCAAAGAACAAAGATTGTTGCGCTCCACGGCCAGCTACGGGGAGGATGGAATGGCATGTGAAGGGAACACTCGTCTAAGGACGTCCACCAGTAAGCAATTATGTAGCAGGAATTGGGTGTGGATTGCGTCGATCAGAAATTCTACTGTTAATGAAATTATGTCCCCAGCTTGGGCGGCGCTTCCGGGGTGAGCGTGAGACTCGGTGGGATGCGATAGGCTGGAATTGGAAAAAGCAAGGCTTAGATGATGATATGCATGCGTGAACGTAGAACCTCCGATCGGCCTTTGGTTGGCAGATGGCGAATGAAGAGAAGAGATTATATGTATTGGAAGTTGATTGGAAGTCGTAGAAGTGCTCAAGTCACCTTGATTTCCGCTAATTTCAGTCGCAGGGTCAAACAAGTCCTCCTTCAAATACATCAACCAACCGTAGGGGGCAATAGAGTTGAGCCTGGTGCTCTATGGTTCCTCCAAAGATGATGTCTGTTTCCCATAGAAAAGTATATTGATATTGTGAACATTACATGCATCAAACATTTGATCTCGGCGACGTAGGCCATAGGGTGGTGATAGGTGATGGTTATTGAACAAAGTGAACTGTAATTTACCTCGGTCCAAGTCCCCGAGCTATCGACGAAACTTCTACCTACTTTCTATCCACAGACAAACCAAATCGCAAAAGTGAAGACCGTTTCAGTCGATGTCGTTCAAACTACATTGTTGACTTCAAGTTGACTTTGTCACGGTGATGCGTTAGGTTCAAACGTTCATGCATTCATGATGCAATCATGCCTGTACTCTGTTTGGACATGTATGCCAATACCCTCTGCAAAAACGGCTCGTTCACGGATTACCACCACCAAGCCCGCTGTCCGTCGACGACGTCGGCGACTGGCTCTGGGATCCTTGATTGGGTACTCTACTCTGGCTTCAATCGTAATTCCGACGAACGACGTACGAACCAACAGTTTGGAGGTTGGAGGTTGACGATTGAGTGCAGGACAAAATAGGAACGTAATTGAGCGCCGAGCACGGACGCCACGAAGCTTCGCATTCCTACTGCAGAGAGGCGGTGAAGAGGAGGGATTGACCAAGGGTGAGCGAGTATACTCTATTATCCGAGATTCTGAGGTTCCTGACGCGGTATTCTATGCACAAACAGTTGCCAACGAAGAGTGAGTTCGTAGTACTGTTCAGCAAGTGCTATGACCAATGAAAAGGAAATAGGGAGACCAGTTGACTCATACAGATCTGCAGGTGAGCATACACATCAGCTCACCGAAGGCCTGGAGGTCGTTGATGCGTCATTCTTTGCACTTCCTCCCGAAGAGAGCAAATACTGGTTTCACAAGGTCCAACTACTGGCTGTTGATCGCGCCGAACCAGGGACTGAGGTCTAAGAGACTGGGTGCTGAACCTACATAAACCGGTAAGTGCGTTTGCTCGCTCGCATACTCGATCGTTGAACCCCTATGCCCTCCACCTGTACGCAGACCCAACCTACGAGATATTGCTCTCAAAATTGCTGATACCCATTGGATAAGGCGACATTTGGGCAATCTAAGAAAGGCAGCAGAGTAGAAGACGAATAGAAGTGCAATGGGAATGGAAGCGACGGAGCTTGCACGGTGGACACGTTTTGCGGCCAAGGGCGGCATAGGAAAGTGTATAGCGACTTGTGACTGTGTCGCGGAGAGCTCGGACGATCTTATGTTCCTGAAGGTGTGTTGGCTCGCGTTAGCTGCCTGATTCTGTGTACTGACTTTTTCTTTTCCCAGGACGATGAAATTACGGTGCTCCTGCAGCTGCCTGATCGCGAGGGCTTTTATCTTGTGCGCGTCTATTCTCTGTATTGATTGAGGACTGTGCTGACGTACGACTTGTTTAACCCTCGTCTTGTGCTGCTCTCTTGCTCTTCCTCCTTGATTCTTGTATTCCGGATTTCTGTACATTCGCTCCTGCTATTCTGCTCACTCCGATGCCAAATTTAGGGGTACTGCGAAGGCGTCGTCGGGCGCTTCGCGGGACAAGACGTTCTCTTCACAACCAAGCTGAAGAAACCTGTCATGACCAAGCGCTCGTCTTCTATGGGGACTGTTACCGGCAATATAAATACCAACGTATCACCGTCGCCTTCAGTATCAGGGAGTGGCGCCTCACCATCACCCACACCACACACATCGATATCATATACCCCACAACATGGCGTCACCCACCGCACCTCTTCGACCCCATCACCTTCGAAATTCCGTTCCGTCTCCGTGTCTAGCCTGAACTCGCGGACGCGTGCGGAATCACTGGAACGGGGTAGCGAGCGGCGAGGATCGGGTATTGGTTCTAGACACCCGGCAAGCCCGCTGTCAACTGCACAGGCGCTTGCACTAGACAACGAACAGGAAGAGAGGCGAATTGTAGCGGAAGAGGAGCACATACCGAATGCCTTCGCGACACTGCATGAGGTAGCCGTCGCCGAGGCCGCTGCTAGTGGAAGCGGGGCGCAGCCAAGGCACGCTAGTTTCGGCAGCAAGGAGTCTCAGTATACGGCGAGTCCGTTTGGAACGCCAAGCCCGCGGGAAGCGCAGCTCTCTCGCGTGGACTCGAGCAGCGAGAGAGATGATTCTAGGGCGGGCACGCGCACGAACTCGCCCCGACAGGCGTTAGATGGCAGGCGGCCAGTATCCACAGAGCGTTGGCCATCACAAGGACCCACCTCATCGTCCAACGCGCAGCCGCTATCGACGTCGACATCGGCATCCTCCACATCATTTTCGTTTACCACCACTGCCTCCTCGTCATCATCACCACAAACCTCGCCACCATCCTCTCCGCCTCGTTCGCTTCATGCCCAGCCTCATAGCCTACAGCAGCACAGATACACAGCACATGCACCATCGCCACTGACCCTTCATCCGGATCAGTACGGAAGCCCTCCTACTACCATCTCACCGCTTAGAATCACCAAGCGCTCGCCGGGGCCAAATTCAGCTGCGGGTTCTGCGAGAGATTCTAACTCCAACATACAGCAAATGCCGCGCTCGCCGCCGCCTGTAGGTGCGCTGCCTCTTACACCGGCAGCCACTGTGCACACGCACTCGACGAACACATCGATATCCGCATCTCAAACACTCGCAGCCCCTGCCCGCCCTCAGGCACATGGCCTTTCGCCTTCCGTCGCCGCCTTCTCCGCAGGTCCTGGCTTGTCTCCATCCGCTGCCGCGTTTTCCCCTCTATCTTCGCCCTCCGTGTATTCCTCGCCACCGCAATCCGCAGCGCCAACTCTAGGGTCGTCTTCCTCGTCGCCCACTCATACAGCTACTTTCGCACACCGCCTTGGGTTGAACTCTGCGCATGGATCACCGGCGTCCATCGTCGATGACAGGTATGACGATGACACGATGGGATCATCGCCTGCGACGCTTGCTCACGTAGATCGAGAGGCGCGCGGTAAACCGCAGGCCCAACCACCACAAGACCTGCGCGACACGAGCGCAGCTGCTGCGGGCGTAAGCATCGGGCTCAGCTTGTTGGAGGGTTTGATTGGGACTTACAGCGACGATGACGACTCAGACGACGACGACGACGCGGGATCGCAGTATTCCGACAAGCGTGGTGATACATTGACGACCAGGAGAGAGAACAACAGGATCAGCACGATCAGCAGAGAAACCACTACAGCAAGCGAAGAGGGCACAGCGGAGGGCCTCGGATATGCCCAATCGGAGGATAGCCACCCGCTGCAGAGGCAGGAATCAATAGCGAATCCGCAACCTCCTCTGCTGGAGCAGAGCCAACATGACCACAGCCAGCCAGAGAGCACCCGAGGCGAGTCGACGCCTTATGCGACCCAGCCGGGCCCATCATCCGACTCCCACCTTCTTTCGCCCGCCACTTCACCCACTTCGCCTTCCTTTCCACCTCCGTTGTCGTCGCGCGAACGACGTCCCTCGCTCGCGCCATCCGCCTCTTCTGTGTACTCCGCGCGCTCAGGCGCCTCCGCCGCTACAGTGGCCTCCGGGGGCGAGTCATCGTGGGAAGGCGCATCTGACATCTATGATGACTATCGCTATTCACGCGCGTCGGTGCGCCCGAGTTTCGACGCGATGTCTGTGCGCTCAGGAGTCGGTGCTATGAGCAGTGGAGGGGAAAGGCGGCCGAGTTTTGATTCAGTAGGAAGCGGGCCGGGAGGTTATCTTAGTGGAGTGGGTATCAGGAGAGAGAGGGTGGATTCGGGCGCGTCGTCTTCTTTCAGTGGGAAGAGATTAGAGGGCCTTGTTGAGACTATGGAGCGAGATGATAGGGCGTCCTTGAAGGGTGGGGAGGAGCTGCGCGTTGACAAGGCCGACAAGGACACGGAGCCGCATGCGAACAATGATAAAGGAGCGAATGGCGAACAGGAAGGACAGAAAACGCTGGCGGACGTTCACACCGAGCGACTTACTCGGGCTCACCGCCGCACTGCATCGGTCGACTCCGACGCGTCGGTCTATACGCAGAATAGTCGCCTCTCGACACTTTCGCGCGACCTCGCTCTAGGTGGCGTCCTCGCCGGCTTGGCGTCGGGCACATCCCAAGGAGAAGACAAGGACCACCCCGAAAATCGCGATCGGAGCGAGTCACCACACGGCCGCGCGCGCCCTCCGCCTCTTGCGCTTTCCGCATCGGAGCCGCTTTTGCACACGACATGGGGTTCTGCGGTCTCATCGCCTACCATGAGCCCGCCTGGCATGACGCCGTATACGCCTGTGGCAGGAGCGCTGGAGGTTGAGGGCCGCGGATTGTACAGTCACGGCGGTGCGGCCAGCCAGATGCCTGCTGGGATGGGCGTTGGGAGTAGAGAGGACGAAGAGGGAGGGTCAAGGAATCCCAACACAATAGCCGGCTTTGCGAGTTCCATGCGCATGCGTCTGGAGGAAGACCGGTTAGCGCGTGCTGCCGAGATCCAAAACGACGACAGTCTGATGCGCGAATCACAGTACGAGAACACCGGACTGGGAAGTCGCATTGTCATCGAGGACGAAGATGAGCTGCCATCGCGCGTTGCCAACGAAACGTTTGATTCGCAGGTGGACACCACGAGCTCTGCATACCAAGATAAAGATAGTTTTACGAGCGCTGACAGTCGAGATACAGACTCCACCGCGCATAATAATCTGGGGATACGAACCAATTCGCGTGCATCACCATCTCCCGAACCCGAGATTCTCGATGGGCTCGCGCTCGGATTGGGAAGTCGTCTCGTTGTCACGAATCGCTCACCAAGCCCGTCGCTGCTCGAGGGCGCATCAGACGATGGCCGCCTGGTTGCCGTCGATGCCGATGAGACCAAAACGGACCCAGCGACTAACCCTACCAGTGCCAGTTCTACCGCAATGGTTGCAGCAGCATCATCAGCGGTCTCTCCTTCTCCTATCCCTTCGCAAACCCCATCATCTTCTCCGTCTCCCGCGCCATCACGACCTTCACATCTTCGGCCCTCTCTTGCGGACCTGCGCGAGCCCACGGGCGCCCCTCTCCCTGGCACAAGCCAACGCCGCAGCCTCTTCTTGCCGCATCCCAATGCTCCGAAGGCACCAGCAGGACTTGTTAGCCCTGGCCCCATGTACATTGCGGCGCAACAGCAACCTCCTGGGGCCGGCGGCATGCTCCAAGGACCTCCAGGCCAGACTGCCCAACGAGACCAGAGACCAGGAGGTACGGGGCTCACGTCTTACAATCCCCAGAACCAGCAATATTTCCAACTGCAACAGCCTGGTGCACCGCGCCCAGGTGTGCTTGCCATTATCCATATGGCGCTCGCGCGCCCTCCGCAACCGGCTGGCCCGGCCCGTGCACCTCATC
This sequence comes from Pholiota molesta, assembly GCA_014925825.1. Lineage (NCBI taxonomy): Eukaryota > Fungi > Basidiomycota > Agaricomycetes > Agaricales > Strophariaceae > Pholiota > Pholiota molesta. The sequence continues at coordinate 75,422 of JACGCK010000079.1, forward strand.
AGTTGCGGGGGCCGACAATATACGGCCGCACAGAGGCGGAGCTCGGCGCGGCGCTGGGCCCCGTGCCGATTGTATTTAGCGTCGAGCCACCACCACCTGCGACGGAAGTGGGTCAAGCCAGGGCATGGAAAGGGTCCGCAATCGGGGGCACCTCCGACAAGTCCACCGCGAATGCAGATGATGGCTAAAGGCGGGGCGCAGGCTGTCCAACCAAAGCAGCTCGTACCACGGAGTATGTCCGTGGGTCCTGGCGTAGCTGTGCCATCAATGTCCGGCTCGAACGGCGCTATGAACTCCAATTCTATGCCATCTATTTCGGAAGCAAAATCCATCGCACATCCTGGTCCTGGCAATACCAATGCTACTGCCAGCTCAAGTTTGACGGTTCCGGGCCTGGGGAACAGAAAGTTGGTCCCTTACCCCGCGCGAACTTTTTCCCGAAGGCAGCTGGATTGAGACCGCGCTCGAGGAGCTTCTCTGGATTTAACAGTACCAGTACGGAAGTGCCCGTACCCTTGCAGCGAAGGTATGTACCGTTTTCCATTATCTTATGTCATACGAAGAATAATGTGAAAATTATCTGTAGTCGTGAGGATGCAGAGATACCATCTGCTAAAGAAGTTCATCGGTCGCTCACTGGCCGCGCATCATCTGCTTCTCTGAACTCTTCACGATCCCAATCTTCTCTCGTTGCACCCTCTTCGACGTCCTCCACCTCGACCCCAAGCAATGCCTCTCCGCACAAAACAAACCCGGCTCAGCGCCGCTCCGCCCCTCTCCTTTGTCTTTGTCCCACCTTAGCGACAGTGGAGGACTGAAGCCTTCGCCAGTATCGTCCATGGTTAAGCCGCCTTCTAGCCCCCTTGCACAGTCTGCCGTCGTCCTCCCCACCTCGCAGGCAGTGTCTGCACCGCAGTCCCCTGAAATCTCGCTCTCGCCACCCCCGCTGAACTCGGGTGAGAGCGGTACCAGTGCCAGTGATACCATTAATAGTCAGGCTACGCACCACTTCGGCGAGACGCCATCTCGTGCCAACTCAAACGAGCTCTTTTGCGATCCCCACCTAGCACGCGCTCTAAAGCGTTCTTTGATGCCCCACCTTCTCAGACACCTTCTGGCCCTGGCCGTACGGCGTCTCTCCAAGTTAATACAGTCCGCGCGGGGTCGTTGCTGGTAGGAGGTGGCGCTCCGAGCCCTTCGTCACCGCATTCAATGATGGATTTGACGATTGGGAGCCACGGGCGGAAGTATCTCCTCCAGTGTCGATTACGAGGCAGACCTCATTGAGGAGCAAGCTTTCCTCCCAAATTTAAGCGGAAACAAAGTCGCCAGGACGATGACCCCAATGCTAATTTCATCGCCAGCCCTACATCTCCGATCAGTGCTGGCCCTATGCACGATCCGGAGATGCTCCAAGTCAAAGACATGGAGTTCGAGTTAGTGCGGCCGAACCTTGGCCATCACTTCTCCCAGGCGGCGCGAACGAGCGAGGACTCGGCGTGCTCGGGCGCGACGGTTCTTTTGACCTCCGCCAGGAGAGCAGCGCATTTCTTCGTCCAGAAAGCCCAGCTCTTTCCATATCATCGGGGGGCGGGGGCGCAGGAAGCAGTATGCTTCTTTCGGGTCAACGCTCGCCAACGATCGAAGGTAGTTGGAGCTCACAGACTGCCGTGTCAGCACCGGTATCTCCTCCCCAGGTGCTTCGCGCCCCCCAACAGACTCGGAATCGTCTATGGACGCACATCGGCAGCGAGAGCTCAAATGGATGGCGCTCATGGCCGCAAACCCGCCGCGAATGCGCGCAAGTCTAAGAAGGTGCGCAAACTCGTGGTGGAGGGGGTGCCATCGTCCGTGCGCTATCTCGTCTGGTCGTATCTCACCGATGGCAAGGCGCGTTGTGTGCCTAATGTTTATGCGCAGTTATGTGCGCGTGGAAAGTGGGGGTGGCAGACAGGATCGAGGACGATATTAGGCGAGGTTTTGGGGATACAGATGCGGGGCATGAGCAGCTCTACAGTCATTGCGGGGCACGCAGGGACCAGTGGGCACTTGCTTTCGGCATACTTAATATGGTACCGGATGTGCATATTCCATAGGTGAACTCCTTTTTTCTCCATCCCTACGCTCGTATAGGTCGCTAATCAAGTACTTCTCATACTACTCGTCATTTAGGACTAACACTCATCGTGGGTCAGCTTCTACTCCTCGCACCTGAGGAAGATGCTTTCTGGACCTTCGTTTCCATAATGGATACTCATATCCGACCCTACTTCTACTCATCCACAACGCAAATGGAGGTTGACGCAGCACTGTTCAGTCGTGCCTTAGAAAATAACGATCCACAGGTCGCCAGGAAGGTCTTGGTGGATATGGGCATTTTGCCAACTGCAATCTGTCAGCCTTGGTGAGTATTAATTCCAGATCGCTAAGTATTGGAAGCCTTACGATTTCTTCAAGGTTTTCCACATTGTTTGTGGGTACACTCCCTCCAGAATACCTAACTAGAGTCTGGGACCTGTTTTGTTCGAGGGTGCGTCTTCTATGATCTAATCTAGCTATGTAATTAATTCCATCGCAGGTGTTCCTTTCCTCGTCCGCGTCGCCTTAGCCTTGATGCAATGTTGCCGACGCCGAATTCTCGAATCGACTAGCGATGAGTCCGTCTTCCATGTCCTGCGCCACCCACCGCCTTCGCTACTGCCACCGACTCCTGACGCGTTCCTCGCTCTCGCCTTCGGGGTCAAGCACAAGGACGACGATATGCGAAGCAACGTGTGAAGATGGAAGCACAGGTCAAGCGCCAGACCCAATTCCGCGAACTGCTTCAACGTCTGGGATGATCTCCCTTCCACGGACGTGACCTCACATGTTCTTTCTTCATCGTCACATTTTGGATCACATACCTATTTATTTTCCACATGCTCATAGCGACCCTTTCTCTATACAGGGGATTTATATCCTTTCATTTTATGTTTTAAACTTGCATCGGACAATGAGACAAATATACCTTAGAATTCGTCGTTTCCGTAACTTTCGTTTATTCCCGTTTTCTATTACATTTATCATTGATTTATCATGACTCTATACATGTTATCTTTTTTCACGAATCGCATTCCACCTGATTCTGTCTCATTATACTGGGCCCGATATACAGGTTATAGTCTAACAAGAAACAGGATACGTCTGACTCTGTGTCGTAACCGACAATGATCAATTGAAATATCTTCATATACGGGTCCAAATACAAGCTATCTTCTACCAAGAAACAGAAACGTATTCTCTGAAAAAGCACATTAATCATATCCAACTCATATCAGATTCACGGAGCAGCACGACGCTGACGGCCACTGAGCAGGTACACCGCGGCGCGCATCTCGAGGAGAGGGTCGGCAGATGGCTCAACACCAGTGACACGTGGAATGGATCGAAGATGATATGCTTGGATTCCTTCTCTCCGTCAGGACAACGCCATCGACGGTGAGGGTTCCCAATTGCACAAGTTTGCGTGTTTCAGGCCAGTGGACGGTAGCATCATCGACGGTATCACCTTCCTCAGCGATCTGGGCGATAATTTGAATGAGAATGGGCCGGTCTCGGTGACGCGCTTTTTGATCTCGTCCTGGAGGTAACTTGCGCTTTGGCCGGCCAGCGCTTCGTCGCTGAGAGTCTCGACACCAAGTTCGGGAACGAATTGGTAACGTATGTGTGTCTCCTTGCCGGCTTTATCTACAAGCTTGAACGCGGTGACGCTGAAGTAAGGCTCCTTTGCAAAGCTGGTTGGAGAGGGCTTGGGTGCCTTGACGAAGGCCAACGCGCTGGGGTGGGACATAACGAACTTTTGGACGGGAGTCGGGCTTGGCGCGCCATCGGGCGAAGCCTTGATGGCCTTGAAGAACTCGAGGAATTCAGCGCCTGTGCGCACCGGGAAGAAAGGCGTCGAGTGACTGATGATGTCGGTGTGGACGCGGTCGCCGAGAGCGAAACGGACGGCGATGCCGCGGGGCTCAGCGTGGTGGTCGGTATCTGGAATATTGGGGATACCAGTCGAGTTGGAGAAGCGGACGAGGATGGGAGTAGAAGCGTTGTTGAAGTGGGGAGCAACGGAGAGCGCCGCAGCCTCAGCTGTAGGCTTGAAGGAGCCGCTTAACAAGATACCTTTAGCATGGGCTATCGAAGGTTTGCGAATAATTACACAACGTTAGCCTTCTAAACTCTGGTTCTGGATAACATTCTGAAGACTAACCTGGACGAAAGCCAGGGTGCTTGCCGAAGAGGCCTTGAAGTTCCGCGACAATGTCGCCGGCAGTGGCCACGATCGTTTCGTCTGAAGGGAAGGGCATATTGCTGGAGTTATTTGAAAAGACGTGTTGTTTTGAAGTTTTGAAATCTTTCGAGCTACATTGTCTTTATATCTCGAGGAAAGTCCATAATCGCAGTTAAGACTGCCCTCCTGTGCCCGCTCTTGTCCAAGAAAGCGATAGCACCTTGATTGATCTTATCACAACCCCCGTTAGTCTGCCGTCACCTGGTCATCTGCTATTCAGCCGAAGTGGATACCGAGGCTCACAATCAAACTCGATGGTGTGTTTATCCCCTCGGAAATGCACCCATTCTAATGTACACGCCATCCTCTGCATTGGCCTCGGGTATACTGTTATACTGCATGTGCAATTGCAGACATCCAACTGGCCGTTAAAAAGTTTCGCATGTCTCGCTTGGCCAAGGAAGAAATCAGATCCTTGCATTTGCATAGCATTCATGATAAGGGTTTGATTTGATTCATATTAGGCGATCGGCGGCGTTGGTGAGAGCCTTCGAGCATATTTTAGGATCTAGAAAGTTATCGATAGATATATCCAAGTGCACTGTACATCTATCTTTTTGTGGGCGTTGAGTTCGAAGGACATCTATAATTAAACTCGCCGCGGTTGATATGTTGGATGTCGTGCTTGAGAACCCGGTAACTTGTCAGCGCCTTCAAGAACTCTTTCCTTACATTTGACATGACCGAGCCTTGAATAGGGTATAATTACGATGACTTTTGTGTACATGACATTGGATGCTATATAATTTTAGCAGACAATACATATTACGATGAAATAATTCAACTGCGATTGGAGCACTGTGAGATATTTATACATACAAATCCGAGGAATAAAGTGACTTCCTTGGATCCCAAGGATCGCCTACGTCGATCGAAGTTTCAGAGTAAAGAACAAACTAAATCGAGTCAGTAATCGAATGGCAGATAGATTGGATGACTTACATTATTCGATAGATAATCACTATCGACAGAAGAATCCCCGCCCATTTTCCGTATGATATTTCCCCAATACCTAGATATGCCAGAACATCTTCTCCAGACACTGTACATGTCTCCGGCGTGGAAGAGGGATACGCGCACACGCATTGGCCTGCTTCGCGTGTGTACACTCAAAGTTTAGGCCTCTGAAGTCCGACTATACGGAATTCAGATTGAAAGCATGATCATTGCAAAAGACTCACATTCGTTATCAGTTCAAATGCATATTTTGGTAGTCCATATAATGGAAGCTGAAGAACCAAAATCGCGGTAGGGATCGTGCCTTGATGCTAGAATTTTATTATAGGGTGCTCATGTCGTCCGTCAGAATTGTTAGACCCACAAATAACCGCCAACACTCATCCAGAAGCCGTTCATGCTATCCAGCGCATCAGCTTCTCAGCGTCATGTCGGACGGAGTAGCTTACAAAGCACTGATAGCCAGAGCCGCAACGAATATGGCAGTAGAGATGCTACCACCAAGGCTTGCGTTTCAGCGGCAAAGATCGCCAAAAACAGAAAAATCAAGAATCGGAAGAAGGCTGCTGCACCGGCATGTAAACCCTAGATATCATGTAATTAAACGTAATAATGTCCCATATATGATGAAGCACTTACAATAGCCCAATAACAAATGACGGTGAAAATTACGGTGCAAACAAACAAAAATGGAATGTTTACCAGCGTATTTGAGAGGATGAAAGGTAAGGTGGTATACAACCCATTTTTAGTTTCTCGATAGTATACCGCCCTCTCCTCCAGAACTTAAATAAATAGAATAATGAACGATGAGCCTATGAGAGCTAAAGTATGACATACATGATGGAATACCAGCCACTGACATCTAAAAATCAAGACGAAGACTAGATTAGCCATGGCGTTTAGAGCGGATAACATTTCAAAGAACAACAAAAGCAGGAACGCCACACTATAGAAGTGAACCGACAGCCTATCATTAATCGTCGAATCCGCATTCCCAAGCCGTATCCATATTGTGCTGCAAATTAATTCCGTGAGCACCATTAGAGCATAAAAATAGCGACGTAGGCATGCACTACGCGAGCATCAACCCATGCCTTCATACGCAAGTAATGGAATCAGATAACACCAAAAATACAACAGATTCAAAGACACGAATAGCACATCGGACTCACCCGCGTACATTCCTGCTCGAACGCCATATGCGAGCAGGTTGCGTTGATAGTTGACGGCTGTGCGTCAGACAGACCCAGGTATTCCAGAGTAGCGTCGCTAAGGCGCTGGCCTTTCCCTCCAGTGTCATGCATTGTGCTCGTCGCCCGTACCTTGGTCCCTCAGTTCCGACGCTGCTTCTCTTTAACGACAATGTATTCTGGGACAAGGAAAGGTAGAATTTTCTGAATTCGCGGATTGACCCGAAGCGTTTCCAGACCCGCGAAGTCGCTGTTCAAGAAGTTCATGGCGTGGTCGGAAGGCGTAGTCTATGGGTATTTGTTAGCGTGGAGATCCACACAAAAGTCCATTCGAGCTACGGATATAATAATTTGGGTAGAATCGCACTCACGAATCGTCCCACAGGCCGTCCCCACTTCTCAAAAAACCATCGAGCTCGTCCACGCGCCCCAAATAGCACGTCTTTCCCTCAGCGAGGAACATCACGTTTGTGAACTGTGCAAGCGTCTCGAGCGAGGGCTGGTGAATAGACGCAATTACAATCATGCCCTCCGCTTTCGCTAAAGAGCTGATCGCGGTCATCACTTCTCTGCGGAGGTGCTGTCAGCTAGCGAACACGATAAGATAACATTTCAGACTAGCTGGAGATTTGCATACCCCGAAGTCACTTCATCCAGGTATAATATACGCCTTCGATATATTGTCCTTGAGCATATAATCGTACTGGTAATAACCACTCACGGGAAAGTAATCATTGCACACGCGGCAGTGACTCGCCGTTTTTGGCCCCGGAATACCTCTCTGTATTGGGGTACCGATCCGTTGTTCCGCACATGACTGTAAACCCAACGCTTTGATGACTCGTTCGACACGTTGGCTGACTTGACTTCTCTGTAAAAGAGGCAACTGATAGACAGCACTTAAGAATGAGCTGGGATATACGTCAGGATTGGAACTTACTAGAGACGCAGGGCATACGATATCGACTCTCTAACTGTCAGGACGCCAAGCAGTGCGTCTTCTTGTTCTACGAAGGATGATATTGTATGCATGTTGAGGCCCAACGGGTCGACCATTGAGATGGACCTGCGTGTATTAGAGTGACCGTCATAGGAAATAGAACGAGGAGGCTTACAGTACCACCTTCCGTTGCTCGCTTGCGAGAGGACATGACGTCGAGCAACGTGCTTTTGCCTAACCCGTCGTCGGTTCAACAATTCATAAAACGATACGAAACAAACAAACCTGCTCCTGACGGTCCCTAGAATCCACGAAGACGTATATTAAACAGCGAAATTAACGATTGCGATCTCCACTCACCATCACAGCCAATAGCTCTCCAGCCCGAATATCGACTGACACATCATCGAGTAACAGCTTCTTTCCTGTTTGGCATCGACAGCGTAGCTCAGATGCTCGAACGACAGCACTGAGCCTGCCACATTTGCCTCGAGCGAAGACCCAGAGTAAGAAGAGGTGCGCACGTCCATTCCTTGAGTTGGCAGAGGTTGGCAGACGGAGGGAGGGAGGGAGATCGATGACAGTCCCGATGCGTTTGCAGCTTATATCTGCTGCCATCCGCTTAGGCCTATCTGTCCGCACATGCTGTCCTTCCGCGGACGGGCCTGCATCTGTCTGCACAGCTGCAGCGCTGTTCGGGTCTACCGACACCGTATCAGGACGACCTCATGCGGTCGGAATGAATACTTGATGTCGGTCTATAATCGATCCCGTGCACAGCTGAGCCAGCAGATCCTTTGTGGTCGGAAACATACCATTGCCAAGACATACGAAGATGGAGCACGAGCCCTGACCGTTGTTGCATCTGGGGGTAAAGTCGGAGGGTGCTAGTAGCCTAGTGGTAAGTAGGCGACTACAATTGTGTTCTAGATGGAGCTTTGACATCTATGATTGATGTGGCGGTCTGTGGATTACATAGTGGTCCTCAGAATGGTACCTTGAATTTGAAAATCAGCCTGCCCAGAAAAACTTGTAAATACATACGAGTCGGATACGACTGTTCTGTTCAAGTTCTGTCTTTCTGTTGACGGTAAGCGGAAACTGACTGCGCCAGACTTAGGCGACTGTCGATGCTGTCGATAGACAGTCGTAGTGACTGATGGACTGGTGACCAGGCCTCAAGCTAATACTTAACAGTTCAAAGACTTCAGATCTTACCCTGCCCGATTCCTACTGCAAGAACCCAGCACTCAATGAGCCTACAGTACGTATGTACATACGCCACATCCCTAAAGTCCGACCAGTTAGAACAACTTGAACGTGCTTATGTCAAATAAATAGATACGTATGGAATATAATTTACAATCAAGGGTGTGATAAGGGCTGAAAGATATGCGCCATTGCTCAGATGTACTTACAAAGAAGAAAACTATTGTCCAAGAAAAGATAACGAAGAGAGCAAGAAGAGAGTACACAATAAGTTAACACAAAACACACCGGGGTATAATTGTAATCGGCTACTTTCTGAACAGCTTGAAGTAAAGAATAAAGCAGATCATTACGACAAAGAAAACGCCGATGGCGCTGAGAAGTATTCGTTGCTTGTGCATTCTAAAAGAAGGAAATTTAGTCAACTCTCAAGCGACGCGACATGAGAAGAAACTTACTGTCGAATCATGCCTTTAATTGTTCCACTGGCTCGGTCGATATGGGTATCCGCGGTTTGTAGCTATGATGATGTCAGGGAGTCGTTCTAGCTTATAATAATCAGCACATACAGTGTTTCGTGAGTTCTCAATCTGCTCCCTCTGACCGCGCAAAGTTCGCAAGATGTCGGCGCCTTGATTTTCCGTTTCCAGCGCCAGACTCGTCGATTCTGCTATCCGCCGAGTTCCGTCCTCCAATACCTCTGTGCCAGTCAGTAACCTTGTTCTGTCACTTCGCTCGCCATATGGATCGTCCGAGCTGGAAGAGCCGTTCTTGAATGACCCGATTAGATCTGAGCGGGCGACTTGTGAATGTAGCTCCTTGGAGAGTTTCTTGTATTTCGTCAAGTCCGCTTTGGCCTGCTTTAGACGGGAGGTGTATGGGGGTTTCACAGACTGAGGAATCCCCTGGATTTCCACTTCTAGTTGCGACACCTGACGAACATATGAGTTTCGATATTTGAGCATAGGGAGGCACAAGGCATGACGCACGATATCATCCGCCTCATCTAGCTCAATTTCAACCTTTCTGAGTGCCGCTTTGCGCTGTTCTTGGTGGATTTCAGCGGTGTTTACACTCGAATTAAGGCGCTGCTGGCTCACCTCCTTGCTGATTCTTGCCGCTTCCTTCGAGCTTTTCAGCTATGCTGCTGATGATATGGCGAAAATCTTGTTCATATGAGTTGAACAAGGAAGTAGGGGTTTCGTCCATCCTTCAATGGAGGCTGTGGGAGTGCAGAGGTTCTCTAGGAAGAGCTTCGAATGAGGTTGCCTCTTCGCAGGCTGTTGCCGATTAGTCAGTAATTTATGCACGTGATTTGTAGCCGCAGCCAAGCCGCAGCAGAGTACAGACACAAATCTCACTGGATATGATTCCAATTCTCCCTGAGATGCTCTGAAGTACTTTCTGACTGCGGAAGGATATACAAAGAATTTATGTAGTGTATGAGCACATACAAACTTCACTATCTTATTCTTTCAAATATTTCTAGATTTATGACGTAAATGAAGACCGTTGGAAGACCGTTCAAGTGGGTTCGACAAACATACATATACACGATAGCGGAATTGCAATTAAATAACATTGACGAGTGAATTACACAGCTGAAGTACATCCATTACCAGAAATGAATTAAGAAATGCAAGTATGTAGGAACCTAGTAAGTAAAAGACAAGTATAACGAGGTAGTAGGGGGGTAATACGATTGAAAACCCAAAGGAAGGTGGAAACAAATCCATATCGTTGAAATGAATTCAATGACCGTCTTTATCATCTAGCTGTCCGCAGCCTGCAGGACGACGTCAACGATATTTCAAGCAGCAGCCCTTCGAGTGTGACGTGCCTTGATAAGATCGGCCGCGCGTTCGGCCAAGAGGTACACGACTCCATGCGGATGCGTGCTAGGAATATATGGCTACAAAGACGACAAATCAGTTTAGCTACTCATCACGATTTCCGAAACAAGCGACGTACGAAAACAGACGCGTCCACAACGCGCAGCCCATCCGCGCCCTTGACCGTCAGATCAGGGTTCAACACCGCCTGGGACACAGGCGCGCCGGCGGTGGACATCGTCGCCGTGCCAGTCGGGTGGAAGATGGTCGTCGTCAGCCCGCGGACATACGCGTCGATGGCACTATCGCTGGTAGCGTTGGCAAAGGAGCCGTAGGGGCCTGTGATGTAGTCCGCCCATGCTGGTGCAGCGGCAAAACGTTGAGTGGCCTTTACAGCCTCTCGGAAGGTGAAGATATCAAAGGGCGTCGTAAGGAGCTTGGGATCGATGACAGGCTTAGCGAATGGGTTGGTGGACGTGATGGTTACAGTCCCGCCTGATGGATTTGAATACCGTCAGGCTTTGTTCGCAAAATGCAAAGATGAACGGGGATCGACATACGAGACGTGGGAGTAAGCAGTGCGTTGACGATGGTCAGAAAATTTCCCGTCGCTGGTTCAGCGACACCAGGAATCAAGAAGAAATTCTGATGGTCAATGATGCGGACCATGAGAAATACTTCATCGGATGTGATGCGATAGCGCGGCCACTTACCGTAGGCAAGAATTCATAGTGTGGGCTGTTGGGGCCCGCAGCAGGATCTTTTTGTGTTTTGAAGATGGTCGAGTTTGAGGGGAGCCGAGCGAAGCCAAAGTTGTTCACGATGTTGTCCGCAATGAAACCGGTCTTACTTGTAACCCACTGCGTCACCGCGGCATTGGTCAATGTAGAGCTCTGCAAAGTCGCATCATAACTGCCAGGCCCTTGCACAGTGAAGACGTTGGGGAGGAACGGATGATCCTGCAGATTCTTTCCAACTTGGGGGCTGTTGATAAGGGTATTGATACCGAGGTTCTTGAGCGTAGCGCTGCTTGCGATACCAGAAAGAGTAAGGATCTGGACAGTGCCTATTGATCCAGCGGAAAGGATGACTTCGTTGTTGGCGGTCACGGTGGTGGCGGCCACACCTGAATCACATCATGATGGATCTGATGAGTCTTCTTTCAAAGCGAGCGTGGTGCGATAAACACGAACCTGGACCGCTGGCAAACTGAACAGATTTGAACTGGATACCCTTCGCGCTGGTTCCGGTTTTCACAAGCTTGAGAACCGTGGCATTGATCAAGACAGTAAGCCCGGGGCGACTATTAGCTTGCGCGAGATAGCTTGTAGACGAGCTACTGCGTGAGCCTCCTCCAACCGCGGACTGCACGAAGCCCACGCCGAGTAAACTGTGCGAGCCACCAGACATGTCTTCATTGTAAGGGAACTCCGCCAACTGACCAGTCGTCTGCATGACGCGTGTGTCGATGGAAGAGTTAAAGCCCGGAAGGCTGATCTTGGTCACACCAGAAGTATAGTGAAGAGAAGGAATGTATTGCCCAGTGGTATCATGACCGTCAACTGGCGCAGTGAAGTCTTCGTGCTGCGTTTCAACATGAGAGTCCATCTGCGAACACAAACATACGACATACCTTGGCAACATATTGTTGCATGTTCGACCATGCCCACCCTGAGTCCCCTACTGTGGATGCTAAACGGTTCCAATCTTCATCCGTACCGTACTGGTGGATCAGGTAGTCTAGATCAAAAGATATCAGGATACTTTTATACGCGCAACTCGTTTGCTATGGAACACGCACTCGCACTGCTAGATCCTCCCAAGAGCCGGCCTCGAGGGTAGGGGAAGGTGCGCCCATTCAGGCCGGTCTGCGCCGCGACTGTGTAGTTCCAGTCATACGGAGTATCTAGAAAGATTGAAATTACTTCATAACGCTTCTTGCGAATATTAGTCGGCTTACTAGGAGTTAAGGTAGGTCCAAGGAAAGGCGCCTCCGCAGCTAGGACTCCTTGGTCGCTGTGAGTAGAAAGAGGGTAAGGACCTGCATGAAAAGCAAAAATTCTCACTAACCTAACGCCTGCTTCGAGTACCAGTACAGTCACTCCCGACGTTTCCGTTAGGCGATTTGCCAAGGTCAAGCCAGCCGTTCCAGCTATGAAATCCATTGGTTCATTGTTTATTCTTTGTTAGAGCGATTAGACATACCTCCTATGATAATGTAATCATATGTAGTGGTTGTCAACTGCGAGGCCTGAGTAATGGTAATCGCCAGAGATGGCGCTACGAAAATCGAGGCAAGGACGATAGAAAAAAGAGAGTTAGGCTGCATATCTGCGGCGGGTATGAGAAAGAAAAATAAAAGAAAAATCAGTTTCGATACGGGAGCCGATGTTTTATACTCACCGCCTATAAAAGTGACAGATGACTGTCGCGTCGCCTGGCAGAATGAGATTGAGAAGTCGCTGGTGTCTCTCCACCTGGCTACAACGGGTATAAATAGTATCATGCTTGCGGTATGTCAGGATGTGTCGATGATCTTTCTCGCACGTTAGAATATCGCATGGCAAGTTGGTTGTTTGATGGGAGGAAGTAAACGAAGGAATCCCCATTGCAAAGGTCCGTATCCGCTATACGCTAAATGCACAGAGAAACAAGTCAAATGAGTACTTAACATGGAAGTATGTTCATATAATGGCTGAAGTCAGTATAAAGTGATAAATGCGCTCATTTTCGATCAAAGAATTCGCAGCGATAGCTGTGCCTTATTTTCAGTGAAAAGGTATACGGATACTCAGTAGAAACACACCTGAAATCCTTGCATTGCCGCTGCATTCGTCGTTTTTAGGTGTTACTTACAGACGGATATCGAAAGATCACCGAATTCAAGAGGCCATGGCCGCAGGCTTCTGAAACGCCGGTCCACATCCATAAGTTTTATTCATGAACTGACGTTCCTTCCATGGAACGCCGAAAGACATGGGCGCTGCTCATCAGACCGGGTGGGAGCAAAGCTTGGAATAGATGAACGACTTCGATTATGGCGAACACGACTGTAGTGAATCAGGCTCGCGTTGGTATGTTGTGCAGACGAAAGACAGTGTTGCGAAAAGCAACAGGACCCAGGTGATGATGACAAACACGACCAAGCTCTGTCTGCCGGCACCGATCGGCACGCACGATATCCGGATTAGCGCTCAGACCAACGCTTGGAAATTGGGAAAGATCCTGGACAGAACGCATGCCGGATAACTCTCTCGCTATGTGTTCATTTTGAGTACCATTATTACAACAGATTACAACACATCATACCCATCATTCAAGTCAATGAATGGTACAGGATTGGTACAGGAACTCAGAGACCAGGACGAAGATCATTGATGAAGCTACAGCTTTGACATGTGTGTGGGCATGATCGTCGTACATAAGAATCATCAGAACTACAGAAGTGAAAAGCTCAACAATCGACGTTCAGCATCAATAATAGAATTGACTTGGTCAGAAGCCGTATGGCAGTACTTAATAAAAGCACACACGGCACAGAATCCAGATTAAACTCGGGGAACATGATATCATGAGTTTGGACTGCCGAAGATTTGGACATGCATGTAATATAAAAAAATTTAGCACCCCATGCTGGGACTCATCAACGTACGTTGCCTTCAAGCCCTGGGAGAGTAGCCAACTGCGGGCCGGTGAGTCAACTTGGTCAAGTATCAATGTGATTTACATGGGTCCTGCAACCAAGTAAGTCAAGTAACTCTCGCGATGCAGACATTGGAGATTCTCGAATCTCGTCCACGGAGTTTAATACTCCTGAAGATTTCAAAATATCGCTACACATCACCTTTTATAAGTAGTGTATGGACACATAGAAATGCTCACACTCGACATTGACAGGCCTTCCTACATCTTCCCAAAGTTGCTTGACGATGGACGATTTGATGACAGACGCATCAGTCTAAGCAGAGGAACCCCGACGCCTTCTTCTGCACGTACTCGCGCATGGTATGCTCCGTCTCTATGAGTGGCTTTGGATGACCGCTAATATCCTATATATGCCAGATGACTGGAGTCTTGGTAGAGGATCAGGACAGAGGCTCTTGCCCTGAGTAGTATCGACCAAGAGCAAGGGTCGGCATAGAAAGGCACATGCGCCCCTTCCGACGCGGCCGAAAAACGATGTAGGAGGCTTTCCCGACGGCGCGGCTGACAAGGCGTACCTCAAGAATCGCCATGCCATTCCTGCGGCGCTTGTGGGCTGAGCGCGTTGCCCGGAGTGGGGCAGCTTTTCCTGAGTTGTTCCCCCAATGATTTCAGAGTAATTTATCTAAATAATTTTGTTGCATAAAAAAGTTGACTTTTACATTCATTTGGTGAGGGTAATGAACTCCTGCTTTACTCGATATGGATGGACTTGGAGTAGATACTGAGTTGGCTAGCAATTGGCTAGGTCGATGAGGGGAGCGGCAAGTGCCGTGGGTTGCGTCGGATCAATCCGACATTGGTCCGTCAACTGGTTCACTCCTTCCCTTAGCCCTCCCAGAGCCCTCCTCTTCTCTCTATCCTCCCCAAGACACGGAACATCGTCCCAGCGTCGTCCTCACAATCGTGTCGTGATGTGCTCGCTCTCATAAAGACTGCACTAGTCTGCAAAAGCTTCTCGCCCCATTGTCCCTTGAACTCCAGTGGGCATGCCTTCCTCTCCAGCTTCACACTCTTCACGCCCTTTACACCGCGGCTGGGGCGTCTTCGCGGTCCCGCGACCTTCCTCATATATTTTCCCAACCGCGGCGCCTGGCATGAAGTAGACGTGGGCATTCATTATCGACGGGTCATCTACTACCCATCTTGACCCATCGCACTCTGGGACGCAAGCCTGGCCTCAGCCTCTTCGGATGGAGCTTCCGTAGCTATGGCGCGTGGGATGGAACTGCGAATTGGAGAACTATGTGCGGGAAGAGGAGGGTTAAGCCATCAAGGGTGTGCGCTGCATCGATGCGGGGTGTATGTGTATTTTGCCACTCTTTCGTCGTTTCTCCGCTCATACACAACATTCAGCACCACGGTCCTCTGAATTCCACTGCAAGTACATGACTCTCAGAAGCCAGAGCACAATACAGTCCATTGATCGCTTGTAGCATCAAGCACGCGGTTGTACTTCCTGGACGACCTGGTGCATCGCTCCTTCCATGGGTTGGCTTGGTTCTGGTGTTGGCTGGATGACGTCGACTCTCTTGTCAGTGTATCGTTTACCGCCGCTGTCTGATGTGATCTGTAGCTGCTCTCCCACAAATTTATAGCCAATAATTCTTCGACGATACATTTTTTGCCTGGGAAAAAAGGATTTGGCACGACTTATTGTGGAAATGTGTTGTCAATATCGCACGACGACGCAAGTGATTCAAGGGCAGAGAATCTCACCTTGACAGCATGGCCGGGTATTGTCATCCTATATTCCGAATCTGTACGTTTGATGCGCTTTGATCATAACAATCCAATCTTACGAGTAATGATCAAGGAAGGGTGCACGGCTACTGCTCCGTTGAGAACAGAAATGAAATGAATGTTAGCCCAAGCGTTTGGTATAATAAGCACCTGCATTAATGAACGGTGCATATTCATTTTCACAGCTAAGTAAGTAATGTGCAGTTGAGATTATAAGTGTTATTAATGCTGAGTATTGCATTTTAATTCCTAAAGCTAATACGCAGCCGAGATTACAAGTATCAATGAACGTTGCATATTAACTTCCAACGCTGATGAGCTTGGGATATTTTTCATCGCCTTGTGCGTATATCTTTAATTCTGAGCCTAACAACACATATTAACTGTACAATATCCGTGGTCGTGATATCTATAGATATACGGCTCCTCAAAACTCGAAGAGCCATCGTGGATATCGGCGCCCTATTCCCCCCCTTCCCCCCTCCCCCTCCCATTTACTGCTTCCCCACCCAATATCATACATGCCAGCCCAAGGGGACTTGCATATCTTCTCCCATGCTACGAACCCCGTCATTTTGGGCGGAACATTTACCAACGTCCCAACGCAGACCAACTCCAAGGTCAATGGTAAATATCTCATCCCCCATACCCGTCATATGTTACATCGTTGATCGAGTGCTCATAAACGACATCTGGTCTAGGCTTCGAAATTCTTCTGCATAACGTTTTCTACGGCGCCTTCCACGACGCCGCCGCGCGAGGCGATCCGCCCAGCTGCCACCCGCGCACCCGGCTGGCCATCCGTGCAGAGATCATGGAATGGATCCGCACCCCGCGCGCGCTGCGAAACTGATTCTATGGATCCACGGCCCGGCGGGGTCGGGCAAGACCGCCATCGCGCACGCCATCGCGGCGGAGTGCGCGCGCCTGGGCCTCCTCGGCGCGTCGTTCTTCTTCTGGCGGCCCGCCGCCGGCCCCAGCGGCGGTGGCGCGCGGTTCGCCGCGACGCTCGCGTATCAGCTCTGTCGGTCCATCCCGCAGATGAGGGTGCACCTGGTCGCGGCGATTGAAGAGGACCGATGGTCTTCTCCCTTTCGCTGTCGACGCAGATGCGCGTGCTTGTGATCGAGCCGCTGAAGCGCGCAGCGCCATCCTTGTCTTTGCCCGTGGCCGCGATCGTGGACGGCGTCGACGCGTGCGGACCCAGTGGAAAATCCCAGTCCGACCTCTTACAGCAGCTCGGAACAGTCGCTTCGGAATTGCAGCATCTACCCCTCATCTTCATCGTGGCCAGCCGGCCGGAGTATGATATCCGCGAGGCGTTCAACGGACCCCATTTGAGCTCGCTTACGGAGACCCTGGTATTGGATGATAGCTACAGGCCCGATGACGACATCAAGCTGTATTTCGATTCTGCATTCCACGAAATCTACGAGAGGATGTACGACTTGGCAGCCGTCTGCCCTCTCCATGGCCAAACGACAGCGACGTTGACCTCCTCGTGTCGAAAGCCTCTGGGCAGTTTATTTTCTCGTCAACGGTCACCAAATTCGTCGATTCTCCTCGTCACAATCCCGTCGATCGCCTTAACATCTTCCTGCGCTTCTCCAGTGCGGAACGACACAGCATTTGAGCCGCTTGACGCGTTGTATCGCTTTATCCTTGGATCCGTGGCAGATGTTGAACAGGTTCTTGAAGTTTTGACGCTGCTATTGCTACAGCGTGGATATAACCGCGAGCTGATATCGACGAGGCCGAGGAGCTGCTGGGCTTCGATATCAGACGCGCTTTAGTCGACATGCATGCCTTGTTGTTCGTTCCAGCCGCTACCGATCCTAGCCTGCCCCGGATCTATCATGCCTCGCTCTCCGACTTTTGATGGATAGGTCACGATCATTTGCGTATTATATCGACGAAAGCCATAGGCGCGCCAATCTCTGTCTACGCTGGTTGAAATCATCGAAACGTGCCCTTATTCTCGAGCTGATGGCACCTTGTTCGCTATAGACGCCTTCGTCTATCATTGCGGGTACTTGCGTTCACCCGCCAACCAAGCCGTGGGATGAACTCGCGCGTTTTGATTTGAGGGCGCTGTTGGAGAGAATTTCGGACTTCCGGACGGATCTGTATTGGCCAGATTGGCATGGCTTTATGGATTGTGTAGAGGAACAGGTACGTCGCATATAATTTCCGTAAATCAACGATAATAACATTTGGGCAGGGAGGAGGTCGGAAGGATGTTTTTCCCGGCTGCAGAACGATTTCGATTCCTTCATCCTTGATCGCATTGATCGATATCCCCAATCACTCCGGCCATACGTTCCTATTCTACTACTGGGATTCAACGAATGCGACGACATGTTCGACGTTGTGCTTCACAGCATACAGAAATCAGCTGAAGAATTGAACGATCTCCGCGAAGTAAACAAAACGTTGTTGGACATCTGCGCGGATGCCGACATGAACGAGAGCCATTATATTATCCGTTTACTCGAGGATGAGGCCAGAGCTGGACGGCACTTCGTAAGCGGTGGAAGCTACGCCAGTTTGGCCAAGGCAGCCGTCGATGTAATTTGTGCCAAGTAAGTCTCCATGCTATTCCGAGTTTGAATTGTCGAGGATTCATGAATCCGCTTTCTAGGCCGGGAGAAAAGAACTACAGAATCACTTTTGAGCAGATTGCATCCAGGAAGGATCGTTATATCGATGATGGTTTCGATCCGACAACGCGAATATCTCTTGGATACCCGGACCTTCGTTGGCTTGTATACGTACTTGATAACGCTTCGATAGACTTGGATCTTGCCATGTTCCTGCGCGAGCGCGCTGTTCAGTTCAGAAACGACGTGGAACCCGTGTTAGGACGGCGGAACATTGCTGCGGCGAGCATCAAATACATGCAGGTAAGCGGGTTTAGTTGTATATGGTTTCAAGACTTTTTGACGGATATTTGGTTGGACGTTGGTAGAAGTGCGGGATACCTTTCCTGGAACATACGCATCAGCCAAATACCAACGAATGCGCCATTTGTACTAGATGTGACGGCGCTGTTGTCGTGGAAAATATCCCCAGCTTCGTACTTCAACCATTATGTCCTCCGCCAAACTCAGCGTTCAGCGGCGCCGATGTCGGAACCTTTCTTGCATTCGCAGAAGCGTTTGATGTCACTCCACACCCTTTTGCACATGCATTGCAATTTGCACCATCTTCGAACAGCGCAGTCATGGTTTCGTTTGCTAGAGATACCTGACGCAATGACTTGTTTAGATGTACATAGCCAGACGTACTAGAGAATTTACTTAGTCGCCTTTCCCTCTATGTACCGCCTTCGAGCTCAATTTGAACACTACCCATAACATATATAGGGAATAAACAAGGATGGTGTATATACCTTACGGTCCGTGGCAAGTGAGATTGCTCCTGTGTCCAAGAAAGCGATCGTCCCGGTGTTGCTGGATGGGAACAAGTATACAAGGGAGCGGGGAAAGCGGGATTTCGTGGGCAGGCGTAGGTGTAATTGAACGTATAGTATACCGTATAGTGTATTCGCAGAGGAATTGACTTAAAGAAATAAGACGCCAGGGACGCCCTGTTCTTAGGGGAGTGAGTGTTTCCTCTTTTCATGTTTATGTCGTACATATCTGATCTACTTTATCAGCTCTGGGACCAACGCCCGGAAAGCAGTTCATGAAAGGCATCACCACCAATCCGAAAACCGAAACGATCGCATCTATACAGAATATCATTGCGACTGTCGCAATCTTTGTGAGTCTGCTCCATGAGAGTTTTATAACCTCCGTGATCTGTAATGTTCATGTTTCTTTAGGCACGATGGGCGCTCTCGGCGGGGCATGCATCAATTACTTCTCGGACTATGAAGGCTACCTTAATATTTTAGAAACCGGCCTCCTCAGGAAGAAGAAGACCATCGTCAACATCATCAAAGAGTGGTATCCGCATGTTTTTCCGGACACGAACACGAGCCTCGTTGGCAGGAGTTCCAGCTCGCACGAAAGCGCCGGACTCAAGAAAGCGATGGCGCTGTTAGATGAAGACTCTTATGTGGAGTCTGAGCATGGCACGGTGGAGGATACGAATAGTTAAATCACCGGTAGTTCAGCACGACTATCATTTACCCTTTCTCTTTGAACATTGTTGATTATGGTCTATGAGACATGGCACGGAATCAAACACTAATATGAATCTATCATTATATGATGATTTGATCTCCGTGTACGTTCTATCAGCACTTATATGATGATGTAGGAAGGTCACCACTAGTCAAGCTCTGATCAAACTTATAACCATAGATATTGTACAGCATTTGATGAGATGCAAGAGTACGTGCATACAGGAATGATCAGGTTCATCATGACTGATCAGCGCTCAGTACTAGTAACTTGAAAAAGAAGTTTTCGGTTTCTAAAGCATATTTGACAGCCTTTTCGCAATGCCGTTCCCCGACTGTAAATCTTCGCCCGGAATCAAAACATCGACGACGACGCCCTGACGACGCCCCGCCCGAGAGTAATATACACTTTATATAAGCTGGAAGCCTACATAAGTCTTCTCAATTCCCATTTTTTGGATTCTCTCATACAACCTACTCTTACAACCAAAGGGCTATGTCCAATTCGGAACTTCCTGCAGTCCTGAATGTTCCATACACCTTCGTCAGCGCGCTTTTCTACGGACTCTACCTCTCCACCGTGTTCCACTGCTTGCGATGGCTCGTCTTCGCGGACGAGGGCTGGAAAATGCGCAGGAGGATAAATTGGGCAATGCTCTCCATCACCATCATCCTCTGGGCGCTTTCGACGCTTTCCAAGGCGCTCGATCTCCGCAGCAGTATGATTGTGGTTGAGAATCAGACAACGCCTGCTGTGGGCCGCTCCAGTCCGACAACGTTACTCTGGATGGGTATTCTGTCAGTGAGTTTACCTCTATATATCCGAATGCGGGGGCATCGTCTTGATGCCAGTACCCAAGTGCACAAACGCCCTTGTATCGACCCTTCTTGCAGACGCTGTCCTGGTAGGTGCGTTTTACTTACAAAACTTAAGCATGACGACCTAACAAACGAATATCAAGATCTATCGCTGCTGGATTATTTATCCCACATCACACTGGGTCGTTGCGCTGCCCGTTCTTTTGTGGCTCGGAGGGTTGGTGCTTACGATCTTGCAAGCATACATTGAACTCGCACCAAGTCTAACGGCCGTAGGACTAGGAACGATTATGATGCCCTTTTCGGCATTGACGATCGTTCTCAATAGCTATGCTACGTGTACGTCTGCGAAAGAGTTTAAACGCCCATCCTGACACGGAAATAATTGAAAATTGTTTTAGTCATGATCGTTCGACGCATCTATGTGGTGGCGCGAGGATCCAAAGCGAGCGTTGCGATACACCAACTTAAATTTGTAATGCGAATTTTAATTGAGTCGGGTTCCTTATATCTCGCTGTGGCCATTGCGCAGTTCATATCCTGGTGGACACCAAACAATGGCTATGCAATTTTTATGATCTCAAGTATCGTACGTATTTCGTTCTCTGGGTAGGTTTTGCGCTAACATAATAAAATTCATAAATATTCTAGAACATGTCGATGACTGGAATCGCATTTAATTTGATCCTCATTCGCGCTGCTCGCCATCGCGTTGAAGAAAGGCAAGAGGAAGTTGATGTAGTGCCCAAATCAAAAATCCAGTTTTTTGCTCATCGCGACGAGTCGACTATAGGCGATACACCAAGTACAATGTCTGCCGTCTGATAGTAGACATACTATTTGTGGGCTGCATTTAATTTCCATTGCTCTAGATCTCCTTGTGTTCGTACCTTTGATTAAATCACTACTGCATGCCATCAATAGACTGCGTTACTCAGTCATTTGGAGGGTATGTAGAAAGAAAGAAAAATTATGTGTTTCTTCGATATCTAATTGCTTTGTGTTCTTCGAAATTCAACCTGAATTTTTGTCAAACCAAACTGATGCTACTGTGTTTGAATAGGACAAAAAATCTACTACATCCACTAAGCCTTGACTAAGCCAGAGTCGTTGCTTCCCATGCATGTAACATGCATGTACATGTGATAAAGCATTCAAAGCCGACGAGATAGACAATAATAATCAGCAAAACAATATATCGGGTCTCGGTGGGTACATTATAATGAATACTAGGGGTATCTCAATCTCTACATAAGCGCATCTGGGCAAAGGTACACTTATAGGCCTTCAGGACATTGAATTTGGTGCCATAATTTCCTTTCATTGCCTGTCTTTTGTGTCCCTTTTCCCAAAGAATTCTCAATCCCTGATTCGATCATCGTGTCACGCGCCGGTCGGGCTTCGACAGAATTCAAAGTTGCGGAAGAATCGTGTCATCCAGCTATCTTCCAGTCGATAACATTTCCATCCAACGTCTACGGCGAATCGACAGTCTCCAACTGCGCACGGTGCGCTGCTGCTCCACGGTTCTACACTGACAACGACTGCCTTGCCACCAACCAATCCGTATTCTATACACAGGTTAACGGCCGCTCAAATGGACCGTGCGAAGCGATGGGCGCACCTGGTACAAAATCGTTAGTCCAAACGTGCTTTGCCTTTAGAAGCGCCCCTGAACGCCCTCTCCAGGAACTCGTCGACGTCCTCCAAGGCGATACCGTGCATCTGCGCCGCGTCGCGGACCATCTGGATGTTGGCGGCAGTGGACCGGGGTAACACCAAGAGCCAGTGGCTGATCAGCCACCAGAAGGCTGCGGGGCTGATATTCCGCACCAGCCACAGCAGGAGAGCACGGCTCTCTGGTCGTTCCTTTGGCGCGCTTGACGAGGACGTGCCGGTGGGAGCGGCGGCATGTGGGGACGGGGATGACGACGACGGCGATGCTGGTAGTGGCGACGACGACAACGATGACGATGTTGTAGGCGGCGATGCGCCGCCGTCAGAGGAAATAGAGGGTGAGTGAACGTCCGCAACGTCAGCGCTATCATATTGCTGAGCCGGTTGTAGCTCTCGTGCGTCCTCGTTACGCGCTCGTGACGGCACGCCTGGAGCAGGAGGGTCCTCAGTGCGATTCAGCTTCGTTGTCCACGTGTCCTGAAACTGCGCTGGGGCAAGTTTGTTGGGCCAGGATGGGGATCGCGTTTTGAAGTTTGTGATCGGTGACGGTGGAGGCAGCAAACATGTATAGGAGGATATGTCCGGTGAGTAGCCCCAATCTGTAGCTGTTGTATTTCGGGATGTTGACGCCGGAGCATAGTTAGCTGGGTCTGGTAACATGGCATTCGACGTCGACGACGACGGCAGGGCATTTGGCCACGAGGACATGGTACCTGGGAGCGACGGCTGTAGCGGCGGCAATGACGATAACGACGACGTCGTCGGCGTCATCTTGGGAAGCCAAGTTGTTGAGGCCTGATACCCATTGGCCATGATTCCAGGCGTTGACCTCTGTGGATGGCCAGCCGGTTCAAATGATGTCAATGGCGGAAATGCGCCGCTCGACGCGGTCGGATCCCCACCCACCCAAGACGTTGGATCTTGCTGATTCTCTGCAGAGTAATCCATCGGTGCAGGCTCCCATGGGGCGCCAGCGAGTGGCGGCGGCGGCGGCGGCGGCGGCCACAACGACGACGACGTCCCGGGGAACCGTGTTGGTTAGTCATGATATATGCCAGTCGCTAATCCAGCCGTTGACATCCGAGTATCATCTGCCAGTTCCGACGCTGACGACGACGGTATTGCGCCGCTCGACGCATTCGATGCGGCGGCTGGTAAGGCGCTTGATGACGAGGACGGGATGTTAGAGATCGATGATGGCGACAGGACATTTGGCCACAACGAAATAATGGGATTTGAGAGCGACGGTGGTGGCAGCGACGACGACGATGTCTCGGAGGGCCACGGCGGTAAGTAGGTTTGATACCCGTTGGCCGCGAATCCTGATGCTGAAACCGGTATATCACTAACTAGTGTCGATGAGGACGATGGCGAAAATGCGCCGTTCGACGCGACCTGTGGTGAGGTTCCGGTACCTCCCCAAGGCATTCGATTCTCCTGATTTGCTTCAGGATGGTCCGCCGGTGGCGGCGGCGCCGATGATGGCGATGGTGCCGTCGACGTCGATGTCTCGTGGAATCTTGTTGATGATGGGGCTTCATATTCGTTCGGCATGAATCCAAACATTGAACTGCGGATATAATTAGCCAGCTCAGATGATGGCGACGAGGGCAATGCTCTGCTCGACGCAGTCGACCCCGCGGGCAAGGTGGTTGATGACGGAAACGCAATACTCCAGCTCGATGTTGGTGATAGCGTGTTTGGCCGTGACGAGGACATAGGATCTGAGAGAGATGGTGGCGGCGAGGATGGCGACGACGTCCGGGAAAGCCGCGTCGGGGCGGCCTCATATTCATTCGCCATGGATCCAGACATCAACCTCTGGATATAACCAGGCAGTTCCGATGACGAGGACGGTGGAAATGCGTCCCTCGACGCGACCAGCGGTGTCCCACCCATCCGAGACGTTGGATTCCCCAGATTTGCTACGGAATACTCCGCAAGTACGGACTCTCGTGGGGCGCCAGCGAGCGGTGGCGGCTGTGGCAACGACGACGATGACGCTGTCCCGGAAAATGACGTTGGTGAGGAATTCTGATGTGCGTTCGTCCTGAATCCAGATGTTGAATTCTGACTACTATCAGCCAGATTCGATGACAACGTTGACGGAAATGCGCTGCTTGGCGTAGACGAGGACTGTAAAGACGGCGCCGATGTGGAAACAGAAGCGAATGATGACGACGCCGCCGCCGACGACAATGATGATGATGGTGGCCCCAGTGCGTACTCAAGCTCAGAATACGACGAATTTCGCGGCGGGGCTGCTGAGCTGCCAAATCCTGCATTGTGATCGTTTCTATACCTTACAAGATGATCACGGCTTATTTTTTCAGGTATGACTGGACTAGACTTACAAGTCTTGCTCGATGTCTCTTTCATCCTGAGGACTCTGACTCGGTGGGTCATAGTAACTGATTCCGCCATATGGGCGCGGATGCCTGTGGTGAAAATGAGCCTGATACTAATGTTCAATAGGGCTCAATTTCGTACCCTGCCGAATAAAGCACGTCGGTGGCCATCTGCTCAGGCCGGCCATCCTCCGGCCTGCTTTGAAAACCCAGCCCCGAACCCCTAGCACGATGATGAGACTATCTTTCAAGGGTGGGATCGCATTTCACTTACATCAGGGAGGGTGTTGAGCCCTGTGAGGGCCCGACACTTCCGTCGGGGTTGTTGGTGATCTGACCAGCACCTACGGCGCTCCCAGATCCAATAGTTGTGATTCGATTCCACCCTTGGGTGGAACCTTCGTTGCTCGTTTGCGGTGTTTCTATTTATCGAGCGAGTCAAAATCTGGGTGTCTCACGAAAGAATGCTATCTACTCACCGTCACCACGTATAGTGTACGAGAAGTTCCAGCGCGGGCGCTCTATGGGCCCAGCTTCTGTGTCTGTCGCGGAAGGGTGATGACGAGACCGCGAAGCGAGGTCGAGGGATCACGACTCACCAGTGGCTAGCGCGCCTTCCTGGTCACGAGCGCGTCTGTATATCCGTCGCAGGTCCTTCATGTCTTTTCCCTCTGTTTCAGGAGGGTGGTGACGCGATGTTGAGGGCCCCCAAGTGGGATGAGCGTGCCACTCCACCATGGGCGGCGCTGTCGTTGCGGAGCCTGAGGCCTGCTGCCGTCCATACGGATACGGTAAGTCCATTTGCGCACTGGAGTACGACGCGTGTCGCCGCTGCGGGCGCCTGAAGCCCTCTTCTGGACTTTGAGAGCGTTTTCTTTTGCCTTTGTCGGGGTTCATCGAGAGAGTGGGGAAAAGGTCCGAGTTTTTCCCTTGGCCTCGCTTCTTTGTATGGCGTCTATTTGGTTGAATTCTTGTTGGACCTTGTTGGACCCTGCTCCTCTATGATGTGTAGCGTGGAATTCGAAGAATTTTTTCATCGCTCCACTCTAAACCGTGTCTGACTCTTCCTTTGTACGTCGATGGGTTCCGACGAGGTCGTTACAGTTTCTTACAACGAAAGCACCGTCGAAAAAAAAAATGTGTCCTGCAAAGCTAACTTGGAAATGCGGAGCATTATTTTTTCAACTAAGGACGTTGCGCGACGCGACGTGAAGCGATGCCCATTTTTAGAGCTTCTGTTGTACTTTCTAGTGGTTGATCAGATATGGCGCGGCCGAAGCGGCTTGCGCTTCGTGGGCCAAGAGTGGCAACAACAATTCCCCTGGATTCAAGCGCAGCGTGCTAAATATGGGCCTGAACCAGAAGTAAGGCGTGGTTCGCGCATTGCTACAAATTAGTCACTTGCCAAATATTCAAAGCTCACATTTTGGGCAGAGTGGTTGAAGCATGGGCGGTGCCGTCTGGGTGAGATGAAGGAGGAACCGAAGGGAGAGTAGCTCTCTGCGAGCTGGGGTACGGAGTATAATGATACTTTACAGTCTTGGACCACGTCAAATCCATGCATTGAAATACAATAAGGTTGAACAGGATCATGAATAACATTACAGCTACTTTCATATCGATACACTGCTGGGAGTGGACAATTGTGAAGGGTGAAAAACGCGTACAAAACTTGTATAAAGTTGGTTAAATTTAGTAATGTACTAAATATATCATTTTGAAAGCATTTTTGGTGACGAAAAGGACAATAAGGATCCAATTAGAACATTAAATTCATACATAATCTTTATTGACGCAAAATCTTTCCTTTTTTGACGATATTGTGATCCTCAAAATAGGTCTAAATCTTGGAGTTCTGTTTGTCTTTTTTACAGTGAAAAATTTGGCATTTTTTGGTATTGAAAAATCCTTCGAAAATTTCTAATTCAGGAATTCAAAGAATTTCCGAATTCGGACGCATTTTCAATGTCTTCAGCTTTTTGAAAAAGATCATAAAAACTTGAAATTTTGCAGACTGAAAAATATATCGCGCCATGTCAGGCGCGCGTCAGGGTGCCTTCCAGGGTGCCGAACAATTTTTATAGTGTAGAGTAAAATAAGACTATGTACGCCAGAAAGCAAATCTATACTAGCAACATTGCAGGTGCTCCCACATCGTCTCCTTCGCCTGCTGCTCCTCCTCACTCGTCCCGGGCACCGGCGGGGCTTGCAGGATCGCGTGGACGAAGGTGTCCGGGGCACGAGCTTACAGCCCTCCGCCATGCACCGGATCGCGTGCTCGCTCTCGTCGCGGACCTTCGCCATCACGTAGTCCGTCCAGTGTCCGTGCAGAACGCATGCTCGCAGTCGATCGCAAGCGATCGTAGGTCCGGGGCGTCGTTGAAGCAGATCTGGCACACGAAGGGCTCGTCTGCCTTCCGCTTCCGCGAGGGTGTGCGGGAGATGGGCTTGGGCGGCGAGGGTAATTTGGCGCCGGATTTGGAGCCCGAGGGCTGGGTGGCGGGCAGCTTGCTGGCTCGACGAAGCAATGTTGTGTGTGCGCCTCGACGTTTCGGCAGGGGCGGTCGACGTGAGGTGCCAAGCCCATCCGGTGGGTTTGCTTGTGGGGGATGCCGATGAAGCTGCTGGAGGGGGCCGCGGGTGGGATAGGATTGAGGAGGAGGCAGCGGAGAGGGCGAGGAAAGAGGAGGTCGATGTCGATGTCGACGAGGAAGGGCGCTATATCCTGTGTCAAGGTAGGGTCTTGCGACCATGACTTCCATAACTAATGCAATGGTCAGGGCTCTTTTTTTCCAGGTATGACCGGACTTGACTTACAAGCCTGGTTGCGCATCTATTTCGTCTCTAATGCTGGCGCTCCTGCTGTGCAAGACGATGGCGATCTGGGTCGCACAGGCGATAGAGGATCAGACGAGGCGCCTTCGGGCTGGCGCCATCCTCTGCAGCCCTGTCGTCGTGCCGCGTAGCGACCCCGCCTGTCCGATCTCGTCAACGCACTCCTGATGAGCGTCGACCAGCTGGAGGACCTCATGTTCAAGATCCCGCGGCGCCGTCGCCGCGGAGCCATGTACTTGACCTCGTTCTCCAGAGAGGCTTCGGTGAGCACTTGGACGATGGCGTAGGATGTGCCCCGTAGATGGCATTGTTCATTTCAGCAATGATACCGTCGTAGGCCATCGTCTTGCCTTAGGCGCCTAGGCCAAATCATTCAGAGCAAGAAATTCAAGAACAAAGAACAAAACTCACGGTCAATGTACTCTTGCCGAGGGTATTCGTCCTCAAATTAGCCATACCATGATCGGCACTGGCCACACGATAAAACCCCTCCTGCGTCTCCTTCTGGCCCTCTTCGATAGTCGATATAAGTTTCTGCTCATGCGCGATGTGCAGGCAGCCCGCGGGCGAAGACGACGGCGAGCTGTGCGGCCAGTGGAGCAGGGATGAGCACCAGGAGAACAGGAGAAGTGAATACGCACTGCAGCTGTTTTGTATGCCGCGGGCTCAGCCCATGCCACATAGAGCCCATACCACATTGCATCTAATTCACTCCTGCATAGAACTTTTTCGAGTCCATGTCAAACTTTGTTCTGCCACCAGATACTATCTACAAGTAGTTACTGTTCATAATGTCAGATCCAAAATCCCGGCTCTGGGCATTCAAAAGGACAGTTGATACTAATGAAGATTGTCAGTAGACTGATTATGGCCATAACAATAAGAACCTACTGGAGTGTCTGAATGGATCCAACATTGACCCTTCGCACCGTTCCCGACACCTGAACAAAGTAGCCAGTAACTGTCTGCATTTGGCGGTTAGGCAGTAGGGTAGAGAAAATGTACAAATTCACAGACCTGGACCCCATGTACGAGAGTTACCTCGCGGCTATGAAACTTCCCTATGATTAATCCGCCGTGGGCTAGTATGAAGATTGGCGCGCTGGCGCAGACGTGAATGGCAGCCATCTGCAGATGAGTGAGAAAACGATCAACCTGAGCAATGGCACCTACTTGTGAGGCCATTAGAACGTGTGTCTGCACACAGAACGTTAGTGAAGCGCGTAAATGAGAAAAAACGCGCTCACTTGATTAGCTAGTAGAGAACGCGAGTGAGCGAACGAGCGTCTCACTGCGAACTCATAACCGACGGCGGTCCGGTATGCCGCAATTGCCGAAGCGACCTTTGAGCGCGCGTCTGCGCTCCATTAACATCCGTCTCGTCGCCCCTTGCTGTAGGCTGGTCGCATGGCCTACCCCCGCCGTCCATTCAAGCACAATGGGACTCCAAAGGTGGGCTGTGCCCACAGCGTCCCACGCGCCGCCGGAGAAGATCGTGCAAGTAGCGACTGTATTCGTAGGGCCCTGTGCTAGATCTTGCACGAAAAGGCGTGTACGGTCTCCACAGTAAACGGGGGATCGCCCAGCCCACCCACGATGTCCAACTGGCCATGTTACTGACAGTGCGGGATAAACCCCATGACGTATCTGTCGGATTATTGCTGAAGTTCGCGCAGGAGAGTTGTGAGTCGAGCGTGGCGATATCCGCTGGAAGTGGGGCGATCTCGTCCTTGAGGGCGCTCTCGCGCTGCTTCTGCTGTCCTGATTTGCCGCCGCCTATCCTTTTGCGCCTATTCTAGATTTTAAGCGGGCAGCTTTTCGTCGGTCCTTGCAGCCGAGTAGGAGCCTCTTGGTTCATCGGGGGGAAAATTAACATCAATTTCCACTAGAACTTCAATAAATTAATGTCAACTTTCTAATACATTCAATATCAGACCGCCATGTTATTTTATTTTATCTAAAATAAAGTTAGATGACGGTGGTTGCAGATGAGGCGTGCACTTACTTCTACAATAGTAACAGCGGCAACAGCGATGGTGCCATGAAGTTTCGTGGCTTCAATATTCCTGGTACGAAATTAGCAAAGATATATTAATTCTTTTAAACGAAGACCTACCCGTGATAACGAAATGACAGCAAGACATGATGTACCTTCCCACTGAAGCCGAAGACTGGCAAAATGGCTGTCAACTTCTTCAGGCCTGATGATCACGACCTGACCGAGGTGTTCCGACCACAAAGACGCTTGAAGCTCTTGATAACACTGGAAGGGATCACTTGAAGTGGTTTTCAGCAAGTGCCGCACAGCGAATAGCGTGTCACCCGAAGATAATTGTATGATGTCTTCGATAAACGCAGGAACAGGCGAAGCAGAGGAATGCCGGACTAGAATTGAGCTGTTTCCGTGGTGACGCTTTGAAGTAGAGAACGTTAAACCGTTCATCGTAAAGTTAGTCAGGAGTTTAGCGGTGCGTGGCGTTTCACTTGTAGAAGTCGAATAAAAATTGCGAAGTGCCTTATGTATTGATTCTGGTATGAGCGTGGTCGCTTTCACAGTGATTATAGGCATGTCATCTTCGACATCAGCCAGAAATTGGGAGATATCCGTGAGGAGGGTGTTTCTGACTTGCGGGTTTGCGAGCTTGGTGAAAAGACTGTGACAATTTCTGATTGCCATTGGGCATTCTTCCTTCAGCATCAGAGCGCGAAGACTTGAAGCTGCCGTGAATGATTTCGAAATTGTTTCCTCGAGTTGAGCTATCAAGGCTTTGAGAACTTGAAAAATACAGCATTGAATGATCAACGCACCATTTAAGTTGTTAGTTGGAATACGTTGTAAGAGACCGATCAGACGTTCGAAAGGAAATGTCCACCACGAATGTACAGGACCATAAAAACGCAGATATTCTGCTAAGTGGAGTGCCATATGATGATTGGGTCGAAACTTATATGTTGGAAAAATTCTGCGGATTCCTTCAAGATAGTTGGACATATGTCGGAAATACTGATCTGCTTTATCATAGGATGTTGTACGGGACGAGGCGATGATGACAGCAGAAACTAGAGAGAGAGTCACAGATAGCATATCTTTGAGATGCGGTGGCACTTCATCGTTATCTTCCTCAAGTCGGGACCACATACGAATGAGCGAAATGGGGAGATACGTGGTTCCGAGTATGCGCCATTGATCGGCCTTGAGCTTTCCGTGGCTTGGTTGACCCAGATTCACCGGCACGGATGTAAGCCACGAAGGAGTTGACATATTTTGTATATCAGCACGTATCTCCTTGACATCATCTCTCGTCAGGACGTCATGACTCCGAAGGACAGGGTTTGGTGATTCGTGTTGATTGCACCTCTGCATATGATCATCAGAATAAGCGCAGAAGACGAAGATGTGCATGTCTTACCCAGGCGAGAATTGCAGCAATGTGATCTTTTTTGCGTAGTATCTTGGAGCGTGCTATGATGGGTAATAAAGCTCGTGCATCGATTGCAAGTGTATCACAGATTAACTTGAGACCAGATAGATGGCTATTGTTGTCGATTCGTTTGGCCCACATTTCACGTCCAGTAGGTGTTTGTAAATCATCATTCATCGGAGACTCCAGGAGTCGCAATGTTTTTTGGAAGACTTTGCGTTCAAGATCAGAAGTCAGAGAATCATTGGGAGAAATGTTGATAACGATTGCGCGAGGAGTTTTTTCTTTTTCGTTCAGGCGAATGCCAAGAATCTCGAAGTGTTCTTGGATCAATCCGAGGAAAAGATTATGCATTGCATCGACGACGACAAAGCGCGCGGGATCAAAATATGGTAGTCGGTGCAGTACAGACCAACGAACACCGGTTTGGCGAACAGTATCATTTCGGTCTCGTTCATCCGTAGCGTCCAAATAAAGGTCGGCCAGCTTCTGAATCGATTCTGCACTCCGTCGGGGATGCAAAGAAATATACGAATCCCCGTTATCGTCCGGCCTACGGATGCAATGACACATCGCACACATTTGGGTATGTCCAACACCAGCAAAGCCGTTTACCTTCCGGGCCGCCGGAAGATCTGAGACAACACAAACAAGAGCGCATCGGGCTACCCTTCCGTAATAGCAGCGACTGGTACGGGAAAAGCGGACTCCAGTAAACCAAAATTCCAATAACTCGTCGACAAGATGGGTGAGATAATGATTTAAACAAGCCAAAGGAGGTTCATTGGGGCCAGGAACGACGCCAAAAAGAAACATGTTCTCGGGCTTATATCGCATCTCCGGAGGTAAATTTAGGCAAACGAGCGATATCATGCCGATCGACTTCTTTGTCCCAGCCTGCTTGTTACCCAGAGGGTTGAAAAAGTCGACGCAGAGGGAAAATACATAACAGCCTTCACCCTCTTTCCCTCCACAGCTGAAGTGCTTCCCGTCTGGTCCATTGAAGTTCTTCAGGATGTCTCCGTCGAAGATATCACGCATATCGGCATTTTGTTCTCGAGTGACATTAGCCCACGCAGCATCCATTTTGTCTTCAAAGCCAGAGCGAGAGAGTAAGCCACCAAGCCAGTCTTTGAAACTGTATGCAACAAATGGTTTGATCGGAATATAAACCGTGTGTCCGTCTATGCGGCATGGCTTGAGAAGAGATGTCCCGCATGGAGGGCTGTCGATAAATGGGCGATGTGTACAATGAGTAGGATAGATCGGAATAGGCGAGCTCGATTTAAGGACGGGTTTATAGGTGGCATGACAGTCGGGATCCGGACATACTGCGTATATTGTGTGATCGTTCTTCAAAGGAAAACTATTCTCCGCGGTTCGAATATCACTTGGGATGTCTGAAAGCAGCTTCTCATCGCGTTGAGATAGGTGTGCGCCAGCTCGAAGGAGCGATAGTTGAAGAATATACTGTATCATTTTCAGCATAAACTCGCATCCACGTCGGCTGACACCGAGAAGCACTCGACAAGTGATGACTAAAAAGAAAGTAACTTGAAGGACGGGGTCGACGTTGCCTAAGAAAGACTCGAAGTGGTGTGCTAACCATATGTCAGATATGATGCGGACAAACGAGTGAAAAGCAGAATACCTGTATCGTGAGGAATGCCATATGAAGGAGTTTCAATCACGGCTATGTGGGCCAATTCCTCTGTCCAGGTTTTCTCTGCTCTCTTCAGTTTGGTTTCGATGCGCTGCAGTTTCCTTGAAATAGAGTCCACGATGGCCAAAACGTCCGGAGATCTAGACTTTACATTTCCTAGTTGATGACGCAGCTTTGCTGAACGTTCAAGAAAATTGACAAGTGGAAACGGGAGCGGTGCGCCTGTTGAAGATGGCGTTCCGAGGCATTTGAGACGTTCCAGTGTTTCCGTAAGGAGCTTCTGCACGTCAGGTTCGAGTTCATCGGTTAATAAACGGATAAGCCGTTCCTCGCATTTCATTCCTTGGTCAGATTGGGCCGACGAGCTGGCTCGTACAGGATAGGAAATCGGATGAGAGGGAGAGATGGGTTGACGTTCAGAGATTTGAGTTGGTGAAAGAGAACCCCTGCTCGCAGGGGGGGTGGGGATGAGGACGAGGATGCCATATCACGAGAAGGGCATTCAACACCTCGCGACCATATTGAACTTTGAGTATTGCGGTCGGAGGGCCCAGAAACCTTGTCTGCAAGGGTTTGTGAGGCAATATAGGTGGTGATTTCTTCGATTTGCGCCTCCACAGCTGCATCAGCATCATCCTGTGCCTTCTGAAGAATCGATGTCTTGCGAGCCGCGGCCGCGTTTTCGGCAATTCTGTGATGTTTCAGCTCTCTGTGTGGCAGAATTTTCCCCGATTTCCCGGATAATAGGTCGACGTCTTGATTACAGCCATATACACTGCAGGTACATAGCGACATGATTATAGACCAGAAGTTACTGCGGTAAACCACAGTACCTTGGTGGGGGAAGCGTTTGAACGAAGGAGGTGGGGCGCGAGGGTAGTATGATAAGGCTGAAGTCCATCCTATTTTTATGGACGTAGTCAGTCTCTTTAGAGAACAAGGCAGACTGCAAGACAAAGGATCAAGGCTTACCTGGTCGAATCGTTGCTAGGCGTAATACAATCAGTCCTTCCTAGTGTGGCTAACCAGCATGCCCTGATTATGGAGTTACATTGGAAAGCCATTGTACCTCAAAATTGATAGTTGCTTTGGCAAGCCAAAACACCTAGCGAAAAGCATGGAGAGCGGCGTGTCAAGAGCGCGCGATGGTTGGATTGGACTCAGAGTCAGGATGATGGACGCCAGGTGATGGTACACGTGAATATGTCACATAGTGTGACTTTATTACCCAGGGTTTTGAAGGCCCTTATCAAGAAGTTGCCAAGCCGCGTCTTTTCGCCTCGCAGTGTTATGGTTTACCGTAGCAATGCAACTCTGGCGGTACTAGGCAGCGCTATGGACTTTCCGTGGCGATGAATCTATCACTTCGGCCCTGCACTGTGCACGGTGTGACGGTAGGTGTCTCGAATGGTTGTAGTCATGTACCGCATGTTGCTCAGTTCCGACTCTAGATTCCAATCCGCAACTTCAAACTCTTCAGCCTACAGTGTTATGGTTTACCATGACAATGTATCCATTGTAATTTTATCGCTTATCCATCGCAATGCACCCTCGTTATCGGCATACGGAAAGCGCTCAACGCTTGTTAGATATTCTACTACGACATTCAAGTATACATAGGATGCGGTCATATTGTCATTCACGATGAGGTACGTACAATTCCTGGAAAAACTTCCTCTGCTTTTGCTCCCAGTTGACTGACTGCGCGATTACTCAGGCCCTCGTACCAATATCTCTCGTAGTAATTTATCGGGCATCCAACGCTGGCCTGACGGTTGCTGACGACGCTTTGCCTATCCATGCGGCGCCGTCTTTCACGAGGAGGATTTCCCGGACGATTCCCTCCAGCCGAACCAGTTGTATTGCGGTCGTTGTCGATGAGAATCAAATACCTCTGAACCTCCTCACTGCGCCATGGTCGCTTCTTGATGATGTACACGGTGCGTTTTCCTTCTGCCTCGCTCTCATCTGAGCTCATACCGGATGGACCCATTTTTTCCACCATATTGTAGAGTGACTCCCACCCTTTATGCACAGTTCCATCGCGGTTCTTCATATTGCTAGCAGCAATCTCTCGTCGGTCGTCATACAGCTGGCATCTGTTCAGTTCAAACCTTCCAATGCGCCAGAAAGAACACTCACCGTCATCCTCCGCGAGTTTGCCCTTGATCGCGCCAATGCATTTCTCTCTGCAATAATGGTCTCTTCTTGAGACCTCGTCCTCGATTTCCTCCACGCTCGACCCAGCCGATTGATGCGCTCCATGAAATGAAACTCCACGTCCAGTTTCTGCTGTTCTGTAAGAGGAACGCCAAGTGACCTTTCGTAATAATCTGTGAACTTCTCGCAAAGACAATCGTTCCAAGCGTTAAATCCCCCTTTCAAGAAATATGGGCGCATGGGATTCAAAGCGGGTTCACCTATACCCTCATCTTGATATCGATAGAACTCCTGCTCAGTTGCAGAAACCTTGCTGTTCATATCTACGTCCTTCTCAATTCCTAGCAATTCATTCATCGCGCGCCGCACCCCAGTCTAGTGACTTTCAGTAAATTGCCGTCTCTACAACAAGTAAAGCGCACCTTTTTAGTGGCTTCTACGGGGTTGAAGCCCTTAAGTGCCGTTTTGCGAAATACACGCCTAATCGCCTTCGTTCTCTTTCGTGGCAACGTAGTATCATCGTTTGGGGTGGCATCTTGCCCATAATAGGTCGCAAGACCATTCAACCATGATTGATTGGTCCTGGTGCGGAAACGGTTAATCGGTGTTGGATGTAGCGAAGGTTGCTGCGCAGGAGGATTCGACATGAGCATTTGTGCCTCGCCTGAAGAATGACCACCTCCTCGAGGCGGACCAAAGTTGCGTGGCTTCGGTACCTTCAGGTCGCAATGTGAGTGCTTAGAAGTAAGCATGAGATTATAATACTCACATTCAACCTCTCTTGTGCGGCAGTATTTGCTCTCCTTGCGGATTCCTCGTTGTCGCTTTCAGAGGGCCCAGGAGACTCCGATACACCCCGTTGCATCGAGGCGTGTATGTCCTCCATGTCCTCGTCGTCCTCATCTTCCTCGACATCACCATCATATTCTCTATCTCTCACAGGAGCTTTGCCCCTCCTCCGACTATCTGAAGACCGCCGAGCGATTTGTTGGGCCGGATCTGGTATCGTCGATGGTTGGAAGGAGTCTCCACGGTATTCCGACGAGGCATCTGGAGGACCGGCCTGCCAGGTAGTTGCGATTTGTGTAGTGGATGGGGATGTGAACATATTGGTGTCGGTGTTTTCAGTGTAGAGGTCCATTGGGCCGGGCTCAACTTGGGCTTGCACGTCAGTTGGAAAAGCGATGCTACCGCCCGAGAACTTCGCCATGATCTCCTCCAATCTGTTGGCCATTTTCGCCGAGCTTTCCTGCAGTTGGAGGATTTGTTGAGCGGCTTGATTCCTAGCGTTTTCCGCCTCTTTTTGAAGATTCGCTGCGAATTCAACAGCCTTTGCAAGTTGCTCGTTAAGTCGATCTTCTTGCTCCGTGCGTCGTTTTTCAGCCGCTGCGTATTCAACCCGCTCCTTTTCACGCTCTGCCTCCGCAAGTCGGCGCTTTTCGGCCTCCCCTGCTGCCAATTCCCTGGCTTCCTGCAACCTTTGTTCCACCTCTCTCTGTCGTTCCTCCACCGCTGCCCGCCCTTTCTCTAGCTCCGCTTCAACTTCCTTCTTCTTCTCATCAAATTCATCGTGCTTTTGCTTGATTTTGTCCATCAAATTCTCTTGCGCCTCAAACTATCGCAAAATTTTGTCAGTTTCATCAACATGGGATGTATCGAGATTCGAGCTTACCGAAAGCTGTCTTACAATGCGAACCTTGGAAGGTTCGGTCTCCATGGGATGCTTCTTTCCGGCATAAGTCGATGGAACAATTTCGGCGGCAGGAAGCAATGGTGGAGGTTGGTTGGTTGAGGATTCAGGCATGTTGCCAAAACGGAACGGTGCATTTGTTGGCGGTCGAATCCGTGAGGCGGGAAATATTCCTGCTGGCTGACGAGCCGGTTGTGCTTGATACATGTTTGGGCTGGCCAGAGGGTGGAACTGAACTACAGAGGGACGCGAAAGAGGTTGAATCGCTGGTGCTGTCTGCGCCTCTACACCCAAGGTTATTGGATGTTGTGTTTGTGATATGGAAGGGCCGGCCAGAGGGGGATGCGAGGAAGGTTGAATTGCTGGCGCTGGTATCTCCGGCATGGCTGCATTGCCTTCGACGTACAACTCCATGTCAGAATGAGGAGAGATGGGGCGAGGTATGGATTCGGAAGCACTGGCAGTCCTGCTGTGTGGTTCCATGCTCGACATCTCTACGTCGGGATTGGTTGCTGGAAGAAAAGATTTGAGGATATTCAAGGCCATTGATGTCCGGTACGATTTCTCGATTCCATCTTATATTATGGCGCCGCTTATTATCTTGAACTGCCTATAGTGTTGCTATGACTTCTCCATCCCAGGATACGTTTTGACAGCGCTTTTTGTTAGTCCAGGACCTCGTTATTGTGCACTCCACCTTCGAATATCCTCTTCTCAACGGCGGACCGGCGGTGCGTAATCAGGGTATCTATTGTGATAAATCATATATATATTGGAATAACTGACTTCGTTCATTAGAATTCCCTGTCTTTCAAGTTACAATTTTCGTATCGCTCATACCATGCCTTCTACCCGCAGCCATCCTTCAGTTTCCCAGACCGTACGTGAATACTAGCTACCCCTCCAACTCCACTCTGACCAATTCATCAGAAAGATTCGACCGTATATGTCCGCGCGAGGGTCTACCAGACCGATAAGACACGGCCTGGCTGGAAAGTAGTCCCTACTCCTAAACGCCGACACCGAGGCGGCAGGCCTGCAGCCCGCCATCCCTGGGTGGAAAGTCTCTTTTCACACCGCCTTATCCAACCCCACATTCATGATACCAAAATCACTGTCCGCCAAGAGGGGAAAAATCACCAATTCATTGTTTTCTGCCAAAACCATTGCCATCTTCCATTAAACACCGCAGTCGCCGGTCACTGGCGAGGCGACATCGTGGTGATGCGGACTGGAGCCGAGCATGATTACATTAACATGCCTTCTCAGGACGCTCAAAGGATCGATGAAGTTATCAATAGGTTCGATATTCAACTTTTTTTCTGGCCAAGACTCCATCCTAATGCTGTCTCTACCAAGGTTTATCTTACGAGTGAGACAGAAGACTCCATTTCGATTCCCCAAAGATCTCATGTTTCATGTTTAAGCATCGCGCGCTCTTTCCTTGTAATAAGTACTGTATATCAGACCTTGATGGCCGATAGATACCCCCATTGATAGTGAATGTACACTCAAATTCACATGTATATATTATTGTTCTCCGGTGCCTCTACTTGAATTTATTGTTCGATGGCCACTTTGTCCCCTTTGCAACCCCTTTGGTCACGGTAAATGCGCATTGCGCAGTGGACGCGTCATAATTCCGTATGCTCGTCCTATTTGTTTGTTTGTGTTATATTTAGAAGCTTTATGCGCGATGCACGCTGAACTGACTGCGACCGTTTCAACTTGAGCTATCATCAGTGCCATGGCTTGCCAGGGTAATGATTTTCATGGCGCCGGAATCTATCAGTGTCATGGCTTGTCCAGGGCAATGATTCCTTATCAGTGCCATGGCTCGTCCATCGTAACGGTTTTCCAGCTCGGAATTTTCAGACGCAATGCTAGCAACACCAATAATCCAACAAATATATAGGGTATGTGTTTAAATTTCCATGATCATACGCTAAATCCTACAACATCCAATAGTTCTTGAACTTCAGCCATGGATTCGCCAAAGCCACCGCCGTATTTGCGTTGAGCAAGATGATGGAAAGCACGTTTAAGACTATGAGGATAATGATTGTGATCCAGCCGCATCCATAGCTCTGGCGATCAGCTTGCAACCCTTTGATCTAGAAATAAAATTGGTGAGCCTCACTTTATTGTCGTACTTATGACCTCTCAGTCACCTTCTTTTGCCATATGCAGACGGTCGCCTTCTTGTCGCTTGACCCGCTTGCAATGAGATGCTCTTTCCCAGTGAAGCACGTCTATGGACGTATTAGTAGATTTTCAGTCCACCTTCAGCTGTAAAATTCTACTCACATTGACCGTTTGAATCTTCGACTTCTTGCCCCCGTGTTTTAACTTCTGTAATTGTTGAGAAGTTTCAAGTGAGAAAATCTGAATGACGCCGTGGTCACTTCCACAGACAATCGCAGTCTCGTTTTCTAGAAATGCTGCTTCAAAAATGTGGCACGTCTGTCTCGGGATGGTAAAGATATCTGAAGGGGAACTATGTGGGAATTGATAAAGGTCGAATCCCTTGGCCAGGTTGTCTACTAATATCCATTTTTCATCCGCACTGATGGCCACACTTCCTCTGTGCGACACCATGTCAGTCCTTGCACTGTTGATACGAAGAGCAAAACAGTTACTCACATGCCCGATTTCAAGACTTTACTCCAACTCTCGGCCCCTAATGCAGCAGTCAATTGGCACCTAGCAGGAAGTGAGCGTCTTTCTCTTATTGAAAGATTTATTACTTACATTTTGCCGGATTCTAGGCCAAAAACAAGGATATTTTCACCTTTTGTCGTGAATCGAACGCTTCGGGGAATGACCGGCATCCCCTGCGCAGGTTCGTTGATGTTTTTTGTCCACATCGTTACCAGTGTCCCTGACCATAACATTTAGAAAATCTAATGCTAAGAATAATCATGTCTCACCGTTTTTTTCAATCACTATCAATTTAATCTTCCCACTGTGCCCAGAGACAATGAGACGATTCCGACAGTAGTCAATGCTTTCGACGGGCTCGTTGAATGGAAGGATGGCTGTATTGGAGACCTCATAGAATTTCTCCTTTGCGCACAGGTCAGAAGGCAGTCTTTGAGATTTTCAATGTAAGATATACTAACTTCATCCTTTTTCTGGCGATATAGAAGGAGTAATCCGCGCCCAGTTCCGAAGCAAACTGTTTCTCTTCCTGTATGAAACCCACTTAACCATGCGATAGTGGTGACTTGCCCCCATCTTCCTAATTGGTCGCTGATGAGCTGATGCAGCTTGTTGCGGTCCACGTCCCACACATGTAATGTTTCATCATCACCTTCAAATTTTCAGCAGAATACCCTCGCTCGAATGAATATTGTACAGTATCTTACCTCCACTAGCAAGATACTTTCCGTCTTGGTTGAATGAAAGTGCGTTTACAGGACCGGGCACAGGAAACCGAGCACGAACATGGTATTCCTGTCTTTGCTGTTAGTATCATCACTGATCAGTGCTTGTGCTCTTACACTTCCTGCGGACTGCTGAAATAGGAAAGCCATGAAACAGTAATATTAGGATGGATGTGGACTGGCGCGACTAGGCAGCGAGGAGATTTGGAGATACAGAAGATCCAAAAAGCAAGACGATTTAGAATTTTCATATACTCTTCAATCGCGCCTTTTTAAGGTGTTGGGCACAATTGACAAAATTTCCTTAGTAACATTTATTGTCTGGCGTGACGTAGAAACTCTAGGAGCCTTACTGAAGGAACGTGTCAAAAAAGACAAAAACGGTAGTTACGTCAAAACAATAAGTACATAGGATATATACTTAGGACGTTCTATGAAGACTTAACAAAATTTCAATCCGATGGCCTCTCCCATTAAGTCTCATCTTCCCTTGATCAGTACTCGAATCGAATTCAAGTACGACTCCCTTCCCGCCCCTCCACATGTCAGTGCGAGACGTGACTTCACCGCAATTCTTCGGAAGCATTTTCGCCAGATGTCCGCACCCTACAGCCGGAATCGCGACTCCAGTCCCATGAGATCAGTTAGATTTCGGGAACGCTCTGACTCGCCAGTACCCATCTCGATTGTGAAGGGCAGTTATGGTGGTCCATCCATCCACCCAGCACAGGACATTCCGGCTATTGTTCCAAATGTAGTCAGATCACCAGATCGGTCAGATTCACCCCTTACCGACATTTCAGACGACTTTAGCGAGGCTGGAGACAGAAACGAGGGGCATCCCGCAATTGTGAAGCCCGGTGGTGAGCCTGGAAGAAAGAATAGTGGAGGCTACAGTCTGCAGGATGCCTTGGGGTGGGATGAGAAACGATTTAAAGCATTCATTGTGAGTTACTCGTACATGTGTCAAAGGGCTGTGGAATACTGATCAAATACTGATTGTGACAAAGGATCTCGTTAATAACAAGATACAGGCCAAACTGGACCCCACTCTCTGTTTCAGTAAACAGGATGCTACAGCTATTGCAGAAGTAATGCTATCGGTGAGTCCAGATCACGGGTACCTGCTGGAGGGACATCCTAACGATACTCTTAGACAGCTAAGGAGTTCAAAATCGACGGTCTTTATGAGAAGAACTGGCCAGTTCGAGACGCGTTCAAACAGCACTTGAAGTATTCCTCAGAGTATGCGAAGAAGAAGAAAGAGAGACGAGTAACAACAGGGATAAGAAAGGTGAGCTTTAAGCATTCTGGATTAAGATATGGCGAAGAAACTTACTTTTCATGGAAGGCTGCCTCGGTTTTAAATACTCGCAATACGGCGAGTGAGGCCGCGTCAGTTCTGAACACTGGCAATGCATAAATGAACTCATATCTTGCTCATATGATTATCCTGGTCGGACACCGGCATGATTTCTTTTGTTGTGTACATGTATATCTAGTCGGAACGCTTCTGAATAGATTCGACTGAGTGAGCGGGACTTCTGATGTGATGTCGGGCTGGCTTTTCTGTGGTAATTTGTAAACCATAGCACGGGGTAAATATTGTCGAGCATTCACCAGACCAGTCGCGCACTGGTCGCGCACTCCGTTTGCAATTGTGTGTTACTATGGCAAACCATGCTAGTGTTGAATCGAAGTCTTGATTGTACGAGATTTCATTACCACGGTAAACCATGGCACTGCGAAAACATTACTCTGGTAAACCATAGCATTGTGAACGGTGTGATATGGAGACAGAGGCGCATCTTATTGTGATGTACGTTCTCAGCGTGTCACGTGACACGCTGTTCAATAATTACAAGCGCCGACCTAACGCACTGATCACAATTGTTGCGATTCGCGCTCTCTTACATCTGTCCTCTACACTGGTTGTGTGGTTTACCGCACTAACAGTTCTCCTAAACGCTATTCCCTTACTGGTAGTGTGGTTTACCGCACTAACAGGCATCTGTTAGACCTTTGGCGTTCCTCTCATCTTCCTCGACTTTTTCTACTTTCATCACCTCCAAATCTCCAAATCCTCTCGTACTGGGCCTCGTAAAATTTCTCTAGATCCGATAGCGGGAGCTCAGTTTGTGCTTATTCCTCCTTCGTGAGTATTTTTTTGGTCGATCATGTAAAATTTTACCGATGTGGCTTAGTTTTTCATAGTGTGCCTTCAAGTTCGTCTGCGCAACCATCCATTTTACCACACAAAAACTAATCAGCTATCAGCCATGTCGACCTCCGGAGAAGCGACTATAGACTTCACTAACGGCCGTGCATTCGTGCAAGAAGGCGTGCTCTATTATTCCCCGAATTCTAAACGATCAATTATCGTTCGCGAATCTCCTACTTCAGACCCCTTTGCTTCTAAAAAGCGGGTATTGCTGGACGCCGATATGTTCACGCAACCTTGCTGGTGGACGGTTTCTTGGGGCTGGATGAGCTTCATCCCTTTGGCTCCTTCCTTCACATCCACCCCATTCGAACCATTTTGCTGGATGCCTCGCATCTCGGAAACACGTCTGTTGGTTAAAGGGGTCGATGGCACTGAGAAATGGGAAATTCGCTTCAAGATGTCAGACGAGGATATCTACAAGTGGAAAGTCCGAGAGCAGCAAATAATAGAAGCAGCAAATAAGATTCGTTTAATTCATGGCATCACGCATGGGATATCGGCCAATTTTCCCCCGAGTCCTTCCGATTTTCACTACGACTGTCCTCACAGAAGTTTTCGCGTCGCTAGACGAATGATAACGTTAGCTCGAGACTGGTTCGCTATCTGGATGGGCCTTCTAGGCTTCCTGATCGCGCAAGCCTCGAAATTACCCATGAAGAATTGTCCGACGCCACCTCCTGGGTTTCCGGTTGAGTTACCTCCTTGGTACTGGCTTTTCAATACGACTATGGGCTACAGCCCCTCCTGGCTCGATGGCCTGCTATCATCTAGTGTTGTCGATTCGGAATGTGCTCGGGCTGGCGTAATATATCGCTTATCAGATAGAGACCATAACCACCCTCTTCCTTCTTTCTTCCTTAACCATAAAGTCCCCATCTGGTTTCCTTGGACATCCAATGAAGAATACAATGTCAACCAGAACCCGAGCCTCCGCCCTTTCGCTCCTCCTTCGTTCCTGCTTCAGGAAGCCATGACATTCATCTTTCGCGCGCCTGATTTCGCCTTTTCCGAGTTGATCGCAAAGTATTTCTGCAAGCCCAGTGACGACGCCTTTGCTACCACCATGGATGTTTTATCTCGTAGGGATGTTGCATCATTCGTCCGCGACTATGTGAACCGCCAAATCAATTCTTCGCAACGACGGGCTCCTGTCCCAAAAGCGCGCATTATCGAACTTACTTCGCAACTGATTGAAGAGAGGCAACATGCCGCAGAAGTAGCAGTCTCACTTCCTCAACAAAGCATGCTTGAGGGTGTAGATGCGGACGAAAGAGGCATTGTTCGCATGCATCCCACTGACTATGTCTTAGCAAGAGAACAACGCCAGCGAGAGGTAATCGAATCACAGCAGGATATACAGCGTCGTCAATCCCGTGAAAAAAATCCTCCTACCAAAAATACGACTATGTACGAGTGGATCAAACACGCTTTGCCTGGAGGCCAGGATGTCTATGTCAGGGTCCGTGTCAGCAAGGCTTCCCAATCCAACGCCTACACGATGTACAGCAAGCGCCAACGGATTTACAATGCCATGGCTAATGAATGGGACTTCTCAGAGGAATTTGGTCGAGCGGCTACCACTCATGTGTCTCGCGATGATGCTCGTAAAAGCAACGTCGTCGATGACGATAGTGATGATGGGGACAATGGCGACGATGATGACTACTTCTACAACAATGAAGATTACGACCGCCGTATCACTTATCGTACGCCTGAAGTCTCAGATTCTCAAGCAACGTCGACCGGACATGAAGAACCTCTTCCTCAGTCAATCATTGAGTATTCTCCCTCGAGAATTCCATGGTCGTGCGACGTGCTAGAGACCATGGCTTGGGTCTACGGATACGTCCCTGTTTTGAATGCACATGGCACGCAACCTCTCAACGCGACAAACTGGCAAGATTTGCTGACTGCTGTGGGCTTTGCAAGTGAGTCATCAACCCTTACGGTCGATGATGCCAACCGCTCTTCATTGTGGAAATTCTTTTCCACCATGACCACCAAAAGGCGTCCCTCATCCGACGTATATGACCTAGAGGAGAACAATCGTGCAGCATTGAAGTATATTGTAGACTTCAAGGAAATCCAACGTCCTGCGCAGGATCTGTTCATATTTTCGAAACCTGCCTCGGCTGTTTGTGACTGGGTCTTGGGTATCTACAATCCATCTGCTGCCTTGTACGTGATTCG
Source organism: Pholiota molesta (assembly GCA_014925825.1). Taxonomy (NCBI): domain Eukaryota; kingdom Fungi; phylum Basidiomycota; class Agaricomycetes; order Agaricales; family Strophariaceae; genus Pholiota; species Pholiota molesta. The sequence goes on from JACGCK010000079.1 coordinate 119,865, forward strand.
ATATATTCTCGCCCATCGTGCCCAGCCCACTTCGTCTGCATCGACCACAACTCCGTTGACTATCATCAGTATTGCTGATCATCTTCTTCAACGAGGAATTCCCTTCCGCACTCTTTTGCCTCTCTCTTGCAGCTCATTAAACGCTACAATTGTCAAACCCTATACACCTTCAACATTTCAGGACCTCAAACACCCATTTGATGTCAGCGACTTTGAAGAAGCAATGTTGCAGTGTAAATCACTGCTTTCCTCGCCGCGTGGACGAGCAGCAATTCTTATGGGCGGAATCATAGGGCGTATCGCAAAGGAGTACATTAGTACTGACACAGTGCTCAACGGACCATCTCTAGAAATTACTACCCATCGCATAGGTTTTTTTGGCCCTGATGCCGGTGGCGATAAGCGATTCTGTGATGATGAGCTCACGGAACATGAGATAGCCATTATATGTGGTACATATACAATGTATACAGGTGGGTTTCCTGTATCTGACAGTGCTTCGCAGGCTCACTCCGTTTAGGTGCTGTTGTTGGTCAAACGACTGTCAGATCATGGCTTCCGCCTCCTTCCGCTTGGTGCAAGAATGGTGCTGGGTTCCGATGGCTCGAATGGACAGAGCGCTCTGAGTCTTTTTTTGTGGGGCTTCTTCAGGACATAAAAAACGGTAAAAAACAACCATTGACTGTTTCTGGTTGGCGTTCGCAGTTGCGAGGTCTCAAAACTACTCGTGATCTCCTCGATTTTTCGAATGAGGAAGCTCGTAAGTTCATGGACCAGCAGCTGCCTGTTTATATTTCTTGAGTTGTGTAATGTTCTATCACAATAATCATAATTATCGTCTTGTTGCTAGTATATATTTGCTTTCTGGTGTACATAGTCTTATTTTACTTTACACTATCACAGGACTCAAAGCATTGTCGCTTACTTGATATTTTTTACCTTCACTCTAATATAAAAATAGAAATTGTCCGGCACCCTGGAAGGCACCCTGACGCGCGCCTGACATGGCGCGATATATTTTTCAGTCTGCAAAATTTCAAGTTTTTATGATCTTTTTCAAAAAGCTGAAGACATTGAAAATGCGTCCGAATTCGGAAATTCTTTGAATTCCTGAATTAGAAATTTTCGAAGGATTTTTCAATACCAAAAAATGCCAAATTTTTCACTGTAAAAAAGACAAACAGAACTCCAAGATTTAGACCTATTTTGAGGATCACAATATCGTCAAAAAAGGAAAGATTTTGCGTCAATAAAGATTATGTATGAATTTAATGTTCTAATTGGATCCTTATTGTCCTTTTCGTCACCAAAAATGCTTTCAAAATGATATATTTAGTACATTACTAAATTTAACCAACTTTATACAAGTTTTGTACGCGTTTTTCACCCTTCACAATTGTCCACTCCCAGCAGTGATAGTTGATCGATAGGCCGGAATTTTGAAAATAGACGGACAGGCGGACCTCAAATTTTAAGCTCAGCACAATGACTAAGCCGCTAAGGCGGCAACAACAAGGTCACCTTGCTGAAAGCAATGGTCCCCCACCGTCGAAATTAGTAATCATCCTGTACATCAAACACTCACAAACAGTATCCTACGGTCCAAACGTCGAAAAATGTTGAGATGGAATGTTGGTGACGTTAGAATCACACATGACCAAACAGTATAGCACAGCCTGAGCGCCGAGCTGCATGCTCTCTAGGGTTGCAACACCTATCTCGTCGTTTACCGAGTTCTATCTGTCCACCACTGTCGGCTCGCCGCCGCCCTCGCTCCCTTGTCACCCCCGCGCCGCCGCCGTGTGCCCCTCCCCTCCACCGAGGGATGTGGGCCGGCTCTCAACTTCGCCATCGCCAGCACAACACACCACGGAATCAGAACGCGACTCAAACAGGTTCGCATGGACGGGCGGCAGCTACGAGTGTAGCCGGAAGCTATAAGGGCAACAAACAGCGTGCATCCCGGATGGGCGGCTACGGACACGAACACGGCGGACGACGCACGCATGGCGGACAGACGCGAGCAGTGAGTACGTCAGGGCTTGCGAGCGGGCTGATCACGAACGCGAACACAGCTCAACGAATGGGAAATGAATAGACGGTAGCCGCAAGTACGGCGACGCGAGTACGGCAGGGCGCAGCGACTCATACCCCACCATCTATACGTGCAAGGAGGCTGCACAGACACGCGCTCGCTGTGCGCTGCATACGCCCTGAAGCCGAGGCCTGGTCCGAGGACGAGCCCTGGCTTGGGCTTGGTATGGCCTACGGCTCAGGATCGCAAATCGGTGAGGTACTCTTCTTTTTCATTGACATTTTCTTTGAGCACTCATCTTGTCACGATTTACATGGCCACCGGAAGTTTATTTGCATATACATAAGTCTAGCTTTGCTCAGTTGTCTAGATGAAAGTGTTACAGTCATACACCGAACTTTCGTGAATCAATCTTTTTTTCCTTTGAAATCTCTACGACGACATCCAAGTACATCCAAAATTCGTTTGTGATTCATATTATACCCCGATAACATTCTATATACAATAGTGATTAAGAAATTATAAGATCTTTATACAAGTCTCTGTCAAGAGTGTGCAATAATAGGTACAATATGGCCAAGAAAATAGTGCACGCCACATTATGCCTGAATAGTACGTTTGAATAAATTTGAGATGAAGAAACGAAAAATTATTCGTACCAAAACACTGAAATATGTCTTGTCCGTACTTTTTTACAGAGAGTAAATGATTATAGGTGTCGAGGAGACCGCAGGTCGACCTTTCATATAAAGAAATGATAGGAAAGGTTTGGTGATGTACAGAGAAGAAGGACTTACCATGGCATCTAATGAATTCAGAAGCCTGGGACGACCAGCCACCACAGGAGCGATCCCCCCCAAACATTGTCCCTAGCCGGTGGTCGGAGTTTAGTGCAAGATTTAGAGTCCGCATGCATCTATTTTAAAAATTCCGGCCTATCGATATGAAAGTAGCTGTAAATAAGATTACCGCATCGACCAACGTACAATCAAACTAAAAGGTCTTATTATAGGAATATGTCAACTGCAAAGAAAGGGAAAAGACAAGTATAGCGAGGAAAGACAAACAAAGAAAAAACAAACAGAACTGTGCAAAATGATAATACAGCGGTGCGCGGTTTAGAGGTAACCGTGCCCGTTTTTCCCCCGGTCAGTCATGGAGGAGAGAATAGACACTTTGGGTGCACAAGGCGCGCTGCGCGTACGGGCCGTGGACACTGGAGTCTGGACTGGGCATCGAATGTCTTGATTTGGGAGCGACATGATGCAGATGGATGAACATACGTCGCGTTCGGAAATCCGTTCAGTACCTTTCTCGTAGATCATACAGCTGCGATCCCACAGAGCGGCGCGTGGTTGCGGGCGGAGCGTGGATGCGGGCGAAGCGTGGTGTGGGTGTCGCGGCCGATACGCGGTAGGAACTTTAAGCTGTGAGTGCACCTTGAATGCTACGGGCTTGGGTTCTATGTGGAACGAAAGGAGTGTATTCTCAGCATAAGGAGCGCTGAATAAATAAGTCGGAAAAAGAATCAAGAGGGATTTCAACGGTGCAACATACAGCTCGCTCTCACAGCAATTCGGATGCTATGTGTAGCAGCGGCAGTGGCGCAACGTCTGCCCATCCTTCGCCTCGAGGCGGATGAAGGCCTCTGAAGAGAGAAGTTGATCAAGATTCGCCGCGACGCACAACTAAGTGAATGGATGAAGCCAAATTCGTGAAACAGAACAAGCACAAAAAAAAAAGCCATGCCGCAGGCCATGCTCTGGTGATCGCCAAACGGACGCTGCGTAACAAGACCGATCAGGAGAGTCTTCGAACCACGAGCTCAAGCAAGTGATATCGACAGCTCCTCTGAGTGGAAACCGAGTTCGTACATTTGGCGAAGTACGATGAGCCATGGGGGCTGTGAGACGGCAGACCCTGCATGTGCCGCAGAGAAGCATTGGAAAACGACAACCATCCCATACGCGACATCGCCACCACCCGCACACTTGAAGAAAGCGCACTGCCTGATTGGATTACCCTGCAGCATTTGGTACCTGCCATGGCATGAAGCAGATCGTCAATATGGCGGCGCTGTCGAGCAATGCAAGACGAGCAGACGAGCAACATTTATAGTTGCCAGCCCTGGTATCCAAAGTACATTTTTAGGCGCGCTCTCTCTAGAGGGTATCGGGTGCGCGGTGCGCCGAGGAATGTAGAGTGTACGAAGGAAAAATAAGTTACTCAGCTTGGCCGTCTGACGAGTGGCCAGCCCAAACATTCAACTGATTGCGATTGCTCCGTTGATCGTTCTTAGCGGGGAGGAGACGAGTAGTATGCATTGCTATGCGAGACGATGATTACAAGACTTCTTTGAGAGGCTAGAAGTAGACGATCTGCGCGCTGAAAGTGAGGGATGTTACTGTAAGGGCAAGTTAAGGATGTGGGTGGTAAGTACATATGAGAAAATGAACGAGCGATGCGGCAAGGTGGACCGTGCGCACATCGGCCCGTTTATCCGGGGAATCCCCAAACAGGCACTCGTCTGCATCGAATCGTGTCTTCCAGTTATCTTCTTCCCGTCGATTGCATTTCCATCCAACGTCTACGGCGAAACCTCGACATCCACCGCTCGCGCACGACTCCTTGCTTCCCCATGGTCCCCCAATGACTGGCCACGAACCAATCCATACCCTGTACGTCAACGACCGCTCAAATGGAACATGCAAAGCGATGGACGCACCTGGTACGAAATCGCTAGTCCATACGTGCTTTGCCTTTTGAAGCGCCCCTGAACGCCCTCTCCAGGAACTCGTCGACGTCCTCCAAGGCGATACCGTGTACCTGCGCCGCATCGCGGACCATCTGAATGTTGGCGGCAGTGGACCAGGGTAACACCAAGAACAAATGGCTGATCAGCCACCGGAAGGCTGTGGGACTGATATTCCGCACCAGCCACAGCAGGAGAGCACGGCTCTCTGGTAATTCCGTTGGCGCGCTTGATGTCGATGACCCGGTGGGAGCGGCGGCATGTGGGGACGGGGATGACGACGACGACGATGCTGGTAGTGGCGACGACGACAACGATGACGATGTTGTAGGCGGCGATGCGCCGCCGTCAGAGGAAGCAGAGGGTGAGTGGACGTCCGCAACGTCAGCGCTATCATATTGCTGAGCCGGTTGTAGCTCTCGTGCGTCCTCGTTACGCGCTCGTGACGGCACGCCTGGAGCAGGAGGGTCCTCAGTGCGATTCAGCTTCGTTGTGCACGTGTCCTGAAACTGCGCTGGGGCAAGTTTGTTCAATTGTTGGGCCAGGATGGGGATCGCGTTTTGAAGTTCGTGATCGGTGACGGTGGAGGCAGCAAACATGTATAGGAGGATATGTCCGGTGAGTAGCCCCAATCTGTAGCTGTTGTATTTCGGGATGTTGACGCCAGAGCATAGTTAGCTGGGTCTGGTAACGTGATATTCGACGTAGAAGACGATGGTAGGGCATTTGGCCACGAGGGCATGGTACCTGGGAGCGACGGCTGTGGCGGTGGAAATGACGATAACGACGACGTCGTCGGCGTCGTCTCGGGAAGCCATGGCGGTAAGGCCTGATATCCATTGGCCATGAATCCAGACACTGATCTCTGTGTATGGCCAGCCGGTTCAAATGATGTCAATGGCGGAAATGCGCCGCTCGACGCCGTCGGATCGCCACCCACCCAAGACGTTGGATCTTGCTGATTCTGTCAGAGAACCGGTTAAGGCCGCTTCCGAGCATCCTCGTGAGGGCTATGAGACTCAACGCGAGTAGAGAGATGTTAAGCTGTGTCTTTGCGGGTAAGGAGTACAAACGACGCGCGTACGAAATATAATCTACTCGGAGTTCCAATGGACATGTGACCGGACCAAACGCTGCAAGAGCGTAACCCAGATTCTGACAGATTCTCTGCAGAGTAATCCATCAGTGCAGGCTCCCATGGGGCCCCAGCGAGTGCCGGCGGCGGTGGCCACAACGACGACGACGTCCCGGGGAAGCGTGTTGGTGAGTAGTCATGATATATGTCAGTCGCGAATCCCGACGTTGACCTCCGAATTTCTCCTGCCAGTTCCGACGCTGACGACGACGATATTGCGCCGTTCGGTGCATTCAATACGGCCGGTAGGGCGCTTGGTGACGCGGACGGAATATTGGACCTCGATGATGGCGACGAGCCATTTGGCCATGATGAAAATATGGGATCTAAAAGTGATGGTGGTGGCAGCGACGACGACGACGATGTCTGGGAGGACCACGGCGGTGAGTAGGTCTGATAACTGTTGGCCGCGAATCCAGATGCTGAAACCGGTATATCACTTACTAGTCTCAAGGACGATGGCGAAAATACGCCGTTCGACGCGACCTGCGGTTGGGGTCCGTTACCCACCCAAGGCATTCGATTCTCGTGATTTTCTGCAGGATGGGCCGCCGGTGCGGACTGCCATGGGGCGCCAGAGTGTGACGGTGGCGGCGGCGGCGATGATGACGATGGTGCCGTCGACGTCGACGTCTCGGGGAGTCTTGATGATGGTGGGGCCTCATATTCGTTCGGCATGAACCCAAACATCACCCCGCGGATATAACCCACCAGTTCAGATGAAGGCGACGACGGCAATGCTCTGCTCGACGCAGTCGACCCCGCGGGCAAGGTGGTTGATGACGGAAACGCAATACTCCAGCTCGATGTTGGTGATAGCGTGTTTGGCCGTGACGAGGACATAGGATCTGAGAGGGATGGCGGCGGCGAGGATGGCGACGACGTCCGCGGAAGTTGCGTCGGTGCAGCCTCATATCCATTCGCCGTGGATCCAGACATCAACCTCTGGATATAACCAGGCAGCTCCGATGACGACGCCGGTGGAAATGCGCCCCTCGACGCGTACAGTGGTGTCTGCCCCCCACCCATCCGAGACGTTGGATTCTCCTGGTTCGCTACGGAATATTCCACAAGTACGGACTCTCGTGGGGCGCCAACGAGCTGCGGCGGCGGCGGCGGCGGCCACAACGACGACGAGGACGATGTCTCGGGGACCGATATCGGTGAGTCTTGATACATGTTAGTCGCAAATCTCGACATTAAAGTATACGTATCACTAGCCAGCCGTGATGATGACGACGACGGTAATGCGTCGCTCGACGCAGTCGGCCATGTCGGCCCCTCACCCATCCAAGGCATTGGATCCCTCAAATTCAATCCAGAATAAGACGAGGGAGCGAATGTCGATGAGGATGTCGATGCCGTGGCCCCAGACGACGAGGACAAATGCGACCCCCTAGCACAACGATCAGACTATCATTGAAGGGTGGGATCACAATTAACTTACATCAGGGAGGGTGTTCGGGCCTGTGAGGGCACGACACTTCCGTCGGGGTTGTTGGCGATCTGGTCAGCACCTACGGCACTCCCAGATCCAAAAGTTTTGATCTGATTCCACCCTTGGGTGGAACCTTCGTTGTTAGTTCGCGGCGTTGCTATTCATCGAGCGAGTCAAAATCTGGGTGTCTCGTGAAGGAATGCTATCTACTCACCGACGCCACGTACAGTGTACGAGAAGTTCCAGCGCGGGCGCTCTATGCGCCCAGCTTCTGTATCTGTCGCGGGAGGGTGATGACGAGACCGCGAAGCGAGGTCGAGGGATCACGACTCACCAGTGGCTAGCGCGCCTTCCTGGTCACGATCGCGCGCGTATTTCCGTCGCAGGACCTTCATGTCTTTTCCGTCTGTTTCAGGAGGGTGGCGACGCGATGTTGAGGGCCCCCAAGTGGGATGAGCGAGCCACTCCACGGGCGGCGCCGTCGTCGTGGAGCCTGCAGCCCGCTGCTGTCCATACGGATACTGTGAGTCCATTTGCGCACTGGAGTACGACGCGTGTCGCCGCTGCGAGCGCCTGAAGCCCTCTTCTGGACTCTGAGAGCGTTTCCTTTTGCCTTTGTCGGGGTTCATGGAGAGAGTGGGGAAAAGGTCCGAGTTTTTTTCCCCTTGGCCTCCCTTCTTTGTATGGCGTCTATTTGGTTGGATTCTTGTTGAACCTTGTTGGACCCTGCTCCTCCATGATGTTTAGTGTGGAATTAGGATAATTTTATTATCGTTCCATTCTAAGCCATGAATGACTCTTCCTTTGTACGTCGATGGGTTCCGACGAGGTCGTTACAGTTTCTTACAACGAAAGCACCGTCGAAGAAAAATGTGTCCTGCAAAGCTAACTTGAAAATGCGGAGCATTATTTTTTCAACCAAGGAAAGCACGTTGCGCGACGCGACGTGAAGCGACGCCCATTTTTAGAGCTTCTGTTGTACTTTCTAGTGGTTGGCCAGATATGGCGCGGCCGAAGCGGCTTGCGCTTCGTGGGCCAAGAGCAACCATGTGTGGGATGGCAACAACAATTCCCCTGAATTCAAGCGCAGCGTGCTAAATCTGGGCCTGAACCAGAAGAAAGGCGTGATTTGCGCATTGCTAAAAATAAGTCACTTGCAAGTCACTTTCCAAATATTCTACGCTCTACATAGGCTATAGCAAGACATTCGAGATTATGGTGGCGTCGGTTGGGCTGGGCGATGCTCAGGGAGAGAAGTAATAAGTAATGCTGCCGCGCATATATCGTTTAGTGATCTGTATTGAATGCTTTAGCGTACAGATGTACAGTAGATGTTCAGCATAATTTTTAAGGTCCTTGGATGTTAATTAACGACAAAGCAGCACCCTCGACCGTAATTGACCTCCTTCCTAAGCTCCTCAAGTGGTAGTCTCGGAAACCCAGCCTCTGAAGGGCTCCTTCCCAATTTGGGTCCCTTCCCTTCAGAGTCTGGGAAATTACCAACGGTCGCAAGGGACTTGTGCGTTCGGGGTTTTTTCGACGCTCCCAACTGATCATCACAGCCCCTTTCAGTACACGTGAGCTCGTGAGAACTCGGTTACGCGTCGCGCCTCGCCCATTATCTACGTCGTTCGCGTCGCGTTCCCTCCCTTTAATTCACTCTATATACCCTATACCCCTCTAATTCTTATTTAACGTCAACCTATGTCGCTCCCTACTCCAACTTCTTACCAGCCCTCCAAACGACGGAGGGTTCATGATGAAAACCGAGCTGAACAAGTCAACTCTGGCACATCTACAACATCGACGTTGACCCCGCTGGCCATTCGTTTCGCAACATCTCAAAATACTCCAAAGGACTTGAATTCAACCCCCCATTCTCCTCTCCCGACTCCGAGACCCCCACTCAGCGCCATGAAAATTCGACCGCGCTTCCAGAATGGATACGAAGTCAAGTCGAAGACTCTTTCTTTCACGCCGTACAAGGTCAACAATCCCGGACATCCTCGCCAAAAGGCTTTCGCCTTTGGTGATTTCCAGTCTATTACTGCTATGGACCCCCTTCCATCAACTGAATGGAACAAACTGGCACTGGACAGCGGCATTTTGAAGGCTGGGCAGGTGTTGAGGGATTATCAGGTCGAGGCGGCAAATTGTATAATTTCTCGAAGTGGTGACCTGTGTGTGATAGCACCAACTGGTGCTGGGAAGTCGCATACATGGATCCTCCCACTGCTTGCGCAGGGGATGGGTATATCACTTGTCATTGTACCTTTTACAAGTTTGGGTTATCAGGGGGAGGAACGGTGCGGCCTTTTGAGACAACTATCATATTGTTATTGAACCTGTATAATCAGTCATCGTAATTCTGTAATAGAATGCACGTTTCTTCATTCTGGTGCCTCAGATTCATCTACACTGGAGAAAATCGCGAAGGGCGGCTCTAAACACGTTGTCTACAGCTGTGTTGAAATGCTCGAGACACCTTCTGTCGCACGCGTCCTCCACTCAGAGTCATTTCGAGCACAACTATCTGCTGTCTATATTGATGAAGCACATACAGTACACGAGAGCGTGTCATGGCGCCCAGGATATTCGCGTCTCCATCTACTTCGCAAGCTCTTGGGCGTCGATATCCCATTAGTCCCCCTCTCTGCCACTTTTCCAACACTCTATCGCAAATCTCTCGAGATACACGCAGGCTTAAAGCCAGAATACCGACTAATAAACCTTGGGAACTTCCGTCCTGAGCTCTCGACAATCGTCGCGCCGATGCAACATGATGCAAATTCATTCCAAGATCTAACTTTCGTCCTTCCATGGAATGCATCAGAGGAATCAATCCCCCAAACAATAATCTACTGCGACAACTTGGACATGCTTACTGCCATGTTCTGGTGGTTCCACACTCGTCTCGGATCTATGAGGTTTCCCACTAGCCTCGTCGACATTCTGCATTCCGGGCTGTCTCAAGAGCATCAGAAAATATGCACGGCTGATTTTATCTGCGGAAAAACGAAAATTCTGCTCGGTTCAGACAAAATCGGGGCTGGGATGGACTTTCCGAGTGTGCAAATTGTGGTGCAATATCGATGTCAGGGTCTCACCCTTGTCAAATGGGAACAACGTCGTGGGAGAGGTGCACGAAGAAGCGGAGCGACAGCGGTGGGAGTTATTCTGGTTGAGAAGTCGATGAGCGGCGATGATGGGGATCTTTCCACAACGTCCCCCCATTTTGAGGATCCAGCATTGTTGGATCTGATTCATTCAGCCTCTGACTGTCTCGAACACATTGCAGACCATCACCTTGAAAACCCGCCTCGTTACGACAACTCTGGTGCCCTCTGTGTACGCTGTGGCACACGCTGTTCCAATTGTAATCCCGCTCTTCGCATCGGTCGCGACCTCACCTGGATCATGGAGAATTTCCCCACTGTCGATGAAGATTCTTCCCCTACCAGACCAAAAACAACAAGAATGCAGAAGGACGTTATTTTCGAATCTCTTGCTGCTTGGCGTTTGAAGACCTGGAAAGAGGAATGGATGGAAAATTGGCCTTGCTACGGACCAGACTCTCTTGTTTCCGACAGTGATCTGCAAGAGATTGCCAAGCGAGCACACAACATCTCTACCCTCGATACCCTTCTTTCATTCACCCACATTCCTCATGAGGAAGAGCTCGCCATGCCGCTATTCAACGCACTTCAACAAATTTTAGACAGTGTTTACAGTCCAATGGCAGGCACGCCCACTGCGGACTCCACGCGTTCCTCCAGAAAACGTAAAGCTACATCTAATCTTCCGTAAAGTAAATCTCTACTAACATTTTAATTCTATCTTCTCAACCGTTACCCGATTCAAATATAATTATATTCTATTCACCATCTTCTTCATCCATCTCGGGACTCTGCATAGATTGATTGGTCATTTCCTCGAATTCATCGCCTTCCTCTCGTGTAGTGAAATTTATTTGTCTATAATCACGAGCATTCACAAGTTCCATTTCCTCAGGAAGAGAGGATGCATGAGAAGTGTGACGGGTTCGGAGGTGGAGAATATGTCGTTTAAGATGATTAGAATGTCCAGTATTATTTCCGGCAAGTCGTATACAGCCTGAGCGATATAAGTCGACAACTGGGTGTTCAGAAAGTACATCAGATTCAAAATCAAATATCTTCTCCTTGATGAAGTGCTTGACAAGAAGCTCAATATCCCGATGCTGAGAGACGTGAACGTGTTGTTGGTTTTGATGTTCGATGTTCAGATCAGAAAATAATCGGTCTGTTAGCTGTGAGATATGTCCCATAGCTGGAGTGATTTTGGAAAGAAGATCGGGTGTTGCATTTGAGCCGTGTGCACGTTCTTTGATTCGGTCGTTGAGATGCTCAACTCGGATATCTGTTGGTTTGAATTCTCCGGGTTTTCCAGATGGATTGACGAGCATCCCATTAAAAGCCACTTGCGCAAAATCCTTGGGCCAATCATGGATCATATTGTGGAGTAGTTCCATACACTCGTTTGCGTAGTTGTAGCTCCCGGCAGCGTAAAACATTGGCAACCAAAATTTAATCATCCGCTGAATGCACTGAGGATGACCATACTTGATTGCGTGTTGCATCTCCCGAAGCGTCATAAGATTATGCTTTAGAATAATGGCATGCCCACATATGGTGTTCCCGGGAAGTTTCTTTTGACCCAAAGCCTCGAGGCGTGTTGGCGATGGCAGCGTGTAGTTGTCAACAATTTTTGCTGAGAGTCGTTCAAGAGAATTGTAGTCGGAAACATGCTGTGGGATATCTTCGGCAGAAGAAATATTGAGTGTTTGAATGGCAGCTTGAATGGTGAGACTGCGAAGGATAACATCTAGAAAGCGAAGCCATGCATAATAATCAACCTTCTGAAGGTTAATATTTGACCGGTTTGGGAGACAGTCCCGAAGGGTCGAAAGACTAACAGAATCGGCCGCAGCAGATGTGCCCCATGCATTTTTCCCCTCTGCTTCGATAAAGTTCAAAACAAAGTGCATTAAGCCGCTGACCATAGATAAACTAGACAAATGGTCAAATCGAGCTGTAGATCGGTCAACAGCACGCTGGTCCTGGGCAGCACGGTCACGGACAGTGGTCAGACGATCCCCAAGTACTGCAAACATAGTCTGTTCAAATGTTTCCTTTGGAATTTTTAGCACCTTTCCAAAATAGTGCTCCAGAACGTCCATATTTCCCCGTGTCGACCCCTGCTCTTGGTCAAAGGTAGGGAGATAGTACTCTTCTGTTTTGTGTGGTGGAATAGCCATGGGATCCTCAAAACTGGGGATTGCTGAAGAGAGATGGGAGAGCGCCTTGATATCCTCCGTTAAAATCTGTGCAACATGGATGATGGCATTAGCACGGAATGCGAGCTGATCGGCAGAATTGGGGAGTATGTCAGACAAGGATTTGGCAGGAGAAATATCATGTCGGGTTCGCTGAGTGGGTGCAAAGTGATGGATATCTGTTATTTGACGTGCATTTGGACCATTAGGTGGTGTGGGTAGAATAACCAGAAGAGCAGAAACCTCGTCGTGAGTAACAGTCCCGTGTAGCGCACTAGACTCCCATGCTCGAGAAATCCAGTTAAAATTATCATACGGCAACATCTTGATTTTTGAGGGATCATTGGCAGCCTGTTGCGCAAGGAGCATCGCATTTTTGCTGATTGCTGTGACTGCATCCACTTGAAAGGAGTACGACGTTGTAATACCAAAGTGATTGAAGGCTTGGACAAGGCGTTTGGGTATGCAATTATCCCAGAATAACAATGTGTTTATAGTAGCATGGTAGTTCAAACGACGGCTGCGTAGATTGAGAAGCATTGAAGTAATTAGTGTTCTTCCCTAAACAAATTATCAATTCAAGATTCAGAATATATGTCGACAGTTACTCACAGCTTCGGTGTGTCGGCTTCCAGGTTTTAATATCATGTTTTCCTTGTTTATAATTGTCTTGAGAATTGTCTGGAGATGTGGTGTGACTTCCTCATATCGTTTCAGTAGATCAAAAATACGAAATGTATTCAGCATTTCAACATCGACATTGTGCGACGAGACTCGTAGGAATTGTGCATGAGCTCTGTTCGGCCCTTCAGATGCACGATCTGAGAGCCAGCTGGCTTCTCTGGAACAGGCAGAGGCAGCTTTGTTGACCACCCAACGAGTCGCTTCTCGATCCTTCAGGCCACCACAGAGTTCCCACCATAATTCCATCATCGCCAGATGCCCACCGCCTGCCAGAAAAATACTGGTGAAGTTCTTGATCGGTCCATCGTCAGAAGTAAAGATTGTTTGCAGAAATTGTCGAAGGGAAAATCGAGACAGAGTGTCTCGCATGAATTGCAAGACCAGACGCGCCTTCTCTGTGTCGGAGAGTGGAGATCGGCGTTTTGTTGATGTCTTGATGTAAAAGTCCTCGTCTTCAGGGTCTTCGAGAATTTCAGTTGGGGAAAGGAGAATGGAAGGGTCTTCAAAGTCGTCAGATTGTGGGATGGGGGAGGATGGATGGGGAGGTGAGCTTCGAGCATCTGATTCTGCATAGTCTTCATCTTCAGGTATTCCTTGTGCAAATAGCCGAAATGTGTAGCGATCCATTTGAGAAACACAATTTAAAAAGAGTGCAACAGGTGTATAAGAAGGATTTGATACTATTCCAGTGATATTGGGGAGCAGATGTAGAATAAACGCGACGCGAACGAGATAGATAACTGATAGCTGATAATGGGCGCGACGCGTAACCGAGTTCTCACGAGCTCACGTGTACTGAAAGGGGCTGTGATGATCAGTTGGGAGCGTCGAAAAAACCCCGAACGCACAAGTCCCTTGCGACCGTTGGTAATTTCCCAGACTCTGAAGGGAAGGGACCCAAATTGGGAAGGAGCCCTTCAGAGGCTGGGTTTCCGAGACTACTCAAGTGGTGGTTGCACTGCTCGCTTTCACGTCGAATTTGTTGGGATGGCGCCGCTAGCTATATTGTGTAAGCTGAACCTGAGCTATGGCGTGGTGCAATGCAGACGATTGAGGTTGGATGTCCAGAGATCATCGAAGGAATTTTCCATTCCACTCAGAACATCAACAGAACATCTTGATGTCTGAACAAGTTCAGCGGCTGCGATAAGCGTCTACATAGCTGCTACCCCAAAACTTAACCAAAACATGAGTAAAAACCTGCGAAATCGAAATTAAGTATGAAAGATTTGTTAAAATCTTATTTTCTCTATGGAGGCTAACAGCTGGAAGAACATAAGTATCCTTCAACTTTTTATTTTATTACTGACATAGTTTGGACATAGTCCCAACGAAGTCCATGCTCGCCGCTCGGTTGTGGCTCGGATGAGAGGCCCTGAGAATAAACAAACCCCAACACGACGGATCGAGCCGGCCTTTCAACGTTCTTTCTTCGTTCCAGTTCGTTCCCCCCCACCTCCATTCTAATCTTCGCAAGCGAACATGACGGGATGTGCAGGACGCGTAAACACACTCGAAACACCGCGTAACAATGAGCAGAGCACTCAAGGGTACTGGTTGTGTCGGTGAGAACCAGACTAGGATGGCCCGAATGGCTGCTGAACGCGCTGAATCGCTGACGATACGCAAGATAGCGCAGGCCGACCGCCATTGTCATCAGGCCTGACGAATCTTAGTCTTTGACCTCACTAGCGAATCGCGTCTACCGCGGACGTCCCAAATACCTGGCCCCCTACATATCTTTCGAACTAGCGGAACTTATATGCGACGCTCAACGCAGATATGAGTGGTTGGTTGGGGCCTGCTGGGCCAATTTGGTCAACATGCATGGAATGCCACTCTGTCTCAATGCCGCCATTAACTGTGTTTTATCGCACAGCGAGTCCATCTATCCTAGTCCAAGGTTCTACTCGTACGACTGGCAACCCCGCCACGCACTGTATACATCGCTTGTTTCAGATCATCTCTGGACTCCGCTCTTGTCCGACCTTCAATTGTAGAGCATACACTCTGCTATTTTCGAGTGCGTAGCCCACGGCGCCGCTGGGCATGGAAGTTCTTGGATATCAAGTAATAGTTCAATTTGGGTGGAGATCGCGCGACCTTGAGGGCGACGCGTCGTGGCGTAGAGGTGTTTTCGTGAAAGAGTGCGTGCTGTTCTACCATTTTTGACTTATCCTTACCTCGCGCAGTGCAACTCCATCCCAATTCCGCGCTTCTTGGTGTCCATCGCACCTCACGATACCCCGCACTCAGCCCCGACCGCGCTGCCTTTGCGTGCCCTTGTTTAGTGCCCATCTCATCGCACCGCCTTTCATTACATTCCATCCTCCCCCCCCCCCCCCCCCCCCCCCGTCCTTTCACCCCCAACCACCCCTGGCCTCTCCGCCATTTCAGCATGCCCACTTTTCATATCGGAGGACGCACCTCGACCGTCCCATTATCACCACTGTTTGCGTGATATCCAGCGCCGGAGGCGGGATCTGCTGTCCTCGTCGGTGCTGATCCTGGCATACAAATCACGACGTGTGGCGTTGATCATTGATCACTGCTCTGCACTTGTGCGTCGTGGTCGCGCCTCTTTGCTTACCCATCTTGGTAGCGCTGCGGAACAGCGTGCGTGTAGTTGGCCCGAACTGAAGCACCCTTTATTGGAGTCGTTGTCACGACCGCTCTCCAATGAACGAATGAGACTCACGGCGGCTGAGCGCGAGGAACTACGATACAGCACGCTCGGTAACTGCGCTGCTGCGCTCATGCGACCAACTGGTACTAAGCGCAAACACCATCTCATCTGTCAGGTAATCATCGTCGCATCGCGAACAGGGCACCCGCGGCCCACCGTGTCGCACTCCGCCGCCTTCACTTCCGTTCAGTCCCCCTTAAAGTCTACGCAGGCCATCCACCTCCTCCCGTCGTTCTACGGCGCCTCTCCGCTCTCCACCCTTGGGTCTGCGCCGTGCCACAGCATGTGCTTGCGCCAAGCGCGATCCAATGGTTAGTGTCAGCAATCGGACGTGGCGCGCGCCGCGGCTGCGATGAAGCTTGACTTCAAGGACGTCGTTGTCAATGATGCGATGCCGCGGCAGGGAAAGAGCCGGCGAAACGAGGCACGCGTTTGCCCCCTCGCTCTGCTCGTGCAGCTGAACTGTGTGCGCAGTTGCTGGAAGGCGGCGCTATTGGCGAGTTGGGAGAATGTGTACGTGAGTTTGCCCGTGCATAACCAACTTGATTAAATCAGCAGCACAGATGCCGGACCCCGGCCCCGGCCCCCCGGATGTGTTCATTCCCAAAAAGCACCAAGCCCCTCCGAATTCTCATGTCAACGTTTGTGTCAAAGATGGGTGCCATTGAGGCTGTGATTGTCGATTATCAGTAACAATCCTCTCGTTGTTCCCTCCATCTTGTGCCGTCCGCGCGCTGCACGATGTTCGCCAAAGCGTATCAGCCTGTAATCGAAGGCGGTCAGTTCGCAAACGTTCTTCAAGGCGACGCCCATTTCCATATCGGAGATTCGAAAGGCAGCAACAGAGGTATATATCGCACTCGTTTTGAGAGTTGAAGCAATGAATATTAATGAATTTGTTCATGTGTTTTCTGCAGGTCTTGATCTCCTCCAACAGAACGTCGCTCCCGGAGCCTTTTACGATGCAGCCGAGCGAGGCGATCCTCCGAAATGTTATCCCCAGACACGCTTGGCGATCCTCGCGGAAATCCAACACTGGGTACGGAACCCAGAACTTCGCAAGAAGTTGATCATGTGGATATATGGTCCAGCGGGGTCGGGCAAGTCAGCGATTGCGCAAACTATAGCGGAGATATTCGCCAAAGAAGGACTCCTTGTCGCATCGTTCTTCTTCTCTCGCACCGGCATAGGGCGCAACGACACCTCGCGATTCATTGCATCCATATCCTATCAGCTCTCCATATCAATTCCTGAGCTTCGTACACACATCACAATCGCGGTGGAACAGGATCCTCTCGTCTTCTCCCGCACGCTCTTGAGCCAAATGCAAGCGCTAGTCATTAAACCTCTTAACGACGTCACCGGAGAAATCACGCAAAATACTGTCGCCCAACCCGGACTCGTTATTATAGATGGTTTGGATGAAGCCCAAGGAGAAAAGGAGCAGAAGGAGCTCTTACAAGCTCTTGTCACATCCATTCAAGAACTACACATCCCACTCATCTTCCTCGTCGCTAGCCGACCCGAACACATTATTCGACAAACGTTCAACAGGGAGCCTCTGCAGTCTTTGATGCAGGGACTGGCACTCGACGAACACTATAAACCCGACGATGACATTCGTATCTTCCTGTTTGCAAAATTCAGCGAGATCAGAGACGTACACCCCTCTGGCAACATTCTCCCAGTACCATGGCCGAGCCAAGATGACATCGATTATCTCGTTTTGAAGGCCTCTGGACAATTTATCTATGCCTCAACGGTCATGAAATACATCGAATCTTCGCGGCGAAATCCAACGAAGCAGCTCAAAATCATCCGCGGCTTGGCTGATCCCGGAAAGGATACCCCGTTCGCACAGCTAGATTCTCTATACAACCTCATCCTATTATCTGTCGAGGACATAACTCGAGTTCTTGAGATCCTCGCGCTTGTCTTCTTGCAAACAGGTTACAGCCGCCGGCTGTCGGTTGATTTTATCGAAACCCTTCTGGGATACGAATCTGGAGACGTTGCGGCTGCCCTCATCGATATGCATGCCCTCGTTCAAGTACCCACATCGGACAGCAGCAACGAAAATCTCCATTTTTACCATGCCTCTCTACACGACTTTCTTATGGATAAAAGCCGAACAGAGCGCTTCTTTCTTGACGCTAGGTTACGACATCTGGACCTGGCTCGATGTCTCTTCAGGTACATCAATACTGCGTCAGAAAAGGAGTATGCAGACAAATTCCGATTTTCTGACATATTAAATGGATTCATATGTCACTGTCTTGAAGTCCCCCATACGGAAGAGCTTGTAAACGATTTGAAGAACTTTTCTCTGACAAGTGTCCTCTCGAATATCCAATTGGAAACATTCTATAGGACAAAATGGGATGCTTTCTTTGACCATTTGCAAACCGAGGTATGATTTATCTCCTACTTGATCGCCATTGCATACATGGCTGAAGACGCTACTTTTGACAGTGTAGTGACACCAACGCAGACTCATATCAACGGTTAAGAGACGAGTTTGACAACTCGATTTGTAAGCGATACCAACAATATCCTGGATTCATGCAGCGCCATATTTCCGCCGTCTGGGCAATGCCAGGCAACTATACAATTGCTATGCTGGCTTTACCAGATATCTTCGCCATATTGATGCATAGTCTGCCTCCTTCCGACGCGATTCGTCTCAGGAAGCTAGACATGGAATTATTCCGGTTCCAGAAAATGTCGTATATGGACCATGCGCAAGTTAACAACCGCAGTACTCTTCAAAACTTCTTCACTGATTCTTCCCGAGCTGGGGTTTACTTTGCGGATCAAGTCAAGTTTGGGGAACTGGCGGAAGCGATTGTAAAGGTGCTTTGTCGAAGGTATGCCTACCGATGTTGTGCTGTAAAGCGAATTTTGACATCTAACGCCAAATAATATTAAAGCGGTGACGACCGTATTCCAATTGTGGTCGGGAAGCACGGGTATGTCGATGATTCTGACTCGCTTGGATCAAAGTGGCCTTCGACACTCAAGATCCAAAATCACACCTTATATTTCTTTTCCGAGATTCTCGCTGCTGCGCCAGAAGACCCCAAGTTGGCACGACTGTTGTGGGAGCTCGCTGTTCAGTACAAGGACGACGGTCACGATCCCATAATTGAAGGAAGGAAGACAATGGCCGATTCTGCTCTAGAATACATCAATGTATGTGGTCTTATTCGGCGTTTATGTTCGTTCACCGAGATCACTGACGCGCGACACTTCTTCATCAGAGATGCGGCATTTTTGTTCCCGAGCATGCCCATCAGGCGGAATGTTCGATATGCGCGAACTACAAACCGACATTTCCAACGCCATCACCCGAACCCGAAGGAACCACGAAAGACACATTTTTCACGCCCACTGAGCCTTCAACATCAACGTCCGCCCATCGTCACCTTCTAAATAGCCTATCAGTTACCTCTCGCACTGGGCCTTCAAACGCCACTCCTTCGAATTCCTCCCGTTCGCCATACAGCCAATCCGCGTCGACGTCCGCTCAGCGCTCAATGGACGGTCTACCACAGCCTCAAGGGAGATACGGGCAGTCTGCGAGCGTCGATATTTTGCCCCAACAAAAATCGCTCAAAAAGAAGAACCCCAAAAAGCCAATATGGAACCGCATTTTTCATTCTGAAAAGTAGGCAAAGCGTATCGTCTCGAGTATTTCATTTTGATTTTGATTTTTGCTTTCGCCGGCGAATATGTATGAAGAATTTTGAGCCTGTATAATTTGTACACCAAGTATATACGGATTTCTGCGGACATGGATACGGTTTCTCAATAGGGCTATCGAAGCTGCATTTTATTTGGTTATTCAAGATTTCCAGTCCCGTCATCGTAAAAAATACAAGGAGAGGTTAAGCAAGACAACGAGAATACAATGATCTTCGATTTCAATTTCACAATTCGAACACAGTAATTATCGTCGACGAACGACCACGCCGGTGCCGCTCCACCATGCAAGCTAAGCACGTCTTGGCCTAGCGCCGTCACGCTGAACTGGAAGAACTGGGAGTCGCTGAACCCCAGGTGGATCGTCGCGATCGTGACCCCGTTCCACTGCACATCGATGAACGCGGCGGCCTTCTCATCAGGCGGATTGAACGAACTGGAGTGCAAGAATCCAATGCCGTACTGTGTTCCTAGCCTAGAGGGTATTCAACGGCATGGCTGGCGTCAGGGTGCCCGCGCGCGCGTCGGAGGCGGTCGCGGAGCCTAAGAGGGCGATGGTGGTGGCATCGAGAGTGCCCCCTGGAGGGCTCGTGCCGATCCAGGGGCCATCCGACTCAGCGATACAGAAGTCGTCACAGGCGTCGAAGGCATCGAAGCCCCTGTCGATGACTTGGTTGATTCGCTGGTACCCGCGCCAGAGCGTTACAAGGAGGTTGCCTTGGCCGAAGTTGTCGGCGATGCTGGCATTAGTGGGGATAAAACACTAAAATCGTTGATTCATACTTCGCCTTAAAGCAAGGGGCGCATAGTTACTTATCATAGCACAGGTATATGTAGTAGGAATTCCGTTGACGAGAGCGCGCCAGATATTGAAGAATTGACATTCACCTCCTTGGGTGTTGGCCCAGCGAGTATTACATTGTTGCGCCCAGGCATCAACATCGAAGCGATGAAGGAAGGCAGAACCCATATACTGTGGAATAGCAAATAAGTTTTAGCTTTAACAATGAGAATACCCACGATGAACTTACACCTTGAGCATTCGTCGCAGCATTGATGGGTCCAAAAATGAACTCGTAGCCTTCGAGAGTGGCCGGAGCCACCAGCGACGTCAGCGAGAAACCGCTGCTGGCCTAATGAACGTCTTCCCAGCAGGAAGAATAGTGTCACAGAATGCTTCGCAGTCAGCAATGTTATATGTTGCATTGTTGACGGTAGTGAAGGTCAGGAATGCCGTCCCATGGATGGAGGCATCTCGATCATTAGGACCAGTGCCAGAACCAGAAAACGCAAACTCATACGCTCGAGGGCTACGACGAGAAGGAGCGTGTCGGGAAAAAAGATCGACGTGTTGGAATATCGGTACTGTTTGTTGAACCAGAGGTCGTGATTTGACCGTCGACCGCGGTGACGGCCGTGTCTGAAACAAGTTGGTCAGGAGCCCCTGTCGGGCCACCCTTTTGGTCAATAGTTTGTACAGTTGAGATTATGGTGTCGTGTCCGTGATAGTATCACTAAGATCGATGACCGTGGTGAGATTGAACGGATGAACCTTCGATGCCGGGGGACCAGTTACGCCGCGCCGTGGTCTATGTGCATGGAGTTGGAGGGACTGCCGCGAAGGTCGTGCAAAGAGCTAGCGAACATAATCCTGACGATGGGAGGTTGCATAACAAGGGATCCGTGAGGAGGAGCTCTTGCGAATGCGTGTGGAGGCGGAGGCCTCGATGTCGTGTCCCCATAGCTGTGACATAGCTACCCACTAAATGTAAAGTAGGTGCCATACACATGAGCGGACCGTATCAATGTCCAAGTCTGTATGCCCAACCATGGAGCTGGAAGGAGTCGTGGATGCAGGGGCATGGAAGGAGGCTGGAAGGAGGTCGGAAGGAGGACGAGGACGAGAGCCTGCGAACAAAAAAGCCCATGCACGGATATAAATAGAACCAGGTTCTATCACTCCTCCACTCACTTCGACCCAGGCTTGCGCAGATGCACCGCGTCACGACGCGAAACACCATGGACGCGCATCACGCACGGAGGACTTGGGATGCAGATGAGATTTCATGCTGGACGGGAAAGGGTGGTGACGGCGTAGATGAGGTGCGACTTGTTTTCATGTTGCTGCTTCCAGGGATCTCTGACATGACCTGTAGGTACTCTTGCGCCGTTGATTCATGTCTTTGCCCTCCAACGACACTCTCCCAAGATACCCATTCTTCCGCTATCACCCTGTCCCAGCTACCGCGCTCCCTCCACCCGCAGCCTCGTTGCCTTCCACATGCCTTATCTTCTCGCAAGCGACACTTATTCAAGCCACCATCGACTCCGTCACTGGTCACTTATTCTATCAAATCGGCGTTCCCTGTCACTGCGCCGACCAACCCAAAATCTCAGATCCTACAACCTCACGTCGCCACTCTGCTGCGTCGTACAGAGCGGAGCCTCATTCAGGCTTCAATCCATCGGAGTCACGTCGCGCCTGTTGGTTCCCATCGCATCTCGCGCCACAGGCCAAGAACACCCCGAAGACGCTACTATTTTACGTCGGGGCGAGCGTCGGCAGACGACGCGTTGCCGCTTTTCTTTGGTCTCTGTATCCTGTCGCTTCCACGATCGCATCCTACGTCTGCCTGAGCGTCCTGCGAATATCGCTTGTTCTCTTCCTGCATTACTAGGCGCACGAACGGTCCAGACTCGTTCTCAGGCAAGTACTCTCGCGCGTCGCTCACTTCTAAGAGAGGAGTAGATGGTACTGGAAAATCTGAACGCATTGATATCATACGTATGTGGTACGAGGTATGTCTTTTGCCCCATTTTTCATCATCTCTCTACTTGTTCGTTATGATAACATCTATCCCAACGGCCATTTCCAATAGATGGTTCTCAGCAAGTAGAACACCATATGATACGGCTGCAAAAATCTATGACGTTGCCTGGTTTCTCGTCTTAGTACGTTGCCATAGTGTTCATTACAAGTTGTACTTGTCGAAGTATTCTCAGACATGCGAAAGCGAGTGATGACAGCTACCCAACAGCTACGATACGTGAAGGTGTGAATCACTGCTTTATCTTCTTGGGACTTGGATATACTTCCTCTGTCTCGGCTTTTCAACGCCAAAACTTATGGGGTTTAAATCGTCAGACCCGCTGCTGATCCATTCCTATGTGAACAGCGCGGTGCAGGCAGGCCAACTCTCCTCATTACAGTTCCTCGTTGTCTCCGCTGATCACTCATAGAAATAACCGCGCTTGTGCACTTCCTTCACTACCTCGTATACAAGCATTAGAAGGAGGTGAAATACTCCGCCGGGGTTCTTGGTTTTTGACATAGGTGCCACTACAATGTAGGTGCGTACCGCGTGGTGCCGATGCCCGGGCGCTGTTAAGATTATAGTTGGATATGGTAATAAAATTAGATCTTTGCTGTGTTGTTGCTGTGCGGTTCTGCGTAATCAATCCAAGACCTTGCACAGAGGTGGCAAGCACTTGTACGTATTCTACATAGGACGCTCCATATTTATCCAGAAGGACAGATGTACGATGCTTTGACTCAGGGCAAATGTATGTGGCATACTTTCGCACTTTCAGTACTTCCAAAATCGTCCTCGGAACGCACAACAGAATATGCATGTAATACAATCCATCGCTGAAGCCTAATGGTACAAGAAGGTGATAACAAACAGGGGATCTATCAATACGTGACCGCCGGTCTCATCGATCCACTACTCCGACTTTTTCATACATCACCCTCAATTCCGCGAGGCTCGGTCTCTCCTCCACCCTCTCCCTGGTGCACGCCAAGAATATATCAAGGAAGGGTGGTGGCGGTGGAGTCATCTGCAAGACATGGTGGTTCGGCGGATTGTTGAAATAGCAAACCTCCCACAGCACGCCGCCGAGGGCGAATACGTCGCTTGCGGGAGAGAACTTGGTCTCGTCCCACGGACGGAGCTCCGGAGGATGATATGTCGCGTATTTGCACTGCAGATCGCATAGAACGAGCGGCTCCGATTCGAGGACGTTCCGTATGGTGAGATCGCGGTGGACGATGCCGAGGGAATGCAGATATGCGACGCCATCGATGATGTCGAGCATCCAGCGTTTGATGTTCTGGATCCTTCCTTGGTCTCGGTTGAAGAGGACAGTGTCGACGAAGGATCGAGCAAACTTTGGGAACACGAGAAGGCCATCTTCTGACCGACCTAGTAGTTCCACGACACGTGGGGACCCTTTGCATTGCAGCAGGTATTTGATTTCCTGCTTGTACGTTGGCGTCTTCGTGAAGTGTTTCTCGGTGTCGACGGTGATGAGGGGCAGTTTGGCGATCTCCTGACTGCAGTCCTCGAGGTCCGAATCCGAGTCCTCTTCCATCGGTTTGTGTTCTGCTTCGCGGACGTCGTCACCTATGATCTCCAGGTCGCTATTATACCGCGGGAGATCGGCTTTCTGGCACAAGATGTCGCAGGCGAGGGTCCCTGGCCGCCCCTTGAGTTTGACGTAGTACTGCCCATCGGGTGCGTCGCCGTACCAAATCTCGCCGTCCGAGGTACGAATACGCATGTCTGCAATGGATGCGAGGTATGAGAAATTATCGCGTCGCTGAATGAGGTCTGCGCGGACGTGGTGAACGTATGCAGAGAATGCTGCGTCGTCCCAGGACGCGTCATTTCCAGGTGCCAGAGGTGGTGTATGCGATAAGCTCATTCTGGCGTGCAACGGGGACTATCGATGGGTGAAAGTCAGGCTAGTTAAGACTGACTTTGGTTCCAACTTCAACTTGTCAGAAGAGAACAACCCCAATACGAAACGTGGAGAAACGAGACGAAGGACGAGGTGATACGGAAGACTCAGCTGAAGGTGGAAACGATGGAGATAAAAGGGCCAACAAAGGAGAACCTCATACGAGCAGCTAAGTCACTCTTTGTGGATGATGAACTTGTATGGCCGCTTGATGGCCGCTACATGCCTCGCTCTATTATCTAGGGCAGATCCCAAGCATCGATAATCTCTTAAAAGACTCAGCAATGACGGCGATACAAAAATTACGCATCAAATCACATATCTCGGCAGACTGGCACACATCGTCCATACAACTCGCAGGCAGGATTTTTGGGGATTTCCAGAAACGAGTTGCCGTGTTGAATGACTGCCCACGTCGCTAATGAAGAAAGATCCTTTGTTACGGATCAGGGAAATAAAATTGAGGGTAGCTGCGAAGCAAGAAGTGACTTCGTCAACTTAGACTAGGCCCGGAGTGTTAAGTATAATAGAGATAAATTTTATTCGTTCGAAAGATGTGCGAGACGAGCGAGCTGAGGCGAGACGAAGTGCTAGTGAGATTTTTGGGGTGGAAATTCACTGGGTATTTTCGTAGCTACTACAGCGGCTTAAATACCAAAAAAAAAAAGTAAAATTTTTAAAGGATCAATTCGGATTCATGGAACCTCGTAGAACTCTCTATCTGAGGTACCATGTGGTAGAGAAATTCATGGAAAGAAAAAGAAATAACGGATGCACTGGAAAAACAGTTCGGAGGCATAAAAAATGGAGAATTTGAAATACATATTACTTTTTGAGGAAATTCCGCGGGCGCTTGATCTCGTCGGCGTCCTAAAAATAGAACCCGTTCATCCTCGTCGATACGTCGTTGTCGTTCCGTCCTTCTGTGCGTAATCTTTGCGCGAGGTTTGCGCGATGCTCGCGTTAGCTCATGGTATCGATGATCCGAGCCCGGACGGAGTGGCAGCTCCACATCTCCCGGGAACGATTAAATACGGACCTCCGCGTCCGTGGTACCAAGGTCTCTGAAGCACCATGTCTCACATCCTGCCCACGCCTGACGCTCCTGTCCCGGAACTTCAATACCCTGGAGTCGCTCAGCCTGAGCACTTTCACACCATCGAAGTCCGCGACCCTCGAGTCCTCTTAACGCTTCAGCACGCCATAGCCGCCGCTTTCGCCGATGAAAAGAACACCCTACGCCATGTCATTCAGAAAATTGACGCTCGTAGCGACCGCATCGAATTCCTGCGTGACGAGTTCGAAAACCAACTTGAGAAGACGCTCCTCACCCGCGAAGTCGCTCGAATCGTCGGCGTACAGACCGGTACGAGCTTTCGTACGCTCGCGAAGGCCGTATACGCGTTAGCCCCGCTCAAGGCCCGATATGGCAGCGACGAGGTGGACCCCATCTTTGAACATGTCCTCGAGCTTTGCTCTTCGCAGCACCAGGCGAACTACTTCCGATACGAGTACTACGAAGAACCTGTCGCCTTCGGAAACACGGCTACCGCCCACATTAACAACGAAATGAGGCGAGTCATCTCCCGCATGAATGCCTTCCTTGACCATTTTGAAGGGCTCGCGAACCGTGGGAACGAAGACTTGGCGATGCTAGGGAATTCGGCAGCCGAAGCAATTGATGTCGATGTCTTTGGCGACTATGAGGATTCCGACGAGGCGAGGGGAGAAGTGAAGGAGTAACCAAGAGGAGAAAAAGTCGCGGGAAATTTTATTAGGGGTTGAGACTTCGTAGAAAGAACTGAGAGGGGATAAAAAAATAAATTTATGTGTTGAAAAACTTTCGTTTGAGTGTTGATTGATCAATTAGGGATACTAGCAATACTTTTGGGAGGGTTTGGCACGAGCCTGCTGCTCACTCATCATCGTCGTCGACGTCGCCTTCATTTGCTAACGCATCGAGTTCTTCGTCAGGCAGATCCACTAACTTTGTAACAGGGACGGCGTGCAAGTCTCGCGGATAATAAGGAAAAATCCTAAATGCTGCGTAGCGTAGCTTCGAGAGCGACCCATCGAGATCAGCAAGGATATAAGAACCGCCTTTCGTTCTGCGCACAACGACCATTGGTCCCAGATAACGAGGCTTCGTTTTGCTTCCCAAATCTTTGTCGACAACAGAATTTCGCACGAGAACCAAGGAACCGGGCTTGAAGTCTATAGTCAGTTTCTGATTCAGAAATTCTTTCTCCTTGGCGGCTACAGCTGCCCAGCGCGCCGCTTGAACTCGCGCTCTGACAATTTCCAGCTCAAGCGGGCGTTTTTGTAACATTATAGCTCGTTGCGCAATGAGCTCCGTAGTTGAAATTTTATTATTCGGGCGGGGAGCCAGGTACGTTGCTTCAGCAAGATCGAATGGCAAGAGGGGTTCGACGCCATGAGCAAGATAGAATGGGGAATATCCCGTGTATTTATGAATCGAAACGCGCTCTGCCCAGAATACCGAGGCAACCACATTAGGCCAGCGGGACTCATCCCCATCGGCAGCTTTAATGATGGACTCCCGGACATCAAAGTGGCGACGTTCAATAGGGCCCTGCGCTCGAGAATTATAGGGCGAGATGCGAATATAGTGGATGTGATACTTCTCCACAAGGTACTCCACCGCCTGAATGTACTGGGGGGCGTTATCGGTAACGATCTCCTCTACTGCACCCCAGCGGCAGAGAATGTCATTAAAAATAAACTTCCCAATCGTCGTTGCATTTTCTTTTCGCAGCATTGTCCACTCAGGGTATGCCGTCAGAGAACATCGAGCGTGAACAATGTAACGGTATCCAGAAACCTTCGGCATAAGCATCGTGTCGATGTACACCTTGCGAAACAAACCGCGTGGAGCGGGCACTGTGGGCGGTACGTGAAGCACACGCAGCTGTCGGACTTGACATTCGTGGCACGTCCGGATGTACCACTTGACATCCTGTTCCAGGAACGGCCACCAGAAACGCTGGAGGATATTCATCCTGACCGAGTAAACGCCTTTGTGTCCCAGATCGTCGTGGGCCTGTGCGATGAGTGCCAACCGCTTGGGTCGCTCTATGTACAGCTGATGCCGCCCAGAGGGGCTCTTTTTCCACAACTGTCCATCCTTCAGAAAGAAATCAGACACCTGCCGAACAAAACGTGTGAACGCCTGATCATCCATGTCGGTCGGTCGTATGAGATTGTCCAGGAAGTCACGAATTTTCTCCAGCAGCTTGTCCCGTACGTCCCCCTTCTCATGCCGAGGGAGCTCGAGCCCGTCCATCTTGCTGGCGAGCATCTGTCGATCCTCCGATCCGGCCTGAGTAAATATAGCACAGTCTTCGATATCTATTATTGGCGCCACGGTTCCTGAGCGTGGTTCTCCAATCAATTGATTGGTGACTTGTCGATTAAGTACTTCGATCGCGAAGCAGTTGGCATCATCAATCCATGAGTCTATGTCGTCACCATCCAAGTGATCGTCTTCTGAAGGGCGCCGACGCGAGAGTCCATCCGCCGCTGTGTGGTCTTTCCCGGGGACATGCCGAAGCGTGAAGTTGAATAGCAAAATTCCTGCCAACCAGCGGTTAGCTGCTGCATTTGGGACCATATCTGGGTTATTAATCATCCCCTTAATGTATTGGGCATCCACCTCGACCACAAGGTTTCGAACGCCTAGAATATAAAGCCGTACATCCTTGAGTGCCCGAAATAGGCCGTACAACTCAATTTTTGCCTGAGAGTAGCGCTGCTCCCGCTCATTCCACGTAATGGAACCGAACCTAGACGGATATCTGCGACCATCGTCTCCCATTTGCGAGAGCACATATCCCACCGCCATCCACGAAGAGTCAACAGCCAGGATAACCTCGTTATCGGAGTCGTAGTCGATAGCACGTATCGCCGGACAATTTACTGCCAACATCTTCAATTTCTCCATTGCCAAGAGTTGCTCGTCACCAAACTCGAAAGCCACATTTTTCCGCGTCAAGTCAACCAGGGGTTTGGCGTGCTTAGCATAATCCTTGATGAACATTCGAATCGTCCCCAACGTTCCCAAGAAGCCACGAACATCGGTTATGTTTTCGCATACTGGCCAGTCGACAATCTTTTGCACACGCGACTCGAGAGGAACCCGTCCTTCGTACGTGCAGCGGTGTCCCACGATAACAGCCGTTTCCGAGCATAAGGTGGACTTTAAGCCAGAGAATGTCCCACCTGCATGCTTAATTCGCTGGATAACTCGGTTCACGTTATTAAGATGCTCCCATACAAAACGCCGTATTCCTCCATTTCCTGGGATTGTCTCGTACCCCCCATCTGGTAATTCATAACGAGTAGCCGGTCCTTTGACTGGAATATCATCAACGAATGGGATAGTCACATGTGGTATCTCATCTTGCAGCAGAAATGTCGTATCGCCATGCTGTATTTGCATGGAATTCGTATACCCCATTGGAATAGACGTCAACCGGAACGTTCCAAGAGGCGTCTGAAAGGTCGTTAAATCCCTTGATTTTACCGCAAGCTCGCGTTGATCAAAACCGACAAACAAATCGAACATCCCATAACAGCCACGTCCTCCAAACGATTCAACGTATGGCTCAACATGTGGCGGAAGCCCACTGTCCTTGATCGTAACCTGGTTGAGTGGTTGCAAATCGTGAACAATGCGAATCGATTTGCCGTCCTTCTTAGTCACAGCAAACCATCGCGAACGGTATGATGAATTCGATGGTTCATACACGCCCGACGCTATCTTCGCCTTGATTACATCGACAACCTGATCAAAAACTCCCTGTGGTATTGGTATGTTCCGCAATACCCATGGCACATGTTCGACGGTTGGAATCACAACCGGTTCGAAATAATCTGCAGAGAATTTCCCTTTCTCTGTCTCGTCCCATGCAAAGCCCTCTTCCTGGACTTTGATCACATAGTGGACCAGCTTTTCTTCCTCTGGCCAGAGGAATCCGTCTTCGTTCACTTTCATGGCTTCTTTTCGTTCAACTGTGTATCGACGCCCCGGCGTAAACTCTGGTGGGTGTTCTGGTAACTCCGGAAGATTTGCTAGTGGGTCCGATGGAAATTTCCGTACAATACGGAAGTCTTCTGGCAGCGTTGTAGCTACTGGCTTAACACGGTTCGCCACCTTCTTATAAACATATTGGTCTGCCGGAATCTCGGATACCTGAATCGTTTGTTCCCCTGCCTTCTCTCCATCGATTATTTCGATGTTGAAGACATGCTGAATATTCTCTATTGGTCCATGCATAAATTGCACTAGCGCTGGATTTAGTTCAGCTTCGTCGTGGTTCGAAACTTCGTCACTCGCATCCCATGTGGACTCGTCATCATCGACTGAATATTCTGAGTCACTATCTGGGATGTCCACCAAGTCTGGAATTTCGTCTTCTTGAATTTCGTCGTCGACAACTTCTTCAGTTGCACATACAATGCCTACGTCCACCAAGTTAATATGTCGTCCTCTCCGATCAGCTTCTCTTCGCTCCTTTGTTGGAATCGAAATGATCGCTCCGGTATTTGGATCCGTTAACGTGAGCCTTGATGATCCGTCGAACGAATGTTTTACTGTCGCTTCGGTCAAGGAATAGAACGGGAGTCCAAGTAATAATTCGTAGGGCGCATCGTCCACAACTTGAACTTGAACATAGAATTTGTATCCTCCAATCGTAATCGGCAGATTGTGCAATAACCCCATAGTATCGTTGCTTGTTAAGTTGGCGGATTGCATTCGCATAAGATGATCTGCCCTGACTGGGATGCCTAACTGTTCCCACTTGTCTCGTCGAAGCGCCAGGATCATCGATCCATTGTCTATTAAAGCCTCCACTGAAACACCGCCTTCAAGCTCGACATCAATCGCTCGAAGCTGTTCCATGTGTTTTGCTACGACAAGGTTTTCAGGCGTATGTGGTAAGGAACATCCGTCCGAGTGTAAATGCTTCGGATACTGTGAGCTCCGCGTTTCCGCGACATGGTTGACGTTAATCGTGTTACTATTCGCCCCGGGTCCTACGCGCTTAGTTGATATCAGGTCCCTGGTGTACTTCCTGATCTCGGGTGATATAGCCAACAGTTCATGCATCGTGAGCGTCATTGAACTATTCAGTCCTCTTCGGGCGACTGCTTCGATAATCTTTGGATCTTCGATTGCCGAAACGTATTTGTATTGAGAACCATTTTGGCCTGGTGTGGTGCCTTGTTTTTCATTCGATGTGTGCGTTCTAGTTGTGGGCGCTTGTTTTGCCGCTTCTTGCTTAGCCGCCCCGATTTCCGCTTCCTTGCTCGACATACTTCGAGTCGTGGGTCCCGTCGACTTTCCGTTGCCTTGAGCCCCAGATTTCTTCCGTACCTCCTCGGCTTTCTTCATTGCTGTAGCTGCAAGAGCCTCGTACATTTCTATATCCTCCATTTCGCGTTTTGTGGCGTACGTCACCCCCGTATCAATATATTTTTCGTCAACTTCTTCAATCTTCGATGTTTCGATCGTATGAACCTCTACGACGTTGGTGGAAACCGTTCCCACAGTTGGATTCATCTTGCGCCAGTTATCTATTCTTTCCTTAATATCACGTCCCGGTGCTAGCCGCGGAGTCACTTTAGTTCCATCCGCCACGACAATTTGATTATCTTGATCCCGTTTACACCATCCTTTCGAGATATAGTCGACCAATTTTAAACAGTCCCGAATAAAATGTTCTCGGTCTGAACAAAATGCGCATAGCATCTCGCGCAATTGCCTTGCTCGATAACCTCCATTGTCCGGCGAGAGATTTAATTTCTTTATAATTGTGGAGACTATAGTCTCTGCCCATTGACTGTCGTGTGACCCTGACCCTAAGTTCGACATGTCGAAGACTTCCTTTTTAATTGTGGCGTCCTGAGCCTTCGTATCCGATGTCGATATTTGTCGAGGAACGATCATTACTGCTGCCGCATAGATTTCCGCAAGCGACCACGGATCGTCTGGGTGATGATCTGGATTTTTAATCCTCAGTTGTTCTCGAACGTGGCGTCTGAAGTCGACGTGAAGTCCTTGCATGAACAGTGTCGCTATTTCTCGTTCCGACAGGCGATCTTTCTTTTTAAGAAACATAGAGATTCTTAAGAAGGATCGGTAATATTCTCCGAAGTGATTTTGGTTCTTGACAGGTACCGCGGCGTTGTCTTCAACTAAAACTTGAAGGTCGTTAACAGAGTACTTTCGGTCACCATCCGCTCCCGGATATAATTCTATAACAGCGCTTTTGAAAGCATTCCAAGTGTCTTTTCGTCCTTCGGTTTGTTGTTCCCATAACTCGCTATCGTTGGGATCGGCATACATAAGAGTCCATTCGATTATTTGTTTCTCCGACAGGGAGCATGCTTCTCCGAGTCTATGTACTTCGTTTAGGTAACGCGTCAACGAAGCCGCCTGCCCGTCAAATTTCGGGGCCGAGGAATGGTTCCTCGCTGGCATCGACATTTTTGGTGCTAGTGCTGGCGGTAACGGATCTATTTTGGTTATGAGGGCTGGTAAGCGTGGTCTCTTGGTTGCTAATTCTGCGAAATTAATTGCTCTTGATGGTTTCGACCAGTCGACTGGTACTAATCTAGGCGGCGTCGGCGAACCTTCTGTCGAGGAATCCGTTAGGTCTGAAGGCGAAGCGTTGTTATGTGGCGAATCCGTGACTATTGAGCGTTCGTTTGGTGTGTAGAAATGTTCGAAAATACTTGAATCACTGTTTGGTTCGTGCAGCGTTGAACAAAATCGAAGTTACGAGAACTGTACGAGAGCTTTTCTGAAAAGCTGGGTGGGAAGTATTTCCCTTTTGTTTTGAGGTGTGCTTGAACACTGAGGACCTAGAACCCCCTCGCGGTGGGCTCCAGTTGAAGAAAGATCCTTTGTTACGGATCAGGGAAATAAAATTGAGGGTAGCTGCGAAGCAAGAAGTGACTTCGTCAACTTAGACTAGGCCCGGAGTGTTAAGTATAATAGAGATAAATTTTATTCGTTCGAAAGATGTGCGAGACGAGCGAGCTGAGGCGAGACGAAGTGCTAGTGAGATTTTTGGGGTGGAAATTCACTGGGTATTTTCGTAGCTACTACAGCGGCTTAAATACCAAAAAAAAAAAGTAAAATTTTTAAAGGATCAATTCGGATTCATGGAACCTCGTAGAACTCTCTATCTGAGGTACCATGTGGTAGAGAAATTCATGGAAAGAAAAAGAAATAACGGATGCACTGGAAAAACAGTTCGGAGGCATAAAAAATGGAGAATTTGAAATACATATTACTTTTTGAGGAAATTCCGCGGGCGCTTGATCTCGTCGGCGTCCTAAAAATAGAACCCGTTCATCCTCGTCGATACGTCGTTGTCGTTCCGTCCTTCTGTGCGTAATCTTTGCGCGAGGTTTGCGCGATGCTCGCGTTAGCTCATGGTATCGATGATCCGAGCCCGGACGGAGTGGCAGCTCCACACTAATATATTCAAACCACAGTCTGGTAGCTTTCCCCAAGAGGGTTTTGACGCACCCAGTACTGATGACTTTTACTCTCTCTATTTTCACCGACTCTCATTGAATCACTTTATCTTGTAATCACCTCTTCGTACATTCTACATACCCGAACGGTCTATCGTGGTCAGTGCTTACCAACCTTAGTCTCTTGTAGACGTAGATAGATGTCACATTGTAACAACAAGCTTTATGCCCGCCGCTACGCGTCGGAGGTTCGCGCTTCGCGCTCACCTCCTGCTTCGCTCTGGGCAACAGCTTGCCGGGGCTGCGCCCCTGGACCCCCTTTGAGTCGGCGCCTTGCGCCTCCGTACCTAGCCCTTAAAGAATAGAATATGCTTAGAATTGCTTCTATGATTTTACGGTTGAATCATTGTTGAATCAGGTGCAAAAAAGTTGGAAATGGTAGGAATTGAGCCAAAAGAAATTGAGCAGAGTAAACTGGGTCAAGATCTCAATAGAAACATATTTCCAGCTCTATACTGGCCCAAAGTAAAAAGAAAAGAGAAGCAAATTTTTAAAGGCATATTGATGGTGCTTTGACTTAATCTATATATTTAAAAAAATATGTGGGCCAGAGCTGCGCCCTGGCCCATTCTTCTAAGAATAATACTGAAGTGTGAAAACATGACAACTCTCCTACTAATTTACTAATTTACCCAATTAAAACTTCCCATTACTTATATTTATTTTACTTCTGAGAGATTTGGGCCAAAGCTTGCCCTGGCCCTCTTCATAAACTTTCCATGTCTACTAATTTATGTACCCTTTTGAGAAGACTCTGAAGTACCTCAAGTCAAACAATGTTATCCAATGCTATATTTGACAATGTTCCTGCAATTTCCAGCTTAGATTCAGCTTAGACTGGGGTATTATAATGGATGATTTTAATTCAAGCTAACAGTATATAAAACACACAGGCCGGACTCAGAGGATGTGTAAGAAAGATGTTGGGAAGACGTGCAGATTTAGCGCAGATCGAACGCGAACATTGTGCGAAGACGCGGCCATGGTGAGACGCGCGCGCCGGTGCACAGCCACTATTACGTAACTATTACGTAACTAAGAGCCCCACCCTCTGTTCATATCTTTGACAAGCTTTATGCCCGCCGCTACGCGTCGGAGGTGAGCGCGAAGCGCTCACCTCCTGCTTTGCTCTGGGCAACAGCTTGCCGGGGCTGCGCCCCTGGACCCCCTTTGAGTTGGCGCCTTGCGCCTCCGTACATAGCCCTTCAAAATAGAATTTGCTTAAAATTGCTTCTATGGTTTTACAGTTGAATCAGGTGCCAAAAAAAGGTTGGAATTGAGTCCAAAAATTGTGCAGACTAAACCAATTCAAGGTCTCAAAAGAATTACATTTCCAGCTCTGTACTGGCCAAAAATAAAAATAAAGAGAAGCAAGTTTTAAGAGGCATATTGATGGTGCGTTGACTTGTTCTCTATATTTTTAAAAATATGTGGGCCAGAGTAAACCCTGGCCCTCTTTATAGACTACCCATATCTACTAATTTATATACCCTGTTGAGAAGACTTTAAAGTATCTCAGATCAATCAATGTTTTATCCACTATTTTACCCAATTCAAAACCTCCCATCATATTTTGCTTTTGAGAATTTTTGGGCCAGAGCTTCACCCTGGCCCTTTTCCAAAGATTAGAACTATTCAGTAAATACTATACCTTTGATCCCACTATTTCAACTGAGCATACTTCTTCGAAAAAAGCTAATCCTTTATGATGTACTACCTTTTAAAACTCAGTAGTTTTTCAAAATTTGAGTAGCTGGAATTGAGCTATAATGAGGAAAAAATTGTCAAGAGAGAACATTTAAACACTGTAAAAGCGAAGTAAATCTATTTACATGTTAAGTTTTGCTAAGATGTACTACCTTATAATACTCAGTGGTTTTTCAAAATTTGCGTAGCTGGAATTGAGCTATAACATAAGAAGAAAATAGTAAAGAGAGAACATTTAAACACTGTAAAAGTGAAGTAAATCTATTTACATGTTAAGTTTTCGCTAATAAAACCCCTCAATCAGTGGTAGTAATAAGAATTCTCAAGAAATAGATTTTTTAGGAGAGAAACAGCGAGAATTGAGCGAGAATGCGGTCCAATGGATGTGCAGACAGGGGAAGCGAGCCCGCGGAAAGGGAAAGAGCGAGGAAAGTGTACAGCCACTATTACGTAAAATTATTACTTAAGCAAAAGACCGTTCTCTCTTAATATCTTTGATTGATGATTGATGATTCATATCTTTGATTGTAACAACGCAGCTGACCCAGATGTTGGACCGGATCAATCCGTCATGTCCTTCTTTCCTTTCGTCAAGTTACCCTCCTTCCACAGTTACACTCTCCTTACACCTCTGCATCAGTCAGAATCTCGACTTCAACATCGTATTGTGACCGTTGCCGCCGTGATCACATTCCACCCGCCTTCATCGCCAGATTCACGTCCTTTGTGTGCAAAACGCACCTACCACTCATGCGCACGCAACCCGGCGGTGCGTCCAATCCAGCTTCGTCTTCGTCTTCGCCCGCTAATACTATTTCGTTGTGTTCTCTCCTCTCCCGCCTCACCCTCAGCTGCCAGCGCACCAATGTCATTCCAGTGTTGCTCGTCGCTGAACGTCACACAGTCAACGGCGTCCTTCCTCCTTCAAGTTCAAAGTTTCCGCTTTACCGGCACCCACAATCTATTCCAATGTTAGGAATCGCGAGGCCCACCCTTCTCACTCTCATCGGCCGTGCTCCTCCCGTCGTTCGATGCATGCACGCCCGTTCCCGCGTACTCTCGCGAGCGCGCAGGCAGGCCAAATCTTGGACTTTCCGCGCGCCCTCCGTTCTCGCCTCGAGTTCAAACACCAGCTCGTTCCAATCGCCCCACACCTGCTGCTATCCTGCATATCCAGATATACTGGACCCCTTGGACCGCCCGAGATCCTGTGAATGCGGTTCTCGAGTCTCGACCACGCGCTTCCTTCTCATTCGGATCACTGTCTTTACACGATGCGATGCACCACGGCGTATCCGCACCTCGCTCACTTAGATGGCCGACCTGCTCTAGGATGCGCGGGCTGGCAGGGCTTGGATAAGGCGTCGAGCGCGCTGTGCGGACTGGCTGAGCACACGATGGCAGGAGCCAAGGATGATGATTCGGTCTGCGTGACTGCGAGTGTCTACATACGGACCAGAGCCCACTACTACAACGTTGAGGCTGACGCCTCTGGTTGTATACCATGCAGATCTGTCTATTCTATTATCCAACCTACATGTCGCAGGGCCTTGCTTGCACCGGCCCCATTCGTGCCCTCCACTTGCGCTGACTCGATTTCTATGCTCATGGCGGAGACGCTGGCCTCGATCTTCTTAGCTCCTTCGATCAATCTGAACACCTGCGATGATGTTGTTTTTCAGTACGACTAGCACGACCATTGACTCTTTATAGCGTATACTCTTCGCCTTGCCCTCTCTGGGATGGGGACGCTGATTCGATTTGGGCCCAGTGCATGAAGAGGCCGCCCAGGGTGTCGCGGCTGTGCCACTGTCTCTCCCATATACGCCGTGACGCTCGTTTCGTGCTACTTGGTACCGGTATGTCGTGCGTGGTCGCTATGTTACTCTCGCAATCGCCGCACGAGTCGGTCTGGTGCTGCTTCCTTTGTCTATACCACTATACTGGTCTTGGGTCCACAAATGGCTACACGTGGGCGATGGAGGCTACTTCATGCACTGTTAATGTCTTGATGAGTTACTGCTATCAGCGACGTTGTCGACTCAAGTCTCATTGCGGTCTAACGAATAAAGCGTAGCTGTCTCTGCCTCTGCCAATAGTTTACGCGTGCAGCCCTACATTTTCTGGCTGTGGGTATGTCTGGAGATTGGCGATGAACTCCAGATCGACTTACGACAATGCTCCAGCGAGTCTATGTGGTGTGCTTTAGATGGTTTCATGTAATCAGGCGCGTTGTCAGATTAAAGCTCGCATATATGCCAGGATTTATAATTCGCCTGTGCTTGGCGCTAGACCAACCCGATTTTCCCTTTCCTGTGTACGGTTACCTGTATGATTCTCGCACTCTGGCTCTGCTTGCTGTAAACCCATTCATTACGGAATGGTTATATCGATTGAATAAGCTCATGCAAACTCAATCGCGTCAAGGAAAGTATCACGCACTGGAGGGAGCGCATCGTCAGTCAAATATGCGATATATCTCTGTAATCAAAGTGCATTTCTAGCATCCAAGTGCCAAGTACCACTTTAGCCTCACGATTACGCGCCCTTCATATCTATCCACATCATCGAGAAGGCTTGAGTCTTCTTTCCCATAATCTCTCCCCTCTGAAAATGGCAGAACGGCAGAGGCGGTGTAATTTTGGTCCTGGATGCAGTGTGTAGTTCCACCTGCTGAAAAGTTGAATGCTGTGGGCACCGAGCACCGGGCGCGGTGAAGGTGTGTAAAGCCATAACAATGCCTCGGTGATTGCATACTAGCGAGCATACATTGCCTCTCATGGCAGTGCGGTTCTATTGCTAATCAATATTGTATTATAACATAACACTTGAGCAGTTTACATAATTTGCACTCGTATACTCGCGTGCGAGGCCGTGTAGATTAGCGCCCATACTGGGAAGCTGTGTAATGGCATATGTATATAGCGTTAATTTCGAAATCAAATGCGCAGATTTCGCGCCCAACTCTCCTCCATTCACGCCACCCCCAGCGAATATCGAATATGACGTCCCAAGGAAACCAGAATTTTTTCGCCGACGCCAGAAACGTCGTCATTTCAGGTGGGATGTTCACCAACGTAAAATCGTCTAGTTCCACGCGAGATGTCAACGGTGAACAACTTGTTCGACATACAAATATTTCAGCTCATGTGATATTATTCACGATAGCCTTTCAACTTCTCCTGCAGAACATATCTGAAGGCGCTGTGTACAATGCTGCTGAGCGAGGCGATCCGCCTAGATGCCATCCCCAGACTCGTATGGCGATCCGTGCTGAAATCATGGAATGGGTCACAGCGCCGCGTGGGATGCGCAAACTGATCCTCTGGATGTATGGCCCAGCTGGCTCTGGCAAGACCGCGATCGCGCAAAGCATGGCGGAGGAGTGCGCACGACGCGGCCTCCTCGCTGCCTCGTTCTTTTTTTGGCGAACGGCCGCCGGGCGGAACGATGCCTCCCGCTTCGTTGCTACGATCGCATACCAACTCTCCCGATATATTCCTCAGATGGAGGAACACCTTTTGACAGCGATTGAGCGCGATCCGACAATCTTTCACCTGTCACTTTCGACTCAGATGCGCGTGCTTGTTATTGACCCTCTGAAGCTTGCAGTACCATCCTTGTCTACGGCCATGTTTGCGATCGTGGATGGAGTCGACGA
The DNA here is from genome assembly GCA_014925825.1 of Pholiota molesta. Taxonomy (NCBI): domain Eukaryota; kingdom Fungi; phylum Basidiomycota; class Agaricomycetes; order Agaricales; family Strophariaceae; genus Pholiota; species Pholiota molesta. The sequence continues at coordinate 158,290 of JACGCK010000079.1, forward strand.
ATGTGGACCCGATGGACGATCCCAGTCCGAACTCTTGCATCTGCTGGCGTCCCTCGCCTCCGAATTTCAGCATCTCCCCCTCATTTTTCTTATCTCCAGCCGTCCAGAATATGAAATCCGTGAAGTGTTCAATGGAAATCTCTTGAACACCCTGACAAAGGTTGTGGTACTCGATAACAGCTACAAGCCTGATGAAGACATCAAGCGGTATTTCAAGTCCACATTTCGCAAAATATGCAAAGAGCATCGCCGACTGGGCCGCCATCTTCCTTTGCCATGGCCAACTGCAGGGGATGTCGATTCCCTCATATCCAAAGCATCTGGACAGTTTATCTTCGCTGCAACAGTCATGAGGTTTATCGATTCTCCTCGGCACAACCCTGCAGACCGGATGAACATTATCCTGCGGCTGTCAACTGGGGGAAACGAAACACCATTCGCCCTACTCGATGAGCTATATCACTTCGTTCTGCATTCCGTCGCTGATGTCGAAAAGGTTTTGGATATCTTGGCGTTAATTTTTCTGGACTACGAGAGCATCGGCAACCTGAATGAGGCTGAGGAGCTGCTAGGCATTGAATTCCGAAGCACATTGATTGATATGCATTCCCTTTTGCACATTCCACCATCTTCCGATGCTGGTTTGCCGAGAGTGCCGACAGTCTATCATGCCTCACTGGAGGATTTCCTGATGGATCGATCACGATCGCGTCAGTACTATATTGGCGAAAGTGAAGGATATCTTCGCCTTAGTCGGTACTGCTTGAAGGCCATGAAAAGGTTTTCACATTTTGAATACCTCATGCTGCAAGATGTGGTATTGTATTTTGGCCTTTATGCCAAACAATCATCTGCGAATGACAATTTAGCGAATGATTTTGCAGAGTTTGATCTGAGGGCAATATTGGAAGGAATTTCTGACTTCAAAACCGATCTATATGACACAAATTGGCAGGGTTTTTTTGATGGTGCAAATAATCTGGTCAGTATTAACAATTTTGAATAATGCAAAGCACTGATATCCAGGCAGGTAGGATCAGATCGGCTTGATATTGTTCTCCGACTGCAGAACGACTTTGACATGTTCTTGCTCGATCGCATTGCACAATACCCTCCATTGTTCCGGACCCACTTTCCTGCTCTACTTTCTCTTCTTGATTGTGGTGGTGGTGGCTATGGTGACTTATTCCGCATATTACTTTTGGGTGCAAATAACTCGGCAGAGGAGCACATCGAGTTCCTCAATCTTGATATGAGGCTGCTGAACATCTTCGAGGCTAGCTCTCTAAATAACTATGAGACATGGAAGACATTGTTCCAAGATAAATCCAGGGCCGGAGAATGCTTCGTAGATGGCAAGAGCTATGCGGCACTGGGCAAGGCAATAGTCAGTGCCATCTATTCTGAGTATGCTGCCTTCATATACCGCATCATTGGGAGTTGATTAATTCTGTTTTCAGGCCAGGAGAAAGGAACCGTCAATTTAGGGTTGAAAAAAATGCAGACAAGCTATACGTGGAAGATGTATGCTATCCACAAATACGAATACACTTCCGTCATACGTACAACATGTTTCATGTCATGGGCGGTGTATTCGAAAGGGCTTCGATAAACTGGGAGTTGGCCAATTTTCTGCGCGAGCGCGCCGTTCAGTACAGAGATGACGAGGAACCCATCCCAGGAAGGAGTTTCATTGCGCAAGCGAGCATAAGATATATCCAAGTAGGTGCCTCTGAAATTCTTAAAATTCGATGGCTCTGACGAATATCTCGATTGGCATCTCTTTAGCGGTGTGGGCTCCCATTTCTGGAACATTCGCACCAGCCAGATATGAACCAATGCGCGATTTGCGACCTCTGCGATGACGCTGTTGTCGTGGAGGATATTCCAGATATTCCAATGGAGCCGACGCCACCTCCACCGTCAATAGAGGATATCGAAGACTCATCCTCAGACTCCGAATCCAAGGCGCACAACACTAGCGACGCTCTTTCCATTGGGCGAGAGGAGGTTGTTACTCCGATTCCCTTTGCATCCCATCTTCCTCCAATATCAGAATGGTACGAATCCACCGCCACTACATCTACACGGCCATCCACGTCCTATGCTCCATCTTGTTTAGAATTCGATGTACAGAATTCGGTAACCATTCCTTCTGTTCAACACGAGGCATCGACTACCCGGGTCTCCTCTTCATCGACACCTCTTCCCTCAATATCGGAATGGTATCGACGCATCGACACCTTGTCTGCGCCGCAATCGAAGCGAAAACGCGCAGATGCCTTGGCAGGTCCGACTGCAACCTATCTATTTGAAGGATTCGAAGCAGACAAGCGACGAAAGGCCTGAGGGCAAGTATCGTCGGGGGGGAGGTAGATTGTTTATATTAGTGAAGCGAGTGCGACTATTTTGTATGCGAATACTTTTCTACACAATGATGTGAAAACGGCTCGAAGTGTTGTGACGTCTCAACAAGCTAGGATACTCGGCAAATTTTACCGCATCCACAAGATAAAGGCCAGACTCGCCGACTGTGACGTCCCCACATTCGGGGAACTTTCCGCTTCGGTAAAAGGGGGATTGTTGTAGAAGAAGGAAGACACTGATACGCCCGTCTGAGTTACCCCCAGGAGAACATCTAACAAGCAAAGCGCGAGAGAATGATAGGAAGGAGTTGTCAAAGAGCGCAGTGTTATGGCGGAGGAAGGTCAAAGCGGGCCTACCAAATGCCGTAACCGCTTCGATCTCTCTCTTCAAGCGTACAATAACAAGCACCATTCGAGTTTTGGATAGATAGAACAGCGCCCATGCTAGTGCAATGTAATCATCGTCATAATAAAAGCAAGAAGAAAAAACGAAAGAAACACACCCCATTGTCCAGATACACCATACACCTGCGATGCCATACGCCCACGTCCTCCTTCCAAGAATCCTGAGCTTCCCGCATCTTCCAAGGCCGGTGATTCCTTGAGCTGCACGCTCATTCCGAGGCCGGGTCGGCTTCATAGGCTCACAGCGAAGGAGCCACAATTGGGTGTGACGTGTCAGAAAATGCGATCGCGGCCAGGGCATGAGGTATGTGCATGAGGCTCGATGGGCGATGGGCGACGTTCGAGTCAGCGGCCTCGCATCCAAACTCCACTCCATCTCCGCCCTGTTACCGTATCCTCCGCCGCGTTATGTAAATGTCTGTGTCCAGAGTGCAGTAGGAGGGAACGCTGGCGCCGGAGGCCAAAAGTAATGCTGGGCCATTGAAGGTGCGAAGCCCAGGAGGCAGACCTGGGTCGAACTACCAGATGTAAAGCAGAGCAGATCGTGCCGTGTAGTGTCTGCGCATACATGTTAATCCATAGAGCTGGAACGAGTTGTGCAGGAGAAGGCTGGAGAAGGGATAGAAAGAGGATGGCCGCCGTAGCCGCCAAGAGTCGCCACATCGCTGCATGAATTCGGACCGCATCGCACCGATGGCGGTCCGAACTGTCCCACACCTGCTTCGTCCTCACCTGCCACTGCTCTTTTCACGATTCCCGACATTCTCTTCATCTCCCCCACCGCCTTCGGGGCATTCTCTTCTCATTTTCGCTACTCGTTTAAGAACGTTCAGTGCTCAGCGCTCCGCGCCGACGCCAGCCTTCAATTTCAAAATGAACGTTGAACGGTTGAACGTTGGGCGCTCAATGTCAACTTCCACCTTCAACCCCCGGAATGCCAGCGTAACGAGAGACAAGACGGTCAGGCACGTGTGCATGCCCACCAGAGCACTCGGAGGAGATTATGCGCTGGACAGGAACGGGTGCCAATTGCATGGCTCTGGTGAGCTGCTGTCATTATTTCGTCATTTTACTGCTTCCTGAAAGCCTCACTAGTCGCTCTTCGAGGCATGTTTACTCTACCGTCCCTTGAGCTTCGTGAGCTTGACATCCTGCCGACATCCTTGCCAGTTTACAACAATTCTTGTGTCACGGCGCCTATTACGCGTGTTTGGCGCGTGCAACGACTCCCGATCTTCATCCCCGCCTGTCAACTCTCCCTTTGACATTCCCCCACCCTGCTCATGGACAATTGCCATTTCCTTGCACTGCTTGTCTCTGAGATCTGAATGTCGAACGTCCATCCTCAATGATACTGGTTCGTTTCTCATATTTCCTCCTCTCAAAAACCTACTCTAACGCTAGGAATCACGATAGGATGCTTTGCAGCATGTAAGCACGTATGGCACGTCACGACGAGCGGAGGACGCCTACCTGGTCGCATTGTGAGCGCACGGCTCTCGAATTCGTCCCAGACCCAGCCGTTGAATCGCACCTTACCGGCGCGCGGCACGCGGCGTAGCCGCTGATTACTTGCAGAGTACTCTATGCACGTTCTCGACTAGCTTGAGTACAAGAACCTGAAGGGGATGAAGTCTATGGAAGTCGTCGATGTGGGCGCCGGCGCGGTGCAGCGAGCGGCGAGCACGGTGGAGGTTGTACAGCTGGTGATCTGACTGGCTGCATCTGTGACCGTAATGTTCGAAATTTCGACGTTGTTCAAAGGTGCGAGGTCGACAGTCATCTTCATTTTGCTGCCGTCCAACTTGGACGCCCTGAACACTAAAATAGGTTGATAGAAGAACTTTTCAACGGCCGATTTTCCAGTGAATTCTCCAACTTCTCTCATGCAGTGTCGAACATGGCATCAGCACGCAACCAACATATACATATCTTTTCTGGCGCACGAAATACAATCATACACGGCGGAACATTCACAAACGTGGCTGGCAATATGACTATCAACACGATGGAGCGTTACGGTAACCCGGCCAATCTACGCTTACTTCCGCAACTATTCGCCGGCCTTCTGTGGGTTCCACATATTATTTGTCCTGAACACGCGCTCGCGCAGAAAATTGTCCAAGTCCCAGTCTGTCGAAGCATTCTTGAGGGCGGCGCCCATGATCGCAAACTCTTTGTTACGTATGTATATTTGTGTTGTTGGATAGCGTCCATCTTCCACATATAGATTGGTTGAATACCTGGTTATATCATTTACAAACCTAATTGTGTGGCTCCTTTCTCCGGACCTGAGAAATAGAATCAGTCAGCTCTCAATGGTGCGGTATAGTGTATAAAAACAGCATACTTGGAATAGATGACACCGATTATTGCTTTGGCCAGCGCCGCATAGCTCTCGCCATCTACAAAGTAGTCTCCGGCCCTGGATTTATCTAGAAACAACGACTCGTATATCATATACGCCGATTCCTTGATTTCATTGAAAGCCTCGAAGACGTTCAACAGCCTCTTATCAAGATTGAGGAACTCGGTGTACTCCTCTGCCGAATTACTTGTACCCAGAAGTAATATGCGGAATATGTCACCAGGAAAATCGTACCGAAGAAGACACAGTAGAACAGGAATGTGGCTCCGGAGCGATGGAGGGTATTGTGAGATACGTTCGAGCAAGAACATGTCGAAGTCGTTCTGCAATCGGAGAACAATGTCAAGCCGATCCAATCCTACCTGCCTATATATCAGTTTTTTTTTGCATTAATTAAGATTGTTAGGACTAACCAGTTTCTTCGCACCATCAAAAAACCGCTGCCAATCTATGTTATATAGATCGTTTTTTAAGTCGGAAATTCCTTCCAATACTGCCCTCAGATCAAATTGTGCAAGATTGTGTGCTGAATCTTCACTTGCAGGTGATTGTTCTGCGTGATAGCTGAAATGCCCTACCACATTCATGAGGTGTTGAATATGCGGAAATCCTCCGATGGTCGTCAAACAGCGCCGACTAATGCGAAGATGTCCCTCACTTCTGCCAATGTAGTACTGATGCGATCGTGATTGGTCCATCAGGAAGTCCTCAAGTGAGGCATGATGGACTGTCGGCAAATTAGCAAAGATGTCGGAGGGTGGTGGAACGCAAACAAGGGAATGCATATCGACCAATGCGCTTCGAAATTCAATGCCTAGTATCTCCTCAGCCGTATCCAGATGGTGCGAATATTTGCGGTGCAGAAAGAGGAATGTTAAAATATCCAAAACCTTTTCAATATCAGCAATGGTATCCAGAATGGAGCGATATAATGCATCGAGTAGCGTAAATGGTGTTTCATTTCCGCTAGTTGACAGCCGCAGGACAATGTTCATCCGGTCTACAGGGTTGTACCGAGGAGAATCGATAAATTTCGTTACTGTGGCGGCGAAGATAAACTGCCCAGATGCTTTGGATACAAGGGAATGGACATCGCCTGCAGCTGGCCATGGCCAAGGGAGACGGCGGCCTAGTCGGCAATGCTCCTTGGAAATTTTGCGAAATGTGGAATCGAAATACCGTTTAATATCTTCATCTGGCTTGTAGTTGTTGTCGAGTACCAGGACTTTCTTAAGAGGGTTCAACAGGTTCTGATTAAATGCTTCGCGAATCTCGTATTCCGGACGACTGGCGATAAGAAAAATAATGGGGAGATGCTGAAGTTCGGAGGCGAGGGACGCCAGCAGATGCAAGAGTTCGGACTGGGATCGTCCATTGGGTCCACATTCGTCGACTCCATCCACGATCGCGAACATGGCCGTAGACAAGGATGGTGCTGCAAGCTTAAGAGGGTCAATTACAAGCACGCGCATTTGAGTCGAAAGTGACAGGTGAAAGATTGTCGGATCGCGCTCAATCGCTGTCAAAAGGTGTTCTTCCATCTGAGGAATATAACGGGAGAGTTGGTATGCTATTGTTGCAATGAACCGGGAGGCGTCGTTCCGCCCAGAGGCCGTACGCCAGAAAAAGAACGAGGCAGCGAGGATCTTGCGTTCTGCGCATTCCTCTGCAATGCTTTGCGCGATGGCAGTCTTTCCAGAGCCAGCCGGGCCATACATCCAGAGGATCAGTTTGCGCATCCCACGGGGCGCTGTGACCCATTCCATGATTTCAGCACGGATCGCCTCACGAGTGTGCGGATGGCATCTAGGCGGATCGCCACGCTCAGCACCGTTGTAGACGGCGCCCATGGATATATTCCCGAGAAGAAGTTTGAAGCCTGCAGCGGAGATGATGTGTGAGCGCTAGCCATGTTATTCGTCAATCAAGAGAAGTTTACCCTCGCGCGTGGAATTGGAGGCCTGTATGTTAATAAATGTTCCACCGGAGATGGCGACGTTCCTAGCGTTGGCGAAGAACTGCTGGCTTCCATGGGATGGCATATTTAGTGAGGTGGGGGGTGGCTAGATCGAAAAGGGAGAGTTGGAGGCTCAAGTTCAAGAGGTTCCTTTTACCCAGTAACACTATATATTGACACATGGCGCTATACATACCGTCAGTGTACAGCCAAATTGCACGGCCTCAAATGAGATCCACGTACATTAACGTTAACGCTTATAGATATCTGCCAGTAATAATATATATTGCCTTATTTTCCCCGCCCTAACAGCGTCGAGAATATAGCGATGCAAGGCAGTGTACGCCTGTCAATATGAATCCACCAACAGATCCCACGTTTAAAGTGCTAACACACCTTCATCGTTTCATGAACAACTACCACAAGCTTGAAACTGTATGTACAGTAGCATAGAGGAAGAGAATTATTACCGAATTCTGTCTAACGAAGGAATTTTGAAAGGAATCGGTGGTCCGATGAACCAAAAATACCTGCAATGACACGGGTGACAGCCGCCTCCTGCTCAAAACATTCTTACTGTATCACTGCCTTATCATTGCGAAATGCCTAAGTGCGTGACGGAAGGGGATCAACGAAGCGTGAGTGAGATGTCATTTTCTTCGAAACTATACGAGCTAACATCGCTTACTTTGAGATATCCCATACTTGCTTTAGCAATACTCTCGAGTACACTCGCTTTCCCAACTCTATCGAGCCTTGGAATTGGCTGTGCATTATCACGTCGTCTAAACTGAATGACGTGCTCGCGCAGAGTGTTAGCAAGGTCCAAATCTATCCACGCTCGGGCCAGGATGTCAAACCACCAGAGGTCCACATCCTCAAGTGTCACGAACATAGCCGGCGTGAAGCCATCCGGTTTACAGCAATCTTCACGGCGATGAGCCTCATCAAATGGCCTAACATGGGGTCGGTAAACACTTGCAGACGACATCTGAGCGGTATGGAGACTTACAGGTTTCCAAGCAATACATCGATGATTGCCTTCGCCAGAATTACATAGCTCCCCCCATACACGACGTATCCCCCCGCTCTCGCGCTATCCACGAGCAGCTCCCTAACAACCACACCCGTACTCCATGCATCGGAATGCACCACCGATATCCGTAACAAGCCCCTGTCGAGCCGCCGGAGCCTGCGAACCTCTCCCGCGGATCCACAGGCGCCACGGAGCAGGATGTCGAACATGTCCCTGGATCCTGGGCCGTCCAACAGCAAAACTGGGACGTACGGCTGGAGCAACGCAGGATATCGACGGATGCGGTCGAGGATGAAAGAATAGAACTCGCGTTGCAAGCGGGGGAACACATCCTCGCGCCCACCGCCCTGCTCGAGATTCATTGCTTTTTCCATGCATTACCAGAGATAATGGCAGCTCACCTGTCGTTTTATACAGTCCATAAAGCCGCTCCAATTCGGATAATGTATATCAGCCCAGATAATCGAAATTCCCTCCAACGACGCCCTCAGATCAAACCGCGCCAGGTCATCGACCACTTCTGCATTAGCGAGTGCTTCCAGGTGCGCGCAATGGCCGATGAACGCATACACTGCAACCCGGGTCCGGATCCTTGACTGCGCCCCGCTGCGGAGGACCTTCAGCCAGCGCCGACAGAGGTACGCATGGCCACGCGCATCATTCACATAGCACCCGCGCGCGCGCACGGTCTCTCAGGAAGTCATACAGCGACGCATGGCAGATCCGCGGCAGCGCATCCTCCGCGGGCGGCGGGACGAACAGCAGGGAGTGCACCACGGCCGTGCGGATATCAAAGCCAAGCAGTTCGTCCGCCTTCTCTAGGCCCAGGCGCCGCCCGCCGGGGCCGGCCAGCAGCAGCAGCGCCAGCACTTGGAGAACGCGCTCGAGGTCGGCGACGGACCCCAGGATGAAGCAGTACAGCGCATCCAGGAGCGCGAACGGTGTTTCGTTTCCTGCGCTGACGATGCCCAGGATAATCTCCAGCCGATTCGCAGGGTCGTAGCGCGGAGAGTCGATAAACTTGATGACGGTAGCGGCGAAGACAAACTGGCCAGAGGCTTTGGATACCAGCAGATCGACATCGTGTTCAGCCGGCCATGGCGCGCGTGACAACGAGATATGCTCTTGTCGGATCTTGCGGATTATGGAGTCGAAGTACACCTTAATGTCCTTGTCGGGCGCATACTGATCGTCCAAGACCAGCGATTTCGTGAGCGCGCTGAAGGCATTCCGGTTGAACGCCGTGCGGATCTCGTACTCCGGGCGGCTAGCGATGAGGAACACGATAGGGACACCCCTCAGCTCGCCCACCGCCGCGCCTAGCACGCGGAGCAGCTCCGCGTGTGCCTGGTCATCCGGGCCACACTCGACCACGCCATCCACCACCGCAAGCCTTGTCGGGCTCCGCAGCGGCACCGCCCTCAGCGGCTCCACGACCAGCACGCGCATCTGCGTCGACAGCGCGCGCGGGAGAACACGGACGGGTCCTTCTCCACCGCGGTCAGCAGCCGGTCCATCTGGAGAGCTGATACGCGAGCGTCGCCACGAAGCGCGCGGCCGTGTCCCGCCCGTGGGCGAGGCGCCCGAAGAAGAAGGCGGCGGCGAGGCGGCCCTCCTGCTCGCATGCCTCCGCGATGCTCTGGGCGATGGCGGTCTTGCCAGACGCGGCGGGCCGTACATCCAGGTGATTACGTTCTCGTGGACGCCAGGGGTTTTGATCCATTGCATGAGCTCGTCGAGGATCGCTACGCGGGTGTGGGGGTGGCATTTCGGTGGATCGCCGCGCTCGGCAGAGTCGTGAAAGGCGCCGGGAGTGATGTTGGCCAACAGGCGCTTTAGGCCTACATGGAATAAGGGTGGTTAAATAATGCGAATTACGGCGATGACTTGCTTACCAGGGCGCTCTTTTGTGTTCATGGTCATATTGCCGCCCACATTTGCGAAGGTTCCGCCGTAGATGATAGGGTTCTGTCGCTATCAAGGATATGCTGGCTGCTTTCTGACGCTATTTTCATGGCGTTGGAAGGAAGGCAAAGGATGGGGGCCGAAAATCGGGCGCACTCTAGGCAAGGAGCTTTATGTGGGCCCATATTATATTTAATATCAAGCAGCGTTCTTCCGCACCGCCTTTCACTGCAGTCGTGAAATACGAACAGCCAATTGGCATAAATTATGGCAGGATAGCATAGCAAATAGAATCGACATAACCAAATATACTACTCACAGCGCCCAGGGACTAGTAAACACAGAAAGCAAGTGTTCCCTCTATTGACCGACGCAACATTCCAAGTTGGCAGAAGCACAATGGTTGATTAGAAGCGAGTATCGTGCAGGCCGTATAAGAGGCACCATAGCGAACATTCCACAGGTGGCCGTTCATCGTTACTAGTAAGGGTCGGTTTCGCGATGCATAAGACGGCTGTGACGATGAAGATCGAGTAATATTAGACGCGTCAACCACGCACAATAGGTGCCATGGGCATACAAAGTTGTAAAGCTGTATCGTGAGGAATTCGGGAGGAGGTCAAGCTCATGGAGCTCAAGTAGGCATCCGCCAGATAGTCGGACTAGCGGATGGCGAGTGGGATGCAGGAGGAGAGGACAGAGGGGACGGGTTGATCCGGCAATTTCCTCGGCAATTCCCAGGTTCTCCGTACCGTCCCCTCCCGCTCTCACGATTCACTTCGTAACTCCTCCACCAGAGCTATTCTCACAACATTGCTCACAATGTAACCTACATCGCCCATGGGCCCTGGGGCCCGGGGATCCGTCCCGACGTTGGTATTCGAAGGGTTACACGCACGCGTTATGCTTTATGTTTCGTCTGACTGACACTCTGACCACCTTGGCCGCTCGCTTGCACATGTCCTCCCTCTGAAGACCTGCCTCTACGGATCCGTTCAAGCTTCCTACGTGTTTCCAGCTCTACAATACCAAGCGGGGCCCACCCAAACCATACCCTGGATCTGAGGAGTCGTGCTCCTCGATTTCGTCTTCACGCGTTTCCTGGACACAGGACTGATATCTCTTCAGCCCCATTTTTTTGGTACCCTTCCTTCCCGTTTATTTTTCCCCGACTCGTCTACTCAGACCTCCGTCCTTTGATGGTTTTCCGCTGCCGAACCATGTCGATGAATGCTCCCAGCTCTCCAATGCCGTGACGTTACACGTTCAACGGCGATTGGAGGTTTTAGTGGTTATGGAAAGCAGCGGCTGGATACGATCATCCGTTACGTGGCGTTCTGTGCAAAGGAAACTGAGAGCACATGAATTGCACCCCGGGAGAGGTGAGTTCACCAACCATCTGTACTGCCCTCGTCGACGAAGACTGCAATGTGCAACTGCAGCTGGGGTCAAGATGGTAAACTCTGGTTGGCACCCAGAACATAAGACGACGATCGTCCCTCATTGAACGGCCTGTGATGCCCAACCCGCAGGTTCCACTCGTCCGAGCCAGCACTCTGCCCCTCTGCCTCTCGTGCTTGTTGCGTCTACCAAGTCTCTCTTGCCGATGGTGGTAACGCTGAGAGGTTCAGCGTTGTTATAGAAGGACATTATGTGGCCCGCCGGAGGCTTTGAGTTGATTTATCAGCCGTCGTGCCCAATAGAAATTTATGGCGGCGTCCATGTCATGCTTTGAGCATATCACCGCGTCTTGGATCTTGCATGTATCGCGTCGTTTCGGTTATATTCTTGGCCCTAGGTCACCTTCTTGCATACCCGAAGCTGCAATCGCAATCAGCCCCAGAAAAAATTGCTCGAGAACGATATTAAAGCAGTGATCGAATTTAGTTAGAATCGATGCGATACCGGGGCAGTCCAATATGCTGATCAATGCGAGCTCTCCCTGGACGCGCTCGTGATAAGTTTGGGCGAAGATCTGCTTTGAGCTCCACTGAGATCATGACAGTGATATCTGGTGCCTCATTGTGTTCAACTCATTTACATTTAGATATTTTAGTATGTTACTTTTATTGCGCGCTCGTCGTGATGCTGAATCCATAACCACACAATCAGACCAAGATCGTCCTTGGCTTCCGAACTTCTTGTACCGGGAGGGCGGAAATTATCAACCGTCTCCATATATAAGACTTTGGCTAGGACTTTGGCCAAATTCCTTTTGTAACTCCTTTTGGAACCAACTAAAATACAAATTCAATAGCCCTATTGACAAACCGTATCCATATGCTAAAAGTGTCCGCAGAAACTCGTATATAGTGTACAAATTATACAGCGACTCATAAAGTTCATCATACATACTGGCCAACAAAAGCAAACCACAAAATCGAGACGCTTTGCCTACTGGTCAGAACATCAAATGGGTTTCCATCTCGGCTTTTCGGGGGTCTTCCCCTTGGTCGATTTTTGTTGGGCAGACTGCCCCTGTCTCCCTTCAGGCTTGGATAGACTACCTGTGGATGCCTGGGCGGACATCGGCGCGGATGGGCTATACGGTGAAAGGGAGGAATTCGAAGGAGTGGCGTTTGAAGGCCGAGCGCGAGAGGTAGTTGATTTTGGAAGGCGAAGGGCAGCGGACGTTGATGTCGAAGGCTCAGCGGACCGGGGGCGAGTGATATTATGCGCCCCAGGCGAGGCCGCAGATGTTGACGGCAATTTCGAATTGCGGCGGGTAGCGGAGGAAGAAACGATTGCAGCGCGGCCGCGCGTAGCAGTCAAAGAGCGAGGGACATTGGGAACACGAGAAGATGAAGCGACATCAGTCGCAACAAGTGATACCGTAGGAATTTTTGGCGGCGTATATTCCAGTGAGCTAGGTTGACCAGATTGTGATGCGACGGGTTCATCGGGCGTGGAAATCGTATAGTGCGTGGTTTCTTCGGGTTCGGGTGATGGTGTAGGAAATGTCGGTTCGAAGTTCGCGCATATCGGACACTCTGCCTGGTGTTCGTGCTCGGGAACAGAAATGCCGCATTTCTAATAAAGAAGCGTCGCGGGTCAGTGATCTCGGTGAACGAACATAAACACCACATACCTTGATGTATATTAGAGCAACATCGGCCAGTATATGCCTTCCTGCATTGATGGGATCGTTATCGTCGTCCTTGTGCTGGACAGCGACCTCCCACAAAAGTCGTGCCAACTTGGGGTCTTTTGGCGCAGCAGCAAAAATCAGGGGAAAGTACGGCAAGTTCTCGTGTTCTATCTTGAGTGTCGAAAGCCACTTCGATCCAAGCGAGCCAGAATCATCGACATACTCGCGCTTCCCGACCACAATTGGAATACGGTCGTTACCGCTTTAATATTATTTGGCATTAGATGTCAAAATTCCCTTTACAGCACAACATTGGTAGGCATACCTTCGATAAAGCACCTTTACAATCGCTTCCGCCAGTTCCCCAAACTTGACTTGATCCGCAAAGTAAATCCCAGCGCGGGAAGAATCAGTGAAGAAGTTTTGAAGAGTACTGCGTTTGTTAACTTGCGCATGGTCCATAAACAACGTTTTCTGGAACCGGAATAATTCCATGTCTAGCTTCCTGAGATGAATCGCGTCGGAAGGAGGAAGACCATGCATCAAAATGGCGAAGATATCAGGTAAAGATATGACAGCAATATAATATTTGCCTGGAAGTCCCCAGATGGCGGAGATATGGCGCTGGATAAATTCAGGATATTGTCGGTATCGGTTACGAATCCAGTCGTCAAACTCATCTCTTAATCGTCGATGTAAGTCCGTATTGATTTCACTACACTGTCATAAGTAGCATCTTCAGCAATATAGGCAAGGCTGATCGAGTAGCAGGTAAGTCATACCTCGGTTCGTAAATGGTCGAAGAAAGCGTCCCATTTTGTATGATAGAACGCTTCCAGTGGGATATTCGAGAGGAAGTTCGTTAGAGAAAAATTCATCAAATCGGTTACAAGGTCTTCCGTATTGGCGACTTCAAGATAGTGATTTAGGAATCCATCTAATATTCCAGAGAAACGGAGTTCCTTTTGACGCCCTTCATACTCCTTTTTTGACGCGGTAGTGAGGTACCTGAAGAGACGTCGAGCGAGGTCTGTATGTCGTAACGTAGCGTCAAGAAAGAAGCGCTCTGTACGGCTTTTATCCATGAGAAAGTCGTACAGAGATGCGTGGTACAGACGGAGCTTATTGTTTTTGTTGCTGCCGTCCGATGTCGGTACTTGAATGAGGGCATGCATATCGGTGAGAACAGCCGCAACGTCTCCAGGTTCGTATCCCAGAAGGGTTTCAATAAAATCAACAGACAAATAAGTGCCGTAACCGGTTTGCAAGAAGACAAGCGAGAGGATCTCAAGGACTCGAGTTATATCCTCGACAGAGGACAGAATGAGATCGTATAAAGAATCTAGCTGCGCAAACGGGGTATCCTTTCCGCGATCAGCCAAGCCGAGGATGATTTTGAGCTGCTTCGTTGGATTGCGCCGCGGAGAATCGATGTATTTCATGACTGTCGAAGCGTAGATAAATTGACCAGATGCCTTTCGAACGAGATAGTCGATGTCCTCTTGGCTCGGCCAGGGTACCGGGAAAGTGTTGCAGGAGAGGTGTAGCTCTCTGATCTCGTTGAATTTCGAGGACAGGAAGATAAGGATGTCGTTGTCGGGTTGATAATGTTCGTCGAGCGCCAGTCCCTGCGTCAAGGACTGTAGAGGCTCTCTGTTAAACGTTTGTCGAATGATGTGTTCGGATCTGCTAGCGACGAGGAAGATGAGCGGGATGTGTAGTTGTTGAATGGATGTGGATAGAGCTTGTAGGAGCTCTTTCTGCGCCGTTTCTCCACGGGCTTCATCCAAACCATCTATAATAACGAGTCCGGGTTGGGCGACAGCAGTTTGCGTGAGAGCGCCGGCGGCATCGTTAAGAGGTTTAATGACCAGCGCTTGCATCTGGCTCAAGAGCGTGCGGGAGAAGACGAGAGGGTCCTGTTCTACAGCGATTGCAATGTGTGCACGAACCTCAGGAATTGATATGGAGAGCTGATAGGATATGGATGCAATGAATTGCGAGGTGTCATTGCGCCCAATGCCGGTGCGAGAGAAGAAGAAGGATGCGACAAGGAGCCCTTCTTGGGCAAAGATCTCAGCGATAGTTTGTGCAATCGCAGACTTGCCAGACCCCGCTGGACCATATATCCACATGATCAACTTCTTGCGAAGTTCTGGGTTCCGTACCCAGTGTTGAATTTCCGCGAGGATCGCCAAGCGTGTCTGGGGATAACATTTCGGAGGATCGCCTCGCTCGGCTGCGTCGTAAAAGGCTCCGGGAGCGACGTTCTGTTGGAGGAGATCGAGACCTACGTAAAACATATGAACAATTGATTAATATTCATTGCTTAGACTCTCAGAATGAGTACGATATGTACCTCGGTTACTGCTGGCTTTTGACTCTCCGATATGGAAATGGGCGTCGCCTCGAAGAACGTTTGCGAACTGACCGCCTTCGATTACAGGCTGATACGCTTTGTCGAACATCGCGCAGCGCGCGGACGGCACAGGATGGAGGGAAAACCGAGAAGACTGTTACTGATAATCGATAATCACAGCCTCGGTGTCACCCATCCTTGACACATTGACATGAGAATCCGGACGGCCTTGGTGCTTTGGGGGCCGGTTATGCGGCGTCTGTTCTGCTGATCTAAATCAGTTGGTTATGCTTGCCATTAGCCTGTGATGCGCTCGGTGTCGTGGCAGAAAGTCCTCTTGCAGTTTTGACCTGGATAGGTTGACGAAGCGACTCCCTTCAACAACAAGCACGGTATAGTAGTGGCCTCCCGAGCTGACCGCGACTGGATTAGATTAGATATCATAGGTAGCACAGCCTGTCCGTATGTAGACACGCGCGGTGTTGTGAGGAATCCATCTTGCCTTGCCTCCTGCCGCAGCGGGCTTGCCTAGCGCGCGCCTGCTCGACGCGTTCCCGAGCTTCGCCAGACCGCATCAGATTGGCCTACTTCAACGGGCAGGATCAAACGCGTATTGCGTTCCAACTCCAAGAAATATAGGGTCAGGGAAAGGTACCTACGTTGTACATGACAGCCGAATTATTACTTGCTGATAAAATCCCTGTCTTTGAGGCACTCCTTGGTCGCTCAGAGAAAGAAATCCTCAAGTAAATACATATATCCTTCAACCATACAACAACCACATCGCTCACGATACATATTCTCTCAACTCGCCAATAGTGCCCGCCCTCCCGCAACCGCGCACACATTCCAGCTGGCCAAGTGGATGGAGGGGCGGACGCGTGCCTCGCTTCGCCGGCGTCAACGACGTCCTTCAAGGTCCATCGCACCCGCGATGCGCGCCACGTCACATTGTTGACACCAACCATGGAATCACGCTTCGCGCAAGCAGATACTGGGGCACGGCGCAGACCCAGGGGCGGAGAATGGTCAGGCGCCGTAAAACGACGGGAGGAGGCTGATGGCATGCGTAGAAGGGGGACGGAACGGAAGTGAAGGTGGCAGAGTGCGACGCCGCGGGTGCCGTGTTCACGATGCGACAATGGCTACCTGGAAAATAAGATGACGTTTGCGATTGGTACCAGTTGGTTCAATGAGCGCAGCAGCCCAATTCAATGAGCGTGTTGTGTCGTAGTTCCTCGCACTCAGCCGCCGTGAATCGCATTCGTTCGTTGGAGAGCGGGAGTTGAGCCTCATTCAACGTTGCTTTAAAAGCGGTCGTGACAGAGACTCCAATCAAGGGTGCTCCAGTTCGGCCCACCTGCATGCACGCCGCTCCGCGGCGCTATCAACATGGGTAAGCAAAGAGCCGCGACCACGACGCACAAGCGCAGGGCAATGATAGGATGGGTGCTAGACGAGGGCTCGCAAAGGCGGCGCGGTCGGGCCTAGCGGCGCCGTGCGCTACGCACTCAGAGACAGCGGCAGAGATGTTCTACAATTGAAGGTCGGACAAGAGCGGATTCCAAAGATGATCTGAAGCAAGCGAGTGCGGGGTCGCCAGTCGTACGAGTTGGACCTTAAACGAGGACGTAGAAAGACTCGGTGTGCGATAGAGCACGGTCAGTGACGACGTTGAGACAGAGTTGCATTCGACACATGCCAACCAAGTTGGCCTAGCAGGCCCCAACCAACCACTCATATCTGCGCTCAGCGTCGCATATAAGTTCGGCTAGTTCAAAAGATAGTGTGGGTGGGCCGGGTATTATTTGGGGCGTGCGCAGGAGATGCGACTCGGTAGAGGTCAGAGACTGGGATTCGTCAGGCCTGATGACAATGGGCGGTAGACATGCGCTATCTTGCGTATCGTCAGTGATACCCTAGTCTGATTCTCGCCGACACACCCAGCACCCTTGAGTGCTCTGCTCATCTTACGCGGTGTTTCGAGTGTGCTTACGCGTCTTGTGCATCCCGTCCGTTCACTTGTGAAGCTTGTGCAGATTAGAGTCAAATTAGAGTGGAGGTGGCAAACAAGTGGGGCAAGGGGAAGGAAGAACGCCAAGGCAGGCCAAGGCTCAATCCGTGGTGTTGGGGTTTGTTTATTTCAGGGCCTCCAACGACGCACCATCTACGCCGTCACCACCCTTTCCTACCGACATCCCGAGTCCTCCGTGCGTGATGCGCGTCCATGTTGTTTCGTGTCGCGGTGCGGTGCATCTGCCCACTATTTATATTCCCACCGTTTGACGGTTTTTGTTTTGTTTTTGTTCATCATCGTCCTTGTCCTCAAACGTTCATCGACATCGTTCAACGTTCAACACCCTTGTCATCCCTCGATGCCTTTCCAAGAAAGGCCCTTGTCCTCCATCTCCCCTTTGGACTCGAGGCCTCCGTGCGCATTTCACGCACAACCGCAGCACGTCCGTCGCAGATCCCTTGTTAAGCAACCTCCCATCGTCAGAATCATCGTCGCCAGCTCTCTGCAAGACGACCTTCGCGGCAGTCCCTCCAACTTCATGCACATGGACCACGGCGCGGCGTACATGGTGACGATCTCATAGTCATCCATAAGCTCCATGACGCCTGGTCTCTGCCAGGCGCCCGTCCCCACCACTTCTATTCCTTAGCGAATACACTACACGCCCTTAGTTGTCTGCAAGCCCGATTCCCCAGATCCCTTGAATGCATGCTCACCGCAGCCTATGCGATCACATATCCGGGGGAAAGGGAAGATTCCTGGCCGAAGCTTGCATGGCCCGGGTTTGTGTTATCGGTGGTCCATTTGGGATGTAAGGTGTGTGTTTTTTGCGTCTCATGTCTCGCTCGTCTATCCATAATTAATTTCTCTGTTTGTCTGGCTAGTGCACTATCTCATGCTCCGGCAGGCGGGCGGTGCTGGTCCTCTTGGACGTGTTGGGGAGGGGATCAAGTGGGCAAACATGGTGCGATGGACATAGTTGATGGGCAAACCGGCTTCAGGCCCTCTGGCGTGAACTTCGGATGAAAATGGCTCTATAATCCCATCGCCGCGAGAGCGATCATTGGAAGGAGAATTGGTAATATTACTAATAAAACTACAAGATATGTACATAAGGAACATGAAATAAAAGTACGTAAGAAATTCGAGGGCGTTCGTTGAGTCCAAAAAAAAGAAAGATGAATGCCACGGAGCTAATTGGCAAGGAAGAAACAAGCAAAGATAATATGGAATGCCGGGGATGTATGTAGCTGACGAGATACTAGTATTTAGAGCAGGGATGACTCGACGATTCGGTGGAGACAGGGCATAGGGCGAGGATGCGCGAGAAGGACTCGAGAGCGGAGTATGTAGGCGAATGCGAGGAGTGCGAGGTAAAGGAAATAGGCGATCCCACGGAAGCGATGTGGGGTGATTTACCTCAGGTACTTGTAAGAAAATGGCGGTTCGCCAACGAATGAAGACACGATAGCGCCGTCTGGCGCAACTGAGATATCCAGTTTATGCGTGAAGGGGTAAGCTGGAATACCATCAACCATGCCCACTGCCGCGCGGAAGTCGTCGATATCTTGTATTGATGGAAAAGGTAGCGGCGGGGGACCTGGCACGACGATAGCGCCTTCGCAATTGTCGCAAATCGCGCATTTGTTCATATCTGGCTGGTGCGAATGTTCCAGAAATGGGAGCCCACACCGCTAGAGAAATGCCGATCGAGATATTCGTTAACGAACCATCGAAATTTGGGAATTTCAGGGGCACATACTTGTATATATTGGATGCTCGCTTCAGCAATTGTCTTCCGTCCTAAAATGGGTTCCATGTCATCTCTGTACTGAACGGTGCGCTCGCGTAAAAAATTGGCCAAGTCCCAGTCTGTCGAAGCCTTTCCGAGTACGTTGTACATGAGAATAAAGGATTTGTCATCGATGCGCATCATTGGTCCATCTTCAAGTTCCACATAAAGCACGTTTCCAAACTTTGCAAACCCAAGTTGACGGGTCACTTCTCTGCGCCTAAAAAAGAGAATTAGTCAACTCTCAATAATGCAGTATATGAAGGCAGCACACCTTGAATAGATGGCACTGACTATTGCCTTGGCCAGTCCCACAAAGCTCTCGCCATCTACGAAGTATTCTCCGGCCCTGGATTGATCTTGAAACAATGACGCATATAGCTCATCTCTAATTTGATTGTAAGCCCTGTAAATGCTCAACAGCCTTTTATCGAAATCGAGGAACTCGGTGTACTCCTCTTCTGAGTTACTTGCACCCAGAAGTAATATACGGAACAAGTCACCAGGGCCATCAGCACAATGAAGAAGACATAGTAAAACAGGAATGTGCGTCCGGAGAGATGAAGGATATTGTGCAATACGATCCAGCAAGAACATGTCAAAGTTGTTCTGTAATCGGAGAACAATATCAGGACGAACCGATCCCACCTATCTACAAATCAGCTCTGTGTTAATTAAGATTGTTAAGACTGACCAGATTCTTTGAACTATTAAAGAAACTCCCCCCATTCGCAATATATAGACCATTTTTCAAGTCCCAAATTCCTTTCAATACCGCCCTCAGATCGAACTGTGCAAGGTCATTCGCTAAATCCTCACTCGCAGGTGATCGATTCGCATGATAGCTAAAAACGGTTACCACAGCATTGTCAGTCCCAAACTCCATGGGATGTGGAAGATGTGGAAGCCCAATGCTGATGGTCCTTAAGCAGCGTCGACTGATTCGAAGGTGCCCCTCGTTTCTGCCGATATAGTACTGACGCGATCGCGATCGGTCCATCAGGAAATCTTCAAGTGAGGCATGATAGACTGTCGGCAATTTAGCTGGAGGATAGTTGTGGTCGGGTCGTGGAACACACAACAGGGAATGCATATCGATTAATGTGCTTCGGAACTCGATGCCTAGTAGCTCCTCAGCATCATCCAAAAGATTATGTGAAAATAATAATTTTCCGTTGTCCAGAAAGAGAAATGCCAAAATATCCAGAACCTTTTCGACATCAGCGACGGAACCCAGGATGGAGCGATATAGCTCGTCGAGTAGGGCGAATGGTGTTTCATTTTCACTAGCCGACAGCCGCAGGACAACGTTCATCCGATCTACAGGGTTGTGCCGAGGAGAATCGATAAATCTCGTAACTGTTGCAGCGAAGATAAACTGTCCAGACGCTTTGGAAACGAGGGAATCGACATTGCTTGCAGTTGGCCATGGTGAAGGGAAACGGCGCCCTTGTCGGCGATGCTCGTCATAGATGTTGCGAAATGTGGAATCGAAATAGACCTTGATATCTTCATCTGGCTTGTAGTTGTTATCAAGTACCAGCACTTTCGTAAGGGTGTTCAAAAGGTTCTCGTTGAACGCCTCGCGAATCTCGTATTCTGGACGGCAAGCTATGAGGAAAATGAGGGGAAAATCTTGCAATTCGGACGCGAGGGATGCTAGCAGATGCAAGAGCTCCGACTGAGATCGTGCATTCGGACCGCACTCGTCGACTCCATCCACGACGGCGAACATGGGCATGGGTAAGGATTCAGGTGGGACAGCAAGCTTTAGAGGTTCGATCACGAGCACGCGCATCTGCGTTGAAAGGGACCGAGAGAATATTGTCGGATCCTGCTCAATTGCGGCGATGAGGTGCTCCTCCACCTGAGGCAGAAACCGGGAGAGTTGGTATGCAATCGTGGCAACGAATCGTGAGGTGTCGTTCCGACCAATCGCAGTTCGCCAGAAAAAGAATGAGGCGGCGATAAGGCCGAGTCGTGCGCACTCCTCTGCGATGCTTTGGGCGATGGCGGTTTTGCCAGACCCAGCCGGGCCATACATCCAAAGAATGAGTTTGCGCATCGCGGGGGGTGCTCTGATCCATTCCATGATTTCAGCACGAATGGCTATGCGGGTCTGTGGGTGGCATCTAGGAGGATCGCCGCGCTCAGCGGCGTCGTGAAAGGCGCCTGTAGCAATGTTGTCCAACAGTCGCTTTAGCCCTATATTGATACGTGGAACATTGGTTGAGTAAGTGATCGAATCATTTGACGATTTGCTTACCAGGACGCTCAGCCGTGGTTTGGTTAATGGTCGCGTTATAATTACCCCCCACATTTGTGAAATTTCCACTACCGATAGTGAACTCGCGTGCACCTTGAAAGAACTGTTGGCTACGATTTGACGAGGCCATGTTCCGTCTTGCAGGGTGAAGGAAGAAACAGGGGAATTGTTTACTACACCACGAACAAGGCTGTTCAACCTTTATAGTCGCGTTCTTTTGCGCGTGCCCAAATCATCCGTTATTGTAGACACAAAAGTAGTGAATGTGTTGCAGATCTTTTTCGTGTCACAGGTGTTCGTATCAAGCGCGCGATGAAAGGACACATAGTTCATGGCCGGCCTCAAGGCATTGAATAGCCGTTCCTAAAGTAAATCACGCACAAGAGGTGTTTCGATCCATTTCGCGCTGGATCTAGCCTTCGCAGGGTTGCAACAATGATTGATATAATCCAATATGTTTTGAAACAGCCCGATATCCATGCATGCCGGGCAGGTGCAATGCCTTACCAGCGTCTAATTTAAATTCTCAATATATCTTCAGCACACAGTGCAAAGTGTCGTTTACTCGTCCCCGCCACGACTTCTCATCCTTTAAATGAAGACACGCCGCTACAATGCCGACAAAGCTGTAAACAAGGTGTGCAGGTGTGCAATCAAACAAGTCTTAGTGGGGGACAATGTGTTGATGTAACACGCTGCATCGATAACTGTGCGGTGCCATAGTCGTGTTTACCACATGGTGTTGAGATTTCCGGTTCAAAGAGCTATTTGGGGTCCATGGACTGGCCCTCGTCCACGTTCAACGTTCATCGTTGGTGTTGTTTTTGGCACGCACGCAGCAAAGGGCCGCAATCTCACCACGTAAATGTGCTTTCATTCAGAAAGAGCGGTCGAGAGCCAAAAGAATCTGGTGCGACATGAGGAGCGTGAGCAACAGTGAGACGCAGAACTATACACTGTGCCAGGAAGCGAAATCATCCATCCTGCTTTATGTGGTCATGCAGCTTTCAATGAGAAGCACAAGCGCCCATATAATGGAAGATGGATGTGATGTATTCATATTGATCCCATCCATGCGTGGTAGTTTGGTGGGAAGCGGAATAAGGAAGCGTAGTGAATTGACGTGAACGAAGCATTGTAAGGGAGGAAGACATCGCGATGCTGCCAGCGAGCATCACTGATCATGAGGGCAGAACGTCCGAAAAAAGAAACGGCGACTAAGATTCATGTGATTGTTTAGCAGGAACAACCAAATTCAACCGGCTCTTCAGCCGAGCGGCCTACATCGAAGGTTGCTGACAAGATGCCCGCAAAAATCGACCAAGTGAAGACGTTCGATGACACCATTGCCTCTTCATGTGAGGAGATATGAAATGTATCTTCTGCATATCGGTGACATGGGATATCAGCAACTATGAGCGAGGAAAAGAAGAACGTACGTCGATACCAGTGTATATTCACAACAGGCAGCATCGCCATCCCGCAAGATATCGCTCTTCCCACATCCTACGACAATCAGCACGTACGATAACTGCACACATCCGATGTGCGTGTCTTGATTTGCCAGCGGTACATGTCCCATACGTGGGACACAAGCAAAGTCCAGGCAGAAGACAGCGACAGGGGCGCGCCAGGCCAACGTGGTCATGCATGGTGGTAAGTACTCAAAAAAAAGGCAGAGCGGGGCGAGGCGCTGCTCGTGCAGAGCACTATGGGCCATGATCGTCGGCCACAGGTGAGAGATAACAGAGAAATCCAAATTGTGGGCATCAGCGCCCACAGACCAGTCCGTACCGTCCTCGGAGATCGTGTTCAACGGGAGGGCTCGAGCTATATCATGCTTGCGGACGAGGGACTGGTTCTGGGGGAAGCGAGGCAGGTTACAAAAGCCGATGGAAGATGAGCTGTGGTGCTGGGAGGATACCTTGCCTGTTGGAGGATACTCTTGGAGCGCCGCCATCGGAAAAGCTCTTGAAGACGAATGTCGAGGGGCTGAGTGGCTGAAAGCACAAAAAGACGAAGTACAACAAAGTAGCGAAGAGTACCGAAGACGGCGCTGTATCCGAAGGAGAGGAGCACGGTGCGCAGGTGCTGCGGGATATAGATATGTGTATGCGCAGCAAAGC
This sequence comes from Pholiota molesta, assembly GCA_014925825.1. Classification (NCBI taxonomy): domain Eukaryota; kingdom Fungi; phylum Basidiomycota; class Agaricomycetes; order Agaricales; family Strophariaceae; genus Pholiota; species Pholiota molesta. The sequence goes on from JACGCK010000079.1 coordinate 181,975, forward strand.
GAGCCGAGACTGGTATGTATGTAGGAGGTCGGTCGATGCTCGGAAGATTGTCCGCCCCAAACGTGACGGAAGACAGTGGTGCACACTCGAAAGTTTTACTTGTCCCTGGGTCTGGATACCTAGCCATGTCCAAGAATTTTCATGTCGGAGCTTCTGAACCATAATACATGTCCCAAATCATCCCCGTCGTGCTGTGTCATGCGTGCGTACAGGCTACAAAGCGTCCTGTTGTAATTCCTAGCGTTAGGGTAGGTTTTTGAGGGGAAGAACATGGATACTGACAGGTATTTCGAACGATGGACAGTCAGAAAAAAGCAATACGAATGAGACGACAGTTGTGGGAGGATGAGGAAAACGAGTGACGAAGAGAAAATCTGGAGGCGGGGACGAAGATTGGCTTATTTAACCCTAACCTCAGCGGCAGCCGAAGCACGACCCGACCCAGCGTAGCACCTTGGCCTCAACTCGTATCCATCTCATTCTGCCCACGGAACTGGCAGGCCTCTCTGCCTTGACTTCCCCATGGATCCGTTGTGAATGCCACAATTCGCTCCGCATCTAAGCAGGCAGCCTTTCTCCCTTCCTGATCATGTTCCTCATTCGCCAGAGCTATCTCTGCTTCGACGCCGCCCGCCATTAACAAGCACGGCTTATAAGCTCGATTAAAGGCGGCACCACCCCAAGCGCGCGTCCCAGAGTCACGAACTGCCATCTTGAACCGAACGTCACGGTGTAGTATCATGCTGTGAGCAGGTTCTCTGGCTCCGCTGTGGAAGGCTGTGGATGTTCTAAATATGATACACAGCTCATTCGCGACAACGAACCGACCATTTGGAAAGGTGGATGATCACTTGATGATGGACACACGCTACACGGCAAGACGTCATGATGAGAAAGAAGAACGCAACTTCCATCAGTGCATCTCTGTGGGCGCTTTTTCACTCGAGCATCAGCCGTCTTGAATGATGGAGACAGAGCGCCGCAGGTAAGAGGTTCTTCACTTCTACTGTCTTCCCACCTTTGTAATCCCGCGCCGATTCTAGATATAACTAGTGGATCGCATCAGGTCGAACTACACCCATCCCCACAGTCCACATCCCAGGGTTGAAAGAATGACACAGCTAGAGACTTATACGCTGAAAGGTTGAACACTACATCCCATTTCCACCTTGTCGATGACTCTAACACCAGTTCCCAGGATCTATTAAAGTCGTCGAACGGTTTTTCGTTCTCCCACTCAACTACAATGAGCCTGAAGGAGCGACTATACAAGTGTTTGTGCGTCACTTAATACCTACGGATAAGGCGAAAACAGTGGAGGAACAATCCAAGTTGCCTTACCGTGCGTCTCTTTCGAGTAATTGTCCTGCACAAATTAGCTTACCGAATACGAATGGAAGTCCTGTATCTACAAGGTGGGACACCATAGTACATATCTTCAGTTGTTGCCATCTCCTAAGACGACACAGGAGGACCTGGAGTCGAGGTGGATCTAACTAGCATTCTCGGAATTGCCGGCGTCGTGAGCTATATCTAATTTCTGAAATTGATGGGTCTCTGACCTTGCGCTTCAGCTCCATGACGCAGGATATCAAGTGAGAGGTTCACTTGAATGATAATCCGCTTTTTGATCTGGATTCATCGCAGACTCTATGGATGGATCCGCGCGGAACTGGGTTGAGTACGCCTTTCACAGCAGATCTAGTCAAAGGAAAGTCAGACCAAGAGCTCTTCGACTACGTGCTCAATTTTCGCGCGGACACAATTGGTGTGTGCTTTTTCTCACTCCTTCGCAATCATATTCCTTGTTCAACTCGCTCTTATAGTACGCGACTGTGAAAAGATCAGAGAAATCCTTCTCGGAAATCAGGAAGACCCGGAGAAGCAGAAGTGGACGATACTCGGACAAAGCTTCGGAGGATTTTGCGCGTTAACGTATCTTTCCTTCTATCCTCAAGGCTTGAAAGAGGTGTTTATAACCGCAGGACTTGCTCCGCTCGTGGACCATCCCGATGAGGTTCTTCGTTCGGTGCAAGGTCTGTCTTCTTCCTCCATGACTTCACAAGGTAACCAAGATTGAAGATATTATTAGTGAAAGTCTACGAGAGAAACGCCGTCTATTACGAGAAATACCCAGCGGATATCAAGAGAGTGAATATAGTCTATTTTTCTCTCTATATTTTATACTCACAACTCCAAGGTTCGCAATATTCTGCGTTATTTGGACGCTAACAAAGTCATCATGCCTACTGGAGGTTACCTGAGTGTGAATAGATTCCTTCAGATAGGCGCGGAACTTGGTATGCATGGTGAGAGCGCACTTTCCCGTTTACCACATCATCTACTAAGTCCCACCCCCAGGTGGAATCGATCGAATCCACCGTAGGTGCTTCTATTCACAAGGAGTAATTTACTGATTGACATCCAATTCGCAGAACTTGTCTTTCGCGCGACGAATGATTTACAACTGTTCGGGAAACTTTCGTATGGGCTCATGCAAAACTTGCAAGCTGTCCAGAGGTATGACACCAACCCATTCTTTGCTATCATATACGAGGCCATATACTGTCAGGGGTACGTTTCGAACCTTTCCGAAATGCTTCTCCAATCTAATTGGTCCTTAGAAAAGCATCGAATTGGTCTGCGCAGAGAATTTTGAAGGACTACAAGGAACATGACTGGTCTCAGATGAAAGAAGAAGACGAGACGAAACCAGTATACTTCCTAGGAGAACTGGTATGTTTTCTTAATACCGATATCAAGGCGTGCTATATTGATACCGCTGCAGGTTCTTCCTGATATGTTCGAGGATTACGCGAATCTCAGACCTCTGAAGGGAGTAGCTGAGTTACTCGCTAAATACGACAGTTGGCCAGATCTTTACGACTTGGAACAGCTTGCGCGGAACAAGGTCAAAGTCAGCGCAGCCACGTAAGCTCAACATCTATATTTCTCTACTATTCTCTAATAAATATCAAACACCATACTTAGGTATGTCGACGACATGTAAGTGGAATGTTTCCGAATTCAAATTCATATGCCTGAGTATTTGAACAATGCAGGTACATAGAATATGGTAGAGCTCAGGACACTGCGGCTGCGGTCGCGAACCTGAAGCAGTTTATCACCAACCAATACTTCCACAGCGGGTTAAGGGTAGATCCCGGTACCATTATCAAGAATTTGCTGGCTTTATCGAAGCGAGAATATGACTAGAAAAACAATGTATATTCGTGGTCTGTTTATGTAAAATTGGAGTCTAACAGCAATACAAAGTTTGTCAACTGCTTGATTATGAACAAACCTGGTCGTAGACGATCGTGCGATGAACATCCAAGGTACTCCATTATCGCTCCCCGTGGATCCAGCCAAGGGTTTTTCATGAGTCTGATGGAAAAAGAACGTGCCACGCATTATCAATGTCATTTTCTTTCTTCAACCCGGTCTCGGCGTGCTCGATAGCAAGCTGCATACGAAAAGGCTTGAGTCAATATTCAGATTCTGCAAATAGTCACCCCACCTCCAGCAGCTTCGCCGCATTCTCATTCTTCACCACCCCCGCGGCCTGCTGCTTCCTCAGCTTAACCGCCACCTCTTCCGGGGACTGGATGTACGAGTTCAGCAGCGCCACGATCCGCGAGCCGCCCGTGAGCAGCTGGATGCACGCGCCCGTCACCCGGACCTCCGCCGCGGGGCTATCCGCGCGCGCGTCCAGGCCCTGCGCGATGTGCGCGTTCTGGTCCGCGCTCGACGTCAGGCTGTGCCGGAACGACAGCCCGGAGAGCAGCGAGTGGATCAGGAACGTGTTCGCGGGCCCAAAAGTACGCGTGTCCGCGTCCAGCCCGCGCGGGTGGCGCGCCGCGAGCTCGCGGTTGAACAGCTCCAGGAGCGTGAGGTTGCCGATCTGCGGCGCGTCCGGGGCGTCGCGCACGGCGGCGAGCGCGGCGGCGAGGGTGTGCGCGCGCCAGGGGTCCGCCTCCGCGGCGGACGTGTAGTAGGTCATGAGGTCGACGACTGCGGGGTAGGCGGGGTGCTCGTTGAGGAGCTTCAGCAGCGCCGCTGCGGGATCGGGCTGGGCGAAGGCGTTGCAGAAGTGCGCCTCGGCGTCGGGGAAGGATTGGTCGGGCATGCGCATGCGGCGGGTGAAGAGAGCCCCGGAAGGGAGGTGCATGCGCGCAGCGGCCGCTGGGAAGCACGCTATCGTGCTTTGTGATTGCCTGGTGGATGATGGCATGAATATTGGACCGCTCCCTTCTTTTTGAGGGTTTAGAGGCTTACGCATGGAGGCCATAGTCAGCGTCAGCTGGGTTTACGCTTGACATTCGTGTTCTGGTGTGGAAGCTTGTTTCACAAATGAGACGCTCAAACATAGTCGTCCCAAGGAGGACAGCAAGTGACACAGTTATTCATCGCCATCGATTCAAAAATTTCGTTGCTCAGGCGTAACGCCTTCGCAATAGAGCTTCTTACCTACCATTTCTTTCGCTGTTTGAGTTGAGGACCCTCTCTTGATCCACGACGAAAAAATCTTTGGGTTACCCATGATGATGTGCCAACCGCGGAAGGAAATGCTGAACGACTCCATCCGATCACAAGACCGCCAAATTCGTCATTGGAAAACAGTCGGTGACGCCTAGAAGCTTGATTAGATATAACACGGCGGTGCAGAAAAGCTTCGGGTATCTTCAAAAGCGCCAACACGGCAGTATTGCATACACTCGATCGTAGGAGCAAACATTATCTATAGCGCCTCCGCAGCAGAGATATACAAAACTAATCACAGAGGGTCCTTCTATCAGCAGTGCAGAACGGATTGACCACCAGCGCGACGCACCATTATTCCCTCGAATGAACGATGGCAAGTGATAGGATACATTTCACAATTCAGCATCGCCATCGATTCAAAAATTCCGTTGTTCCGGCATAACGCCTTCGCGATATAGCTTCTTACCTACCATTGCTTTCGCTGTTGAGTTGAGGGCTATCTCTTCATCCACGACGTGAATTTTTTTTGGGTTACCCATGATGACGTTCCAACCGCGGAAGGAAATGCTGAACGACTCCATCCGATCACAAGACCGTCAAATTCATGGCATATGCGTTGGAAAGCAGTCGGTGACGACTCAGGAACCCGATATACGCCGCGGTGTAGAAAACTTTGGGTATCTTCAACAGTGGCAATATCATACACTCGATCGTAGCAGCAGCCATTATCTATAGTGCCTCCGCAGCAGAGATATACAGGACTAGTCAAACAAACCCTATCAGCATTCGCAGAAGGGATTGACGACGAGCGCGACGCACCGTTATTCCCTCTAATGAACGAATCCCCGTATCTGTTCGTGATCACGCCATTCACATGCTCCTCCGTCTGCTCCAGCGCGATGTTCATAAACCCGTCCAGACACGACAGAACGCCTGCATCCATCCATCCATCCATACGTGATTCTGCACATGACGAGCGAAGGGGGGAAAAGTATGTACCTTTGTAGTCGACCCCCGAGGTCAGGCGCACGATGACCCGCTTGCCCACGACGCCCTTCAGGAAGTCCGTGGGCGATCCCGTGTGCGTCTGCACTGGGGGAGGTGGGGGCGGCGATTGGTCGGACGGCGGGCGAGGGCTTTCGTCCATGGTCGGGAGGATATGGTTCAAGTGCGAAGCGCCGTGCAAGCACTCGCTCGAGTTTCGCGAACGCGTGTTTGTGTGTGTTAGGCTAGGGCGTTTTCTCAAACCTTGGCAAAATGTCAAGCTCCGACCGGCAAATGCCTTCTTGAACTAACCCTGTTGGTTGATTTGATTCCGCTCGTTGGTTTCTTTCCCTTCAGCTTCAGCACATACTTGGCAGATACTTACAGCGTTCTTCGATGGCCACTGACAGAAACAAAGATTCTCTATTCGAAATGCGACCCCGATAGGAGATCTCCCACCGTGCCAACGTAGTAGCGTGTCATCAATCTTTCATTAATTTGCCTGAATCAATAGATCCGTGCTGACAGTTGGCGCGCAAAAGCAACTACACCGATGCTCTCCTCTGATGCGCTCCTCCGATAGCGCTCACAACCCACCCAGCTATTGGGCTTCTGGGTTTGAATAGGCGCTCGTCGCTTGAGACGTCATTCAGTGACCGCCTTGAAATGCGACATCACGTGATTTATGTCGCCAGATGTCGCCATCTGAGCACCATCCAAACTCATCCTTGGAAGACAGGGTGACGCATAAAAATATGGGACGGGCTTTTCGATTTCGTCTCTCGAAGGGCTACTCTCAACGCACTGCACTTGCGTATTCTACATTGTAACCGGCAAACCCTCCCCATGGACAAACTCCCCACCGAACTCCACGCGTATATCTGCCAAACGGCGTGCGTCGACGACGGGGCTACTATTCGCTCGCTAAACCGGGTCTCCAAATACTTTCATGAAGTCTCCAGGCCTTACCTGTACCACACCGTCTCTGCCTTTGGCATAGATCAAGTTCTGACTCTCCTCGAACGGCTCGAACGCACCCCAGCGCAGATGCGCTGCATCCGCCATCTCTTCCTGTCCGACACCGCGTCGTCCGAGCCCACCCCCACTGCACCCACCGCGCCCGCGCCCCCCTCCAGCCCCCCGCCCCGCCTCACGGACACCCAGACGCAGGCCGTCGCGCGCCTCCTCGCCCTCGCCGCGCCCACGGCCACCTCCCTCGCCCTCGTCGCGCACGCGCCGCTCTCCAGCACCGCGCTCATCGCGCGCGTCTTCCGCACGCCCTTCCCCGCGCTGCGCCGCCTCGCGGTCGCGGGCTTCTACCCCTTCCCCTCCGCCGCGGGGCGGTTCCCCGCGTTGCGCGAGCTCCGGCTCAGTGGGCACCGCAACCCGCACGGGCTGCTCCAGATGGGCGCGCTGGAGGACGCGTTCCCCGGGCTGGAGACGCTGGCGATCGCGGGGCTCGGCGCCGCGGGCGGGTTCGTGATCGAGCTCGAGGAGGCGCTTGCGGGGCGGGAGGGGGCAGACGGCCTGGGTGCGTTCGCGGTGCCGACGAACCTGCCGCGCACGCTGCGGGAGATTACGCTGCAGGCGGCGCCGGAGCCCGTCGCGGTGGTGCCCGCGGACGCGGAGTATCCGGACACGGTGGTGATGAAGGACCGGATCCTGGTGGCGCGCCTCGATGCGCTGAGGGCGCGGACGGCGAAGGCGGAGGCGGAGGGGGTGCGGGTGACGGTGCTGGAGAGGGGCGTGACGCAGATTTCGCCGGACGATGTGAGGCGGGAGTGGATAGCGGATATTGCTAGAGGAGATTGTTGATTTTAGGGCCCACGGAGGTATATACCCGCTGTCCAGAGAATACCCATAGATGCCTTATGATTTTAGAAAGCCTTTAGAAAGCATTTGTAACGACCGATTTACGAACGACGATTTGTGTGCGCACCCATTCCGTTTGAGTTTGGTTGTTCGTTGAGGGAATGCTTGGTCGTGTTTGCCGCAATATCACATTTCTTGACATCAAACTCTCACCTGCTTTCTCCCGCTGACCCCGACGCTCCGCCTCTACAATGCCCAAGAGCGCTCGCAAAAAGAGTACATCGACCACACGCAAAGCTGCAGCGCACGCCCGCCCCCAACGCCCCGCCCCAGCCCAAAAACCCACCATCAAAACCGAAGACGCGCCCGCCGCACCCCCACCTGAGGAACCCATCCATTCTCCCACCCTCTCCCCACACGTAGCTGAACCTCTCCCCTCCCTAGGTCAGAACACACATATACCAGCCGATGCACCCCGCGCACTTCGACGAGCTCGCGGCGATCTGGGGGCGCGACCCGCGCGTGCCCTCGGTGACGTCGCGCCGCGCGTGGGCGCTCGCGCGCGCGCTCGACCCCGCGAGCGTGCACAGGTGGTGGTACCGCCGGCGCGCGGCGCACGAGAAGATGTTCAGAGTGCGCCTCCCGCTGGATGCGTATGAGCTGGACGTGGGCGTGCCGCCGGTGATTGTGTTCAAGGTGGAGGACGACGACGAGAAGGTCGGGGATGCGGACCCGCTTTCGGAGCCTGTTTCTGCTGATACGTGTGTCGATGCTGCTTCTGCTGGCCTATCGGATAACACGCTCGGCTCTGGGATAGATTCTGCGTCTCTTGCGAAATCTGTGCATATACTTGGCAAGGACGTCGAAAAAGGCGCATATATTCACCTCCCATCGTCGCCAACACTCCGCTTCTCGTCTCGGCTCCCTTCGTCACCTCAGACCAGCCCTCACCGGCGCCGACTGAGCTCACTCCCTCCCAGCTCCCCGCCTCCGCCGCTCTCATCGCCGCCCCCTGCTCGCTGCTCCCTCTTCCTGCCAACCTCCGAATCGGGCTATGACTCTGGGCCCGCTTGCCTTTGGCTGGATGATGTCGATCGGGAAAGAGGTGACATTCCTTTCTTTCTATCTGCACCCCCCCCCCCTCCTCCTCCTTTGAACCGCATCTCAGTGCGCATATATCTAATCCTCCTTCTCACTCATGCCCGCTTCTCCCTGATACAGCTCTACCTTTGCTCCCGGAACATCATACGGATCTAAAGTCCTGTGCCTCGGCGCCCGTCGTTCCGCTCCCGCGCTTCTTCTGCGGCTCTTTCGCGGAGTGCTATGATCTGATGCTGATGGGCGCTGCGGACGCGGACGGGCGACACGCCGCGGATCTGGATCTGGAAGCGCTGCGTGCTGCGTGCGAGGAGCCGGCGCCGTGGTGTCTTGCGGGCATGCGCATCGCGTATGATGGGTCGCTGGTCGGGGTTTGTTCGTGGTGTGACGTTGAGATGTTGACGCCGAGCGCTGGGTGATTGTATGCGGTATCGGACGCTGGTTTGCTATGGATCTGCTTCTGGTGTCGTGTTGCGTATGACGTTGCTGTATTTCGCTGCTTGTCGATTGCACCTTTGGACGGGCTGTTACTGGATGTGGTATTCTTGCGTTTTTCGTTGGAGTCGCTCTTAATTCTCTCTGCTCCTTGGGCGCTCTGGGCTGTCCTGCTTCTGATGTAGTATCTTTGAATGATTGAATTTGATGATACATACACTGGGCGTTTGGTGTCTACACATGACTCGCAGAGACGCGTTGCAGGTTCCCTCTTGTGCCTCGGCCCCCAGCCATAGAGCTGCGTCTGTTTTTCTGCGGCTCTTTGGGAGAGTGCTGCGTCGCTGGCGCTGCGGGAGGGCAATGAACAGCTGATTCCGAGGGGCGGCGTGCGGAATCGGCGCCTTGGTGCCGTCAAGGGGGCTTACGCCTCGCGTAGGACGGAGCGTTGTAGGGCTTCGTGTGCGGTGTTGTGGCGATGGGATGTGGACGGGAAGCGCTGGTTGATGGTGTGTGTCGCTCTTCTCTCTTCCTTTGATAAGGGGTCATTGACTTATGGAGAGTCCTACTATTTATAAAGGGTGCATTGAGAAAGATTGGTACACCGCGCCAATAATGGCGTTATCAATGATCTGGCAATTTTGTCTGTATAAGCTGGTTGGGCAGCTCTGCTTTTTCTGCATCGCCGCTCCAGCGCTCACGAACGCCCGGCCTCTGAAGTATGGTATGTTGAAAAAATTGCATTTTGATGATCCATAAATAACATAATTGTGGGCATTTCGTGTATACATACTTATAGCAAGGGCTGTCGTAATAGAGCATAACGCTTGAAAAACAAAAAACAAAAAAAAAAAGAATAAACGTGTGTGGGTGATTTGCCAGCTAGGCGCTAATCGTGGACTTCAATCTTCGGTAAAGAAAAAAAAATACATCCCAGCCTACTCAGCGCCTCTGCGCCGAATCACATACTTCCCGGATGCCTCTCCTCCTTTCGAGTCCGTGCTCTGTGGCATGTAAATCCAATCCTGTGCCGTCTGCTTAGACAGCAGAAGCGCCTCCTGCACCAGCTCGGAGTCCAGGTCCGCGGGCAGCTCCCAGTCCGGCTTCACGACGTTCGCGAAGCCCGAGAACGACGCCGAGCGCCGGCGGGTGGCCTTGTGCTCGACCGCGCGCTCGCTGGACGTGCGCAATGTGGTCTCCGTGGGGCGCGCTTTCGGGGCGCGTGCCAGGAGGCTGAGCGCCCTGCTCTTCTTGAGGAGCGCCTTCTTCTCCTTCGTGGCGGTGGAGGCGATGGAGGGCCGGAGGGATTGCGCGCTCGTTGGGCGCGCAGGCGAGGCGCGGTGGCGGCTGAACAGGGACGTTGCGGCGGGCTTCGGGGTCTCCGGCCGAACGGGGGCGGCGACGACCTTCAGAGACGTGGACTCGGAGGCGGTCGCAGGCTGCGCGTTACGGAACCCGAACTTGTTCTGGATGAATTTGTACACCGCGTTCGGGCGCTTGGGGAGAGGCGCCGCGGCTTCGTCGCCGACGTCGTTGACAAGGACTGTCGCGCTGTCGCCTTCGCCTTCAAGTACACGCGCCGCGGTGTCAGCGGAGAGGCCCGCGTTGTTGATGCGGGTGGCTTCCTTCATATCCATAACGCGGCGTGTGCGCCTCAGGCTCACGGCGCGGAGTGAGGTTGTACGCTTCGCAGGGCGGATTGGCGCAAACGTCACGGTGCTGTTGGGCCCCTAGCGGAGTTTCCTGAAGCTCTGGCGCTGTCTGTTTCGTCGGTATTGATGGGAGACGGCACCGAAGGCGACGGAGCAGTTGAAGGTCGCTGCTGCTCCAGCTGGGCGACAAGTCTCTTGAGCCCATTCCGAGCCCTTCGGGCATCTTGCATATAAACGATTTCGTCCTCGTCGCCGCTTTCTAGCGTATACCCAGGCGGCGGACCAGCGGTGTCTTGATACTGCCACTCCACCCGCGCATCAATGACTCCGGGGTACGCGTGAGCTGTGGCAGAAGCTGAAGCCACCGACGGCCCGCTGTCCATCCCCGCAAACGACGCGAAATTCCAGGTCGTTCTCGGGGGCAGGATCTCGGTGAAGTCTCCGTCGGGGTGGAAGACCATGTTCACGCATTCCTGGGAGTTTGCGGGAGAGGTGGCACGGCTCCGCACGTAGACCCCCGTGAGGGAGACGGACGACGACGCGGCTTGTGCGCGAAGATCGTCGAGAGAGGATCGAGACAATTTGGTGACGAGCCGAGAGGAGTCGATGGGCTCGGGGATGTGGGCTGGGAAGGTGAAGGTGGATGTCGCCATTACAAGGAGGGGGTGTCGCTGAGGATGGGGGTGGTGGGTGGCAACGCGAAGAACTGGAGGAGTAGACGCGTTATAGCCTGCATTTTATGTGGCCTTCGGTTGATGTTTGTATTTGTGTTCGTAAAATGTGGCCCACTTGACAATAGGAAATGAGATGGTGCTTTGCTTCGATTGCTTGATTTGCTTTGCTTCCGAGTCGATTGCTTTACCTTTTATGGCACTCTTCAAGCACTCTTATGTTCGTCATGCATCCTACATTCTGAGAATATCCGCAAGTCAATCCGCCTCTACAAAGGCAGGTTACTTTTAACATGCAATTACCTTCATGGTTCAGTTGGTCGGTTGCTTGACGGCTTGCACGCTTTTACCCACGCCACACAACCGCATACACCGTAGATACTGTGCTGCAGCGGCCTTGACATCAATTGAAGGAGCAACTCAAAAACCTCAATTGGGATTTGTCTATTCGTCAATTTTGATTTGGTTATCAGCTACGTATATACCGAAAATAGTGGCATTTGCGCTTGATTTGCGCTTGACTGAATTTTGCTCCTCTGTGCTCTGCACTCCGACAAGAACGCAGTTACGTGTATTGCCCATTATTAACGACGGGCACTTAACGTCCTTTTTATCTTGTGCGGCCTCTGAACGTTGGGATTATTAGGCTTGTACTGTATTCAAGCTTGACAGCTGCTGCGTATCTTGTCTTGCGGGGTGGGTCTCTGAAAAGCTGTGGTACATGTTTTCCTAATGTGAACATCCCTAAGGGTGGATCTGTAAAGCGGCGCTTTACGGGTAGTTCTTAAGCTGTACAAACTAAGCCAGAACCAATATAATTGGTAGACTACGTGGTACAAGCAAAAGATCTACTGTCTGATTACAAATGCAAGTACTTAAATAGTGGCATCACCGAGGGTGATGCCAAACAAGATATAATATGATGCGTCACGGGGCACGCCCGTGACATACCCCCCCTTGAGATCGCTGCGCGATCTCTAACAAAATTTAACAAGAATATGGCAAGTCCATATGATGATGATTGGTTGCAGGAGGACTGTTAGTCCTCCATGTGTGGTTGTGATGGTGGGGGTGGGTCGTCGTGGTCGTTCGCGTGGTTTTCGCCCCCATCGTCCGTGTTCTCCATGACGGCGTCCTGCGTGCCATCGAGCGTTGTATCATTCGTGTTAACGAGTGAAGATGTAGTGCTAGCAACCGCGTTAGCGGTTGCATCGTCACTGCTGCTCGTGGGCAACGCGGCAGGAGGTGGGGGCGGAGGCGGCGGTGCGATTGCGGTGTTGGTGGTAATGGCTGTTGCAGCCAGCAATCTCGCACGTAACTCCGCGACACCCGCGTCGGCGTCGTTGCGCGAGCGCCCGGATAGGTAGCGGCGATATGGTGTATCGCCTGTCAGCAGCCATCCTCGCGCGTTGAGACTAAACACCCCTCGTTGTTCCTCGGTGTCGAGGATTATATGCATACGGAGGATCTCGTCCTCCGTTGGGTGCCTCCAGCCATCCCATGCGGGTATCGCAGGCGGGGCGCCATATTGGTCAAGTCGGTGCAGGCGCTCATTGTCCTGCTCATCCAGTAGTGCCCTATCGAGGGCCGATCCATGGTAGTGCTGGTCCAAGAATTGCAGCCCGTACAGATATGCGTGATCGACCCAATCGGTTGGGATGCAGTTATGAATGAGGACTTGGATGATGTCCTCAATCGTCATATTCGACGCATGGCGGTCGTCGATGACTAGGCGCTGGAACACGAACTGCGGGCCAGCTTGGGGGTGCATTGGTGCGCCTGGATTGTTGACGTTGTGCGCGGCAACAGCATCCGTGTAACGGAAAGGCATTGCAGTCAGTGCGGCGTACAGCCGCATGAAGACTGATCGCGCGTGGGAGTTGGCGGGGGCCAGCATCCTTCCGAGGCCATAACCGAACAGGGAGCGACGATGGATGCGGTAGGAGTGGTCCATGACCACCCCCAGGAATGGGTTGGATGAACCTGGCCGTCCATGTAGCATGATGTATTGACCCATGACGTCCTGGTTCAACGATTCACGGGGATCAGGTGTGGGCATGCCCGCACCTCGTGTGCTGTTGGATGGGTTGCTCACTATTGCTCGAGAGAAGTCGCGTGCTATGGGTGCAGGTCCCATAAAGTGTGGCCCCACATCTGGTTGGTAGCTCTGGTTGAATCCAGAATCCATGAACGCGGCCATGGTGCGATCCCATAACGCTGGGTGTATGCGCCCGATGACGGTGTGGAACTCGGTTAGGAGGCAGTAGGCCTCCATACGCACCGTGTCATCCAGACGAGCGTTGGCGGCAATCGTCATGAGACGATCGAGCTCCTCTGGATTGCGTGGGACGCCCCTTGGAACACGCGAGTAGAGGGGGTGCCCATGAACAGGGCGGTACCCTGATTGATTCTGCATCTCGAATTGAGACGCCACAGCCGCACTCTGGCCAACATACACGATGTTGGTGCGGGCCGAGTAGTAGATCCTCTGTCTCGGCCACATCCCGAGCATGGCGTTGTTACGCTCAATTGAGTTTGAGGGTGGTATCCTTACCACCCCAAGTCCGTCTGGAACACGTCCAGACATTTGTCGTTCGACTCGTCGTCTCTTCTCGGCGAGGGCTTTAGCCCTCAGCTCCTTCTCTTCCTTCACGTCGCGATTGTGCTTTCGGCGATTCCTGAGGTCCGCCTCTGATGGCCAGTTACCGCCCTGCGCGCGAGCAATGCTTTGTGGGTCTTCGTCCCACAACTCAACAGACTCATCGCTCGAGCTTTCGTCGGAGTCGCGAGGGGGCGATGCCCGCTCGATTGTTGGGTCGTTCTCGACGGCAGGCGGGGCGGGGTAGCTGGGTGGCATCGTGACGAGTGTCACTGGTCCGAATCCCCTTGGTACGAACGGGATGTACGCATCCGTGTCCATCTTGATGTCCTCTTCGTACGCTGAGGGTGGGTCCCTCGTTTCGTATCGCGGCTGGCGCGACGACGACGCGCGCATGTTTCGTCGCGGTTGTGAGGGTCCGGCCCTCTCTACGCGCTCGTCGTGTGGTGCTGGTGGTAGGGCATGCCCTACAGGTGGGTTGGGTGTTGGGTGTACGAGGACCCTCCGTCCTCGCTGGCTTGGAAGTCACGCCGTTTTGGGGGGCGTTGTTCTTCATCGCGGTCCTCTTCGGATGGCGCTTCTCGTTTGCGGCCCTTCCTGAGAGTCGCATTCGCTGTGCGGAGGTGGTCCACCTCCGCTCGGGCTGCTTCCAGGCGCAGGAGGATCTCGTTGATGAGGATGGCCGTCTCATCATCGGGCTCGTCTCCTTCTAGGGACATCGAGATCCCTGCTCTGAGTAGCCGCTCATTGAGGCGCTTGGTTGCCTCGTCCTCGTCATCCTGTGGCGCTGAGTCCACACTCCGTGCTCTCTGTTTCCCCTTGTTCTTCCTAGGGGGCGTTCTGTTGCCATTGTCCCTAGGGGGAGGGGGTTGGTCTGATTGCGTGCGCGTCAGGCTCGGGCCGGGTGCGTTTCTCGTGGGTGGAGGATGGTATCCTCCATGGTTTGGTGGTGGGGGGTGGTAGGATCCACCTGGTTGATTGTATGAGGGATGGGGTTGCCCCATCGTTGGTGGTGGTGGATGGGATTGTCCCATCATCGGTGGTCCAGGAGGGTAGTACCCTCCAAATGGATTTTGGTATGTGGGGGCCGTTTGCTGGAAGGGGTCGGAAAAGTGGCGCTGAGCGCCCCCGTTCCCCCCCCTACCAGATCCAGCCCCGCCTCGGATCTGCTGTCCGCGGCTCCGGCCGCGTCCGCCTCGCTGTCCACGCCCTTGCTGCCAGTCGCCGCGCTGTGCCATAGTTGGAATGAGTGGGTAGGCGATGGGGTGTGGTGGGTGGGTGTTGTATAAGGAGGGATGCAGGGCCTTGTCGATTTCGACGCGATTAAATTTTTGGAACTCCGTCCAAATCGTTCTCACGATTGCGGTCTCGTGATCGCGTGTCGGGCCGGCTCATGTCCGCTTAGATAGCTGCGAGGGCCGTCTAGCGCCCTGCATTTCGAGGTATCGGTCCAAGGCCTCTAGGTCCTTGCATTCGGCATGGGGTTCCCATGTAGTGTCGCCGGCACTCCATCGAATCTCATATTCGATGTGGCCATCAGTTGTCCACCGATGGCCCAGTATATCGTCTACGAACCATTCCTGATCGTCGGCAGCGCCGAAGTCATAGGGCTCTGGCTGAGCCCTGTTAGGGAATAGCGCGTCATCGGATGGGTGGTAGGGCCTCAGTAGCGAGGCATGGAATGTAGGATTAATCCTGCGTGTTTGCAAAGCTGTAGGCAATTGCAAAGTGTATGTCGATGTCTTGGGGTATGCCATCAATACACGATATGGTCCAATGTATTTCGGGCAGAGCTTCCGCGCTCTGCTCTTTGCTATTTTCAAATTCTTGGTCGATAAATATACCAAGTCTCCTGTTGCGAGGGCAAGTTCCTCGCCACGACGTTTATTTGAGTGATGTGTTTGTAGCGCGCGCGCTTCAATAATCGCGTCATGCGCCTCGGCTAGGTGCTCGAGGGCAGCCTCTGCGAAGGACCTAATACCCTTCGCGACGCCCTCGTTACTTCGAATTTCGCGGATCATGGAGGGCATGTATCCTCCATTCAGTTCGAACGGTGCATATTTCGTGGTTTCCGATATGCTCGCGTTTATCGCGAATTCGGTCATTGCCACTTTATCAACCCAGTTTTTCTGGTTTGCATGGACCAGAGTGCGGAAAATTTGTCCAACGTTCTTATTGGCACGCTCAGTCTGTCCATCAGTCTGCGGATGGAATGATGTCGACATTAATAGGCGCGTGCCTAATATCTTATGTAGCTCACGCCACCATCGCGAAGTGAACTTCGAGTCTCGATCGCTGACGATCGTGCTTGGTAGGCCGTGTAGCCTCACGATTTCTCGTAGGTATATCCATGAAAGTTCTGATGCCGTTGTGGTTGTGTTCACTGGTATTAAGTGAACCATACTTGTCATTCGGCATATAATTACCCAAAGGTAGTTAAATCCTTTGGATTCAGGGAATGGACCAATGAAGTCCATTCCTATCGAGTCCCAAGGTTTAGTTGGTACGGGCAGTGTGTGGAGCTTTCCAGCGGGTGGTCGTGTTGAGGTCTTCGACCTCTGACATGACTCGCACGTTCGACAGAACTCGCGCACGTCCTTGGCGATCTGTGGCCACCAATACCATCTCCGTATGTATTCGGATGTGCGTTGTTCGCCGAAATGACCGACAACTTCGTGGGCCTGAGTGAGAACCTTGGTTATGAGTTCGCGCTCGCGTGGTACGCACGTTACGCGGTTTTCGTTATGGTTCGTGAACCATATTATCCCATCCTTTATTTCAAAGGCGGGATGTTCTGATGGCTGGTCCATGACCAGCGAGAACAGTTTGTCGTTGGCATATGCTGCTTTTATTTTTGTGATGAACTCGTCATCATTTGGCAGCTTTGGCGCGGGCACATTATTCCTGTTGAATAGTGCCTCTCCGAGGCTCATGTCCTCGTGGTTCGCTCCGGCAGAACTCGCGCGGGTCGCCATATCACTATCGTGATCCAAGTCATTGAGGCCCTCGGCCTCTTTCATCTCTTGCGCTTCGTGTTCGCGCTCTTCGCGCTTGTCATTCAGGCGCCTACTGCGTCGCAGTTCCCTAGCTTGCATCGCCCTCAGCTCGACTACGCGCTCCTTAATCTCTCGAGTCCGTTCAACCGGGAGATCTTCTCCTTCCGGATCAATTCTTGCGTCTGCGCGAACGTATTCATGGGGCTCGTAGACGTCGGCGCTAGTATCGTTCTCGTAGTATCGAGATAAGCAGTCCGCCGCCTTGTTATATTCCCCTTTGATGTATGTGATGTCAAAGTCGAATCGCGACATGTAATCCGTCCATCGGCGTTGCCGATGGGATAAGTTCACCTGTGTCTTGAAGAATTCAAGAGCTTTATGGTCTGTGATGACATGTAGGCGGTGTCCTACTAGCTTGTCCTCCCACTTTATTAGGGATTCTAGTATGGCCAGTGTCTCGAGCTCATGTACAGCATAGTTTTGCTGGGCGCTAGTGAACTTTTTGGACATGAATCCGGCGGGTCTGCATTGTTGCCAGGATGGACCTTGTCCATACATTGCTCCAACGCCCGTTTTCGACGCATCGCATATGAGCCATATAGGCTCACCGGATTTCGGGTCGATGGGTCGTATGATCGGCGTCTTGCAGCATATTCGTTTGATCATGTCAAAGCATCGCTGATGTAGTGGTCTCCAGTGGAATGGCGCGCCATTCATTGTCATCGCGAGGAGAGGCCCGGTATAGGCAGATATATTGGGTAGGAAATTTCCTACATAGTTGACTAGCCCAACGAATCGTTGGATGTCGTTGTAATTCCGCGGTACTCGCCATTCGCGTATGCGTGATAACTTGTCCGCGTCAGGGTGTATTCCTTGGTCGTCGATGATATGACCAAGGCAATCGATTCTTTCGGCGTATAATTCGCACTTTTTCCATTTCAAAAACAGCTGACTAGCGCGTAAGCGCTCGAATACATATTTGAGGTGTCTTTCATGTTCCTCGACACTATCTGAGAAGATGAATATGTCATCCAGATATACGTGCATGAAGCGGCCGATGGCGTCCCTGAATATGGACGTCATTAGGCGCTGGAATGTGGCAGGGGCATTGCAGTCGCCCTGCTGTATAACGTTGCTAACGTATGTCCCAGCAATTGTTGCAAATGCCGTTTTATGTACATCTTCAGGGCGTACCCTGACTTGTTCATATGCATCGGCCAGATCGATTTTCGATCTGATCTTTCCTCGCGCGACGTCCTCACGTATGACGTCTTGGTCGGGTAGAGGCGTAACATCCTTTACTGTGTTGTCGTTTCGTAGTCGTGCATCGACTACTGTACGAAGGCGTCCATCCTTCTTGGGGATGCACATAATCGGTGCGGCCTGTGCGCACGATTTGGCTTCCCACCATCCTGCGTTCACGTATCGGTTGAGTTTTTCGTAGAACTCGTCTCGTAGTGATAGTGGGCATCGAGGCATGTGGTACGCGTACCGCTTGTTTTCCTCAATTAGATGAATTTCATGGTTTACTTCTCTGAAGGGGGGTAGAACCTCCTTGACGCCTTGTACCATATCATGAAACTCGTCATGCCATTGTTGGCGTAATCGAGGATAGTCTTCCTCGGAAAGGCCTGTCGCTTTTCCTTTTCCTTTTCTGTCCGGCTTCTTGTCCGGAGGCTGTTTCCGTTTGGGTTCATCGAATCTTGCACGCAATTTTTGAATGGATGTGCTCCATTCGTCTACTGGTGTCTCCAGTCTGACTACTGATTGTGCATGCAGTCGTTCGCGTTCCGTGTTATCAGGGTACCAAGTCCCTGTGAATTCTTGAGTTGAGGATATTTCGTCGTCCTCTGGTGTTCGATAACACTCTCCGCGAGGTCTGAACCTCGCCCAATCATTTGTTCTCATATCTGATACCATGGCGTTCCATTCTGTCGGCATTCGTGGATCGGGCATCCACTCGAATTGTGGTGGTGGTGTCGGTCTATCCCAGAACGACTGTCGTTCTTTCGGAACTTGGTCTTCCTGGATTTCTTTGGCCAGGTTGTCCATGCGTCTTTGGTCCTCCTCATCTGTTACAAGGTCTTCGACCTTGACTCGTGATGACGTAGGTTGGCAGTATGGTATTTCCATACTTTTTGGGACAGGTTTTGCATGTTTCTTGTGTGTTTTGTTGTGGGTTTTCTTACCCATATCGTTTTTTCTGTCCTTATCCCCCCCCTTGGGAAGAGATAAGAACTCTTCCTCACTCAGCAACATGTTTGGGTGGTCGACAGGGAGAGATGGCATTTTAAGTCCATCTCCGGCGTCCGCGATATCCTCCACAGTCGCTTTCGGGGTAGGCAGTCACTCCTTAACTTTCTCGGAGGCTCTGTACCTCCTCAAACGACCATCTGTGTCCTTTAATTGGACGCGCGTCGCTGCCAGTGCTTTACCGTCGATAATAACTTCGTTTGTAACGAAGTTAAGGATGACCTTATGCTGTCGCATAAAAGGAGTGCCTACGATCATGTCGTAGCGATCAAAGTTAGCGATGTCGACATATATCGTCGACATTTTCCCGAAGATGTCGATGAGGACATCCGCTCCGTATTTAATCATTGATCGACTCCCGACTGTGCCTAATTGGAGGATGTGTGGGTCTAATAGGGTGTCCACCACGATGTCTGCGACATGCGCAAACGTTGGTGTGATACCAGTTGTGGTGCTTCCTGAGTCCCAGAGGACCCATGCATCCATGCCACCGACCTTCAAGTATGTCGCGAGACATTCTTTGTCCTCGTTGCGTACAACAGGTCGGACACGGCTATTGTTCGAGGTACGCACGCGTACCCTCCGCATAAGGATTTCCTCCTTAGTGGCGCTTGCGTTAACCGCAGATAAGCGATCGCGGGTTGCGGGGACTGGGTCCTCATTTCTGTCGGCAGGGGATACAGTCATCGCCCGCATGAAATCTGAGGAACCCTCAGATTGGTAACCCTCGACCTCGATGTCGGTGAAGGTCTGGCCTTCATCGTGGTCTTCCGCACATGCTTCGCAGTCACTCGCGCAGCTGTCTGCGTCGTCGCCATCGTTCGCTGTCGCGTCTCCATTATCCGAGGGCGTGTCCTCGGAATGGGCTGCCCGTACATGGACCCTCTTGTTCTTTGGGGGTTGTGGGCAGTCTTTGGAGAAGTGTCCTTCACCTCCGCAGTTGAAGCATGTCAGGGTATTGCCACTGCCAGAGGCTCTGTTCCACGTTTTGTTACGTGGAGCCTCCTGGCTTGGGTTATCTTTCAGCGGCGTTTTCGTCGCGGTTGGTTGAGAGGGTCGATCCTCCCTTGGCGATGTATGATTTGCGCGTCGATGTGTTTTCTGCGAGCCCGGGCGACGGCGATCGGTCGTCGCCTCATTGGGCTTTGCGGTCGACGGCGCGGTGTGTATTCTCGCTCGGCGATTGTAATAATCATCTGTCTTGACTCGTGATTCATGTGCTATAGCGAAGGCAATGAAGTCCTCCATAGTGTGAGCTTCAGGTGATAATCCTCGCTCGCGGAGGAGCTCAGTTCGCATGTCCTTAGGTATTCCTTCAAGGAATACTTCGATGAATGAGAAATCATCGGGGTAGGCAGCCATGTTTGTGGCGAACCCAATGAGTTCGTCATAGTATGCTTGTACTCCGCGAGATGCGGAGTACTTGGCTTTCCTGAAGCCCTCGCGTGCATCCTGCATTGTCGTAGCATGGATAAATCGGTTGTATAAAGCTATTATTACAGCTTCGAACGTCCAACCGAGTTTGGTACGACTAACACTGAGTACATGACGAATATACCACTCGTGGGCTTCCCCACCTAGGTGTTCGCCGAGTATTATTACTCGCATGCGGTCTAATTCTTTTCCTCCTAGCTGGCGCACCGCCATCTTGTAGGCTAAATCTGATAGCCAGTTTTCCAAGTCAGCGAACTTGGATGAACCGGTGTATTTTTCACCGGTGTCAGTTTCTGATTAAATTTGACACCATCAGGATAAGATATCCTGACGCTAAGAGCTTCATGAATCAGTGTAGTGAGCCGTTGCTCCATGATGGATCGGTGACGATCCGAAGCTTCAACTACGCCAGGGGCGTCGTGGCGAGGTCCGAGCGACCTCGGTGTTGAGTATCCTCGACTAAAATGTCGATTGGTTGCGGGAGCGGTGCCGAGGTCCAAGACCTCGCTGTCTCTTGGCTCAAGCTGAACCGTACTGCTGACTTTGGGGTATGGTCCCGTGGGCCATACTTCCGTCGTTCCTCACGATATTCGTCGCGTCGTTCTTCGCGGTAGTTATCACGTCGTTCTTCGCGATATCGTCGCGTCGTTCTTCACGGTAGTTATCACGTCGTTCTTCGCGATAGTCGTCGCGTCGGTCAGGACTGATTATCCTTTCCGGGAGGTCGTTGACCTCCTCGAATTTAACCTGTGTCGGTGCATCATTTCCTAATGATTCTCCTGGATAATCCAGGTCGTATGCGTTTGGTCCTCGTAACTCGACGCCCTGGTCATCGATTAACGATTCACCAGTTCTATTAATGTCGTCTCGCCTGAGGCGTTGGTAGGCGACTCTGTCCTTCCAATTCATAGCCCTCGGCGTTCTTACGGTAACGTTTGGGTACGTTACCCGATTATCCGTGTTGGGGGCTTCGCCCACATTGTTGGTTGCGGTATATAATGGTACCGCGCTCGTCTCGCGAGCTTGTAGGCGGTTAGACGCAGCGCGTCGTCTCTGGTACTGTTCGTTCGTTTCGTCCCATCGTCGTGGTTCGTCGAGACCCGCCCTTGCCATTTCCAACGTGGGGGATGAGTGCGTAAATGGTTCTCCGACCATTTGTGATGCCGTGGGAGGGGACGTGGTCGTTGACCCTCCTCGATGTGTCAGTGTTGGTACCACTGATGGTGTTTGGATCAAGACGGGGGACATTGGTGTGGATGCCCTTGAACTCCTCTTGTCGTTTCGAATCAATTCGTATCGCTTCGCGATACGTGTCAAGGTCACGATGATTAGAGATATCCATCTCTCTGATCCCTCAGGTATATGTTGACCTGAGTGGTGTATAGCTTGTATGACGTACTGCGTCGCCATTGCTCGCAGTACTTGTCGTCGATCATCTCGATCGACGTTGTGTATATTCCATACAAGCTCGATCTGGTCTTCAAGACCATTCGTTAGTCTGGCGAGATCGACGCCATCGTCGATATCGTGCGATCGTTGACCGATCGCCTCAGATCCCTCGGTTGATGTCCGAGGTTGTGGCTGCCTGATATCTCTCATCAGGAAAGAGCCACGATCGCTCTCTGCGCCCACAGCTGAGAGCTGCGATGCGGTGCCTGCAGGACGAGTCCTGCTGGGCGACGTTGTGGTAGTACCCACGTACTCCGGTGTTGCTGGCACTGGAGTGCGTGGGTCCTCGGAGTTCCCACCTGTTGACAGGTGGTCACCTTCTGCCATTCTGTTACGTGAAATTTTCACGGGGTGTGTTCAAGAATAGATCTTGATTTTCCTTCGGTAAGGAAGGGTCTTTCCAAGTTATTTGGAAGGCTTAAAAAAGTGTAAAGCGGCGCTTTACGGGTAGTTCTTAAGCTGTACAAACTAAGCCAGAACCAATATAATTGGTAGACTACGTGGTACAAGCAAAAGATCTACTGTCTGATTACAAATGCAAGTACTTAAATAGTGGCATCACCGAGGGTGATGCCAAACAAGATATAATATGATGCGTCACGGGGCACGCCCGTGACAAGATGGAATTGAATCTACAGGCTCCTCAGCCGTCATTCATGTCTACTTCCACATCATCACCTCAAGCACAGGTGCTGGTCAACTCTCGTAAGTCTATCAATATGATTGATATGCGCAACACTGACATTCTCTCATAAAAACTCACTCTTGAACGTCAGGCTCACTGATGTCCACAACCAAATCCAAGTCATTAATTCGGATTATGCATCCACGGGGATTTCTTTCAATCTGAAGAGCATCACGACGACGGTTAATGACGATTGGTTTACAAACTGTGGACCGGGAACGTCAGATTCTTTCTAGATTGAATTGTCGCATTCTCAACTCATAATCCACCCATAGTTCTCAGAACACTGCAATGAAGCAAGCCCTTCGAAAGGGTGGTGCCGGAGATCTCAACGTATTTACTGTCAGGTATCCAGATTTCCCCGCATACTTGGTTCGCTTCCCAGGCTGACAACACCTCGTTCAGCTTCACAGGCTCATTTGCCGGGCTGCTCGGTTATTCTACCTTCCCAATTACAGTTGCAGGCAACATGGCAGATGATGGTGTCGTCATCCTCTATAGCACTCTCCCCGGGGGCAGAACAGCACCTTACAACCTGGGCGAACGCTGACCCATGAATCGGACATTGGCACGGTCTCTATCACACTTTTCAGGTAAGTACCAGATTTTCACCTCTATTGATGCGATGACTGAGTGGCCGGGTATCTGGCTAGGGTGGATGCTCGGGTGACGGAGATTATGTTTCGGACACGCCTGCAGAAGCCAGTCCCGCTAGCGGATGCCCCCAATCTCGCGACACATGTTCAGGCCCCGGAACTGATCCATTCCGTGAGCTGTCTCTCTGCTAGCACATACAAGCTCGTTGACTTATGGAACCTCTATCAGATAATTATATGGACTATGCAAACGACTCCTGTATGACCAATTTTACGCCTCTTCAAGCCACTCGCATGAAGTCACAGCTTACGACATATAGAGGCATCAATTTTTCATGAGATCATTTCAGTACATGTCGAGACGTAGCATGGACCAAAAGTGTCGGATTTTCTTGTTGGTTGGACTAGAACCGCATCGACAACAATGCAAAATGATAACCACTTGCTAAACGGCTGAACTATCTACATAAATATGGTAATAAACACGGAAGGATCGACCTCCAGAGTCTCTAGAACAGTACGTCGGCGTGCTAAAGGAATTGAAAGAAGTTTGCCTAGGTCCGGGAATAGTTTGCAAGATGAGCATAGCCAAACTGGACAATACACTGATGCTTGAAATCAGTACAAAGTGGTTTAATTACACCCGTTAGCTGATAGGCTGTTCTTGGGCCATGGCTGCCCGAAATCCGACCAGACCGTCAAGTTAGGGTTTGTGTAAGCTTCCATGTAGCTGTGTTATTGCAATAGTTAGTATATAATGTATCGTCAAGCACGATATCGAGCACGTACGTGTTGATGTAATCCTTGGTAGGGAATCCGTCTGGGCTGCAGCCGACGTTGATTTGGTCTTCCGCTGATACACACGGATGTAATCAACCAGCATTGTTACCGGGAATTTGAGGTTGGTAGTGTCAATTGTACCGAAGCTTTCAGAGATGCCAAGATTAGTGATGAGATACTAAAAGATGCAATATGTCAATAGATATTCTAAGAGGTATCGACAACGAAATTACCATTGGCTCTTGTGGAATTGAACGGCGACCAATCTCAACGGAGCTATCTGCCACCAACGCTGATGAATAAAGCGTCCAAGCCCGGACCTCGTTGATCCAAGTGATATAAGCATTATCAAATGGAGAAGAAATTAAATCATATAGATAGTAAGATTTAGTGGTGCCATTTACCCGGGTTGATATTCGAAACCATACAGCGCGAAGCACGTTCCGGGTATCTCGTAGCAATCTGGGTTTGTCAGTCCCAATCCACTTGCCGTTTGTTGGTAGCGACCTGACAAAACGATTAGTAACATGGGCACGAAGTAAATAGATGGTACACACTTCCTCGATATGGGTTCAAGACAGTCCTCTCAGGATCGTCGAATGCCGTGGTAGTGTTGTCCTTCACGATTGAATACTTCGCCTGTATAATTAAGTTAGACCGACATCTGTCCTTCATGCATATTTAGTATTGCGCACGTTGAATGGGGCAAATTGAGCAGACAAAGAGACCTGAGAAAAGATTAGTTCGAATCCATAGAAAAATACGAGAATTAGCCCTACATATCCTATGCCATCTGTCACAGTTGCTTCAAGAGCATCGATTTCGGGGCTGCACGGCCAACATATGTTCCGTCCGATTTCATGGGCCAGGGTGCGATTCTCCAGGACAAGTACAAGCGGCTGAAGAAAGTCAGTGGTACCCTCGACTTGGTTCAGGTAAGAGCGCATACATAACCGCTGGCCTGCAAGGTATGACTGGTATGAATTAGCGATCCAAATATTGAATCAATCTACTGCATAGTTCCTCACTAGATAGCCATTTGCTTTAGGATCACCGCCCTCAGTAGCTGCGATAGGAGTGGCCGAATTAGGGTACGTTTGGTTGGGCAGTGTCCCCACATCGCAGCTG
>JACGCK010000008.1:600000-883873 GCA_014925825.1 Pholiota molesta
CAGTCTAAAAGAATAGAGAATAGGCTGGATTTTGGTAGTGGAGGCGTATTCATTATGGCGAAATGATTACTATTGGCATGTATATGCCCCAAAATGAAACCATGGAGCAAGGACTTGGAATATATAATGAATTTAGTGCGGGCTCATGAACCAAGTGTTCGCCTTCAACTTCAAGTTGGTTAGACTGGGTGTTTAGTTGACATTTTTTGTCTTCTGTCATCTTGCCACGTTTTCTGGGCGCCATAAGTGATGGCAGAGAGAGAACGGCCACCAACGGAACACTCAGCCATGTGTCCGCGGCAACATCGGGAGTGTCTTATTCGCCTCCGCAAAAGTCGACAAGATATGATACCATAGAAAGTTGATCATAAATCATGGTCAGTATGGCTGCGAATTGTGTCTTGCGTCGTTTTTGGAGGAAGCACTTTAAATGTAGTCAGCGCTAGCCTTCGGTCCGGCAGTGAGTGAAGAACTGACCCATGAAAGAGAGGCGTACTGAGGGAAAAGGAACGTAAAGTTATTCTCTTCCACGGGGGCGGCTGATCAACGGCTTATGGTTCTAAGTGTGTAAGTATGGGTGCTTTAGACAGGAGCCGTACAAATTGCTAGGACAGCCCGCGGCGCATTTCGAAGTATGACGGTCAGAGGAACTTAGTACCACAATGGGGGGGTTGCGAATGAACAGATAAGAGTGGATGTTACGTATCAGTGGTAACGGTGGTTGGATGCATACGTGATAGTTGTTGGCACTCGACCGGAAACGTATCGCCCGGGGAACTCAAGGCAAGGCTTTTTGCTGGAAAGGTACACAGAAGCAGGAGACAGAAATCTGGGAGGGACGGCAGTCTAGGTCGAGAGGCCAGCAAATCACTTATAGACCACGGTGTATATCGAATCTAACCAAGTGGTTATACTTCCATTGAGGTAGAGGCCCATAGATTTGGAAGACGGTCCAGTCTAGAGCACCGATCCACCTGGGTGAAGTCGAAGCAAGTTGGGGCTAGAGATAAAACAAGACAGAAGATTGCTACGGAGATTGAGAATATACAGAGCAGCAAGTCTTACACGCGGTGCTTGACAGGCAAAGATCCATATAGCTGAGCTTGCCGGTGATCGAAATGATCATTAAAATGCTCCTGTGGATGATGAAATTCTTAATGGTAT
The DNA here is from genome assembly GCA_014925825.1 of Pholiota molesta. NCBI lineage: Eukaryota > Fungi > Basidiomycota > Agaricomycetes > Agaricales > Strophariaceae > Pholiota > Pholiota molesta. The sequence continues at coordinate 601,165 of JACGCK010000008.1, forward strand.
TATGTCCACGATTATGGATCATCATTGGCCTCACCTGGCTTGAAGACCCAGCGTTTGAAATTTGGAAGTATTTTGGACAAGGGACTAGATTTCTCCGCAACTACAGTTGAATCCAAGATGTCGATTATTGGTCGAGTGATATTAGACAGCACCTTGGAATCATCTGCCAACTAGAAATAACAGTCAGAGTACAGACGAATGTCAATGCGGGATCAGCGTGCTACAAAGAGGAAAAAGTTAGAATGGTGGGTCCACGGAAACCTCGGCGCCTTGAAGTAAAATCGAAGAGCCAACTTGAATCTAAATCGTGAGGAAGGCCGAGGGCGGTCTTTCACAGTGGAGTGCAAATTGACGTTGTGTACAATTAGAAAGGACGCGAATAATGCGAATAAAGTGCAGAACAGCAAATAGTGACAAGAAGAAAAACGATTAGATACAGAAACAAAAAATGGCATCCCGACCGTGCATCCATTTTCGAGAGAAGACATCATACAACGCTAGAAGCATATGCGATAGCTGGCATATCGACCACTTGTTTCACTCGGTCTGGTAATTTTGACCACTTGTCCTCGGCGAAGGCCATAGTACCGTGCAACTGGATCTGCCAGTTGAATGCGAGGCAGTTGGGTTTCTTTCAAACGGCTAAATCCGACAGTGTGTCAACAAAATTCCTAAGAAAGAAATCATTAGGCGCACTATTTCTCCAATAATATTTTCTTTTCCTCTGGTGTCAAAACCTCGTGCCGGGGGACTAATGTATGATGTACAATGTTCACGAGAAGGTCGGCTTCTGAGAATTCTTCTAACCGATATTCAGAGGACATGGCAAGAATAACCTGTGAAGGTATATATCAGAAGTGAGGAACAGAATGGAGGTGATCCTGTGCGGCATACTTTGCGTGCTGATGGGGTCATATTGCCGGGGAAGACGATGATTCCCCGTTGGATGGATTTCTCCTCGAGGATATTAAGAAGCCTTGAGAAAAAGAGATGAGTACAATAATTTATAGTTGAAGAAAACTGAAACTCACTTCCTCATCGATTTGACACCCACGCTCTTCTCATCTGAGAAGAATACAAAAATTTGGTCGGATGGGTTTGTTCTTGATGTCGTATAGAAGTTCAGCTGCTGTCGACTGCGAACGCGTTCGGATAAACAGCTTCAAAAACAGTCGGAGAGATATGCTCACTCGACGACACCACTGCTGTTGGCATACGCATCCCGAAACCGTTGAAGGTCCATATTAATTTCTTCATCTGAAACTTGAAAGCCCTAAGCGAATGAATGATGAGATTGTGCACCCCAAGCTACTCTCAATTGTGGCTAACTCTATCTTTCACAAGTTCGTGGACCGTTCGATTGACTTTCCATAGTTTCGCAGTTTCGTCGACGTCGCCCATGAGGAAAGAGAACAAGAATGACAAGCGTAGAGAATTGAAAATATTTGTAACTCCGCTTAACATTGCTTTCTTGGTCTTGCTTCCTTTCAGGATGGCGCCTAACACCAGCACCAGCAATGGAAATCCAACAACCCCACAAACACTTTCTCTCAACAACCAAATTATGGTATATAGCTCTGAGATATCAACATGACGTTTCCTGACGCGTCCCTGTTGTACAGGCGAAGATGAAACCAGCCAAAATCTTCAAAACTGCCATTGATACTGCACCAATAACCCAAGCACCAGGCGGTCAGCAACAAAGACCGCCTAATCCCACTCCACGTAGTATCACAGGGATTACTTTCGATGATAGAGGCGATCAAGTTGTTACAGCTGGAGAAGATGAGACCTTCCGAGTCTATAACTGCAAAACTGGCAAGCAAGTGTTAACTGCAACCCTCCCCTTATTGAACCATATTAATCATAGTGAAATAGGCTCACGAAGACCCTCTATTCAAAGAAGTACGGCGTAGATTTGCCGCGCTTTACCCATAAGAACTCAGCTATCATATATGCGTCGACAAAGGAGGATGATACAATACGATATCATTCACTGCACGACAACAAATATCTTCAATATTTCCGTGGCCACAAAGGAAAGGTCGTATCTCTGGAGGTATCACCTATTGATGATGGGTTCATGTCAGGATCGGTGGATAAAACCGTTCGTCTTTGGGACCTTCGGACGCCAACTTGTCGAGGTCTCCTATCGCTTCCATGCCCTCCAATCGTTGCCTATGATTCTACGGGAATGGTGTTTGCGGTAGCTGTAGGCAACTTCTCGAGAATCTTGCTATATGATCAAGCAAATTTTGATAAAGCGCCCTTCCTCACTATCGAACTCGAGGATCGAACGCTGAGCAAAGACAGCTTCCCCCCTCGACCCATCTTCATCACGTCTATGTCATTCTCATCTGACGGAAAATACCTTCTCTTGGGATGTTCGGGAAATGCCCACTACATCCTAGATGCTTTCGAGGGAAATCTGATTGCTAAGCTCGAGGGACACATAGGGTTGGAGAGAAAAAACATGAACGTTCCTCCTCTGATCGAACCATCGAAGGGTATTAGCGGCGAAGAAGTTTCTTGGACCCCCGACAGTAAATACGTTCTGGGTGGAAGTCTGGATGGCAGAGTCTTCGTTTGGGACATCCAGAATCTCCAACATCGCACCGAGCATGATCGCAGAAACCCTCCAATGCGGATAAAGCCAACTATAACTTTGGATGGGCACCCCGGACCTTCAAGATGTGTCAAGTTTAACCCACGATTTGCAATGATGTGCACCGCTGGGACGGAATTGGTTCGTCTGCATCTATCTCCGCTTCTTGAATAGTATGCTGAGAATTTCACAGGCTTTTTGGCTTCCGGACCCCAGCGGAGATGCTGAAGAGACCGCCAAAGATTTGCTGAAGAAAAAAGGAGTTGCTTGAGCTATTCGAACTCGAGTAGAACTTTCCTTTGAAAATTTCTCAGTCCTTGTTTCACTGCTGTGCCTCCCCACTCGCCATCCATCTTCGTCCACTTCTTCGAGGAACCCGTACGGCCGTAGATCAATTCAATGATCTGTGGCTTCAAGTTGTACGTAGAAGGCTGTTGTATTATATCTTGGGAGAAACCTTGGTATCTTATTTAATATGTTTTATCCGTAACCCAGTTTGTACAAAATATAACTCACCCAGATCTGGCTAAAAATACTGTTTTTAGCTACTTTCCTCACAAGCTCACATAATGTCCCAGATGCCACAAGTGAATGTGAATTATCTTGACGTTTACCACTATCCTTGCTGAGAGAAATATCCAACCAAACATCGCGCGGATTAATCGAAGAAGTAAAAGATCAGAAAGATACTTCTCAGGATGATCGATGATTTGCGGCCCTCATGGATAAGAATGGCTTAATCTTAAATCTACGGTCGGTTCATCCTCGCCAATGGAAGTTCTGTAGAAATGTACCTGACTTTGATTTGCACAAAGGTATTTCGATAAGATAAGATTGTACACATCACGGGACATGATGCAACATGTGGTTGTCGCGGCTCGAAGTTGAGGACGTGGCAGGACCTGAAATCTCTTGTAACTCTGGTTCACTCTCCATCTTGTCCTGCTCCCAAACTATCAGAAGTTTCCTCTGAAATGCGTGTTGGAGCTGTTTTTAGCGCGGCTTTGTCGCTCGCTGTGTGTGGACTTGCGCTGGCGTCCGAGTCGTCTGAGCCATGTACGCGTCTTGTACCGCTCGTATGATTAGCTATCCGCGAAACTAATGCGCATTTGCAGCGCCCGAGAGGGATGCCGTTCAGGAGTTATAGCAACTGCGGCTTTTCCAGAGACGAATGCGTTCAACCGTGCGCACTCTCATAATCTTATTTGATGGTCCTCGCTCATCGGTTTTCCGACAGATGTTGTTAACGGAGAGAAGAACGCTATAACTATTACGGTGGAGAACAAGTCGGGCCGTAATACGACTCTTCTGAGTGTCGGAGGTGCTTTGCTTAATCCCGATACGAACGTCGTACTGAAAAACGTGAGTTTCATTATGCGGTGTCATATTTATTCAGGCCCAGGGCTAATACACTACGCAGTTGACTAGTTTGAAATACGGAGTCCCTCTCTTAGAGGAATTGAAACTACAGATTCCATTCACGTTCTATAGCGAGTATGTCTTATTATATTTTACTCGTTTACTTCCGCTAATGTCGCGAATAGGTTCAAGGTATCCTCACTATCTTTTGCTTTCCGGCCATTTACATGCCCGGCTAACACTATATAACCCTTTTACAGCCCGGAGATCATCGTTTGAACATTTGGGTGGAGCACAGCACAGAGGTGTGCTACCATCTTTTTTTCTTTTCTGATAGTCATTTCTGATTTGAGCGCCATTTACAGGATGGAACGGACAAAATTGAAGCATACGACTCGATTGTTACCGTTGTAGACCCCGAACTATCCATTTTCGACTTGAAACTGTGCGTCTCGTCATCTCACAGCATGCTGTTCCCTTCGCTGATTGAACGATATCTACCAGCTTATCCACTTACGCCATGGTTGCAGCCATCTTCGGAAGCTTAGCATATCTTGCATACACCACATTTGTTCCTCAGACAAAGAAACCCCGTGCGAAGAAGACTACTACTGAATCCATCAGCTCCCCAATCTCCGCAACCGCTACGGGCGCAGGAGGATACCAAGAGGAATGGATTCCCGAGCACCACCTCCGCAAGACCAAATCCAGCAAGAAGCAAGGTGGAGCCGCTAGCGGCACTAGCGGCGATGAGCTCAGCGGCGTAGAAACTAGCGGTACCGAGGGTAAGAGGAGGAAAGGCAGGAAATAGGCTCCTGGTCCTGTTTTTGTTGTGTAGTAGGTACCAAAAAGACGACACATTTTTGTGTAACTTATTTATGCAGGGTTTTTTAAAATCTGATAATTGGGCAAAGACGATGGAAGTTGTAGCGCTTGCCAGATAAGCATTTCCAACACCCAAAAAAAAAATGCGCCCGTCGATTGTTGGTACTATAGTTTATTCTGAGATCTTCTGAAGAAGATTTGTAAGTTTTTGTTCTACAATGCGTATTGGCTCGTCCTCAAGCCACAGATTACTTTGTATTAATCAGATGGTTTTAAGATGTGGCTGGGGTTGTGTGGGTAAAACTAAGTATATTGAAATATAGAATCTGAGTGACACAAAGTGTAGTCGCGAAGTATGAAATGATAATGGCTACTTAATGGACCGTGCCACTGGTCAATGCCGTGGAAATTAAAGCACGGCCCGAGCATTCGCCATTGGTCCTGTTAAGCTGTGGCCCCACTACCTTTTGTGGTAATTAATTCCGCATTGGGAAAAAGTTGAGTAATTGGGTGTTGTCACTTATGTAGAACCGCTGAAATTAAAGCTCGTAGTTAATCACATATACTCAACTCTACTATGTATAGAATACAGTAAAAATGCTTTTGAACAGCTCAGTCAAAAATTGAAAATGAAAAGTGATCATTGACAATTTAGGTTATTCTACTAGTACTCATCAGCGCACATTCGAAGCACATATATGAACCAAGCCGGGAATGTTGACATAGCCATGTGTTTGACAATAAATGAGATTTATACCGTATAATTTTAATAATAGAAGTAGATAGGCAAAAAGGCAATCACAATCTTTTACCAGCCCTTCTTTTTATTCGATGTATGGTTTGAGGTGAAAAATCCCTTGAATGTTGGAATTGCTTTTGATTTGGATTCTCGATAGGACATCTCAGAACTTGAGCGTGGGGCCGGCGTTCGTGGCTTTTTCGACAGTGTAGAAGGTCCCGATGCAGGTTTTGTGCGTGATGCTGACGAGACAGACGAAGACCGGGGTGCGTATGCAGTCATCGATGACACTGGGGAAGAACTGGGCATGTGGGCAGTTGTAGATGACTCTGAGGACGATTGGCGTGCGTAGGCAGCCGTTGATAATGTCGGTGTTATAGGGACAGTTTGGTGCAAATAACGTGGTATAGCAGGATGTGGCGCTACATTTAGAGGCAGAGGTGGAAGCGGCACATTTCGGTTGTGGGGTATGATAATACTATCCAGGTTTGGAGGAGATAAGCTTGGAAAGCCATCTGCCGTGCTTCTACGCTGAGGGATCCTTGCGGCTTCAATTGTAATAGCATCGATGGAGCGAGTTATAGAGGCGATCGCCGCGCGAATGTGCTCACGGTCGAGCTCCCATGAAGGGACATCGCGGTCATATTTGTCCACTATTCTCTGCTTTGAAATAGGGATAATGAGCATGTCCTTCCAATCGGCGCGCAGGGTTGTCCAAAAGTCCAAAATTGTGGACAAATGCTTTTCAGTCTCCCCAAGATACTGCGAGGCGGATGCCGACGCAGATGAACCGTCGGGATAGGCAGCGTTTATCTGACTGGCGACGAAAGCTCGCAAATCTGGCGACAAGTCAGTTGCGACTATATTCGACAAAGGGTTAATAAATCGGACACTCGCTGTCTAGAAACGAGGTGCTCACCAGAAGGCCGCTGAGATGACATTAAACCGTTTGGAGGACCCACTGAAGTGATACTATTTCGACGAGAGGAAAAAAGTCGTTGGCTAGCGATGGCGAACTTCCTAGAAATATCCGAATTTTTCGTAATCGAAGCACGAAAGCCAATTTTCATGTTGTTGACATTCTTCATCAGCTCTTGGAGAAAGCTGATGCATTCACGTTCGGAAAATTGCCCTGTCGAGCGGACGAGGATAATGAACGAGTCGATGACGTCGTAACACTGGCAAAGGAGGTTCTTGATTTCCGTCCAATGGGTTTTGAGTGTGTGGCGCCAAGCTGGGAACTCCCTACGGAATGTGGGGATTGGCTGAGCGTTTACGGCTACGATGTCCAGACTGTGGACAGAAGCCATAGTACTTTGAATGCTTGGACCAACGCCCTTGAATGCAGAGGCAAGGTCGTCCATTCTACAGCCAGCGGCGTTCACAGAAATGTTCAAAATCTCGTAGTACTGCGAACTCACGTTAATTACGATGTAGTTGGGGGGCGTGTGCAGGGAGCATCGCACTGATTAACCGTCAATTTATCGTATCTGTAATCATACCTCCTTGAGTAATAGCTATGTTCTCGGGATAGTCTTGGAATAGGACCTACAAGTAGTTGCATCACAGGATGTCCAACTAGAGGCTGTTGTCAGTCGGTTGAATGATAGAGATAGTTATCTATTGATATAATTGAATTGATAGATTACAGCCAGGCGCTAGCAGCACTGCTTTCTAGTCGGTACCTTCATTTGCCGATGGGCGCTTGTGCACACTTAAGCGCCTGCATTGCTATTCTAGAGCACCGCATTCAAAACAGGCGATGTTCCACATAGCTTGATAAGATACCCCGCGTATTCTCCGAATACACCGGCCATTTGATATGTCACATCTATGAGTATGTTTCCATGGCTGTCCAAGTTCAGTCAAGTTCAAGCCGATTCAGAAGCGCCGCTCCTGAATAGTCTGAGAAAGAAACCAAAAGCGATGTAGTGCTGTTCAAGTACTGTTGATACATCGTCGGGACCGTTTATCAGAGAGTATGGTCTATTTTAATAGGGTAAGATGTACTTATAAAGTCGACATGGTAACTTGTGTATCACTCACTAAACTCTTCTCTTCACTAAGTAATCACTGAAACCATGGCTTCGACTTCTAACATCGAATCTGTGTGGAAAACCCTTTCCGCAAGTAGGCGGCCAGGCGACGTTCAAAAGCTGATTGAAATCGCTTGCCGCAACATGGAAATCCTCGAACCCTGGAATCACGCAACGTTCGTCTTTGTCTACGGATATCCTGACCGATGACAAAAGTAATTAATTAGACGCACTCTAGGTCGGAACACCCTGACGCAATGGCTCTAATTGGGCGTGTCCAGGAAGTCCTTGCCTCATTTGTCAAAGCGTTGAAGCGCAGCAAAGAGGTCGCCAAACATGGCTTCAAGGTCAGCGAGGACATGATCCATATGTGCAACCACTTGGCAAACAAGCATATTCGCTCGGCCGATGTCGAGGCTTCATAGCTGATATGATGCCGCAAACCAAGAATGTAACCAAGGAATCGAAGAAGGTGGTCAGTGGTTTTCGTGATGTTCGCAAGGAACTAGACTCGGTAAGGAATGAGCAAACCCCGACCAGTGTCATATTATTAATTTGAGGTCTCATTTATTGTAGATTACCAATGAAGTTCCAGGACAAGTGGTCAACATCCAGGAGGAGCACAAGGACGAAATAAAGAAATTAGAAGTGGCAGTCAAGAACGGCGAACGAATGAAGGTTGCCAAGGTTGTTGGTACGACCGTCGTAGCGATTGCAGGGGGCGTCGCGGCCATCGCTTTCGCACCCGCGCTCATTTTTCTACCAGTTGCGCTCCCGATCATCCACCTTATTACGGAGATGATTGATAATCGAATGTCGAAGGCTATTGAAGGTATGGAGTGGCTGAAGTCTCATTGGAAACACAGAGCTAATATTTGTTCTCATACATAGTGAGGAAGGTCCAGACGCGGAATTGCGAAGAGGCACTGGAGACCTTGAAGAAAATGACAGAGGATCTTGTCCAACTCAACATGTGCATCGATGAATTCTCTGCATTTTGGACGAATGTCGAAATGTTGTTGGGAGTGGTCACAGGACGAATCAAGGAGCTCCGCAATACACAGGCATTGGACCTGCGCTTGAAGACCGTGAAATCTAGTTGGATCGACATCAAAGATTCATATGAGATTTACGCTGCAAAGGTGAGCAAAGTTTGAACATTACATAAGGGAATGTGGCTTAAATTTTGCATTGCAATACCAGGTAGAGCTGTTGTGTCAATTGGCTACACCTCCACCTCGGCTTGCACTGCCTCCCGCATCTGACGACACCAAAGGGAAAGAAGTGGACAGAAATAGTGGGCTTAGCAAAGCTTCGCGGAAGGGACAGGGATTGAAAAAGCAACATCACTGATGTCCTATATTTATGCGGCGTCAATGGAAGAGGTTGGAAGGATGAAGTGAAATAAATAAAAATACCAGAAACGTTTGATTAATGATTTGAATCGAAAACATTCTATAAGGATTACATGTCATGCAAGAGCTAGTGTGATGACTCGTATTGAGGAATATTAGCTCCGTTGAGGCAAGTGATGTATCACTTGTTTGATAAGAGTCATACACAAGTACATCGGTATCAGGATATTGTGCAAGGATCGCTGTATCAGGACCCGTTCCCCAGGACGTCCACGTGTGACAGTCGTCGAAACTGCAATCATCAACCAATGACAGCGCCGACAAGGCTACGAGAGGACAGCTGAATATTTGAATGTCGATGTCAAGGGTGGTGCATGTGAATCATTTGCCAAATTGCCACAGCCCAGATTTTATGCAAGTTGGGACACAGTCAACACAAGAATGGGCTCCAAACAAGCTGGAGAGTCCGTTTGGTTCTGATTCAGTTAGATTGCGAATGAGTGCGAGCGGGTCTATATCGGTGCAGAGAACAGTGTCTACTGTCATGGAGGCAGATGGGAGTGAGAGTTGAGTGATGTGAGCGCCGCACAGCCAGCCTCTGTCGAGTATTTGTACGTGCTTGGCTGGCCATTGTTCCTTCCTAATATAGCGGACATTTGATATTCCTAAATCTCGTTCCCCGCTCGTAACCTCCTGCTGTCACCCCGCCCATCTTTGCTCTACTCCCTTATACCATCCGCGTGCCCATATCACCCATGGCTGCTAGAGTGCGTTCCCTCTTCCTTGTCGCGCCGTGCCACGTAACTCACAGCTCTGTAGGCTCAGTTCCTGAGAGAGTACAAGCTGGTCGTTGTAGGAGGAGGAGGTCAGCATCTGCTGCGTCTCACCGACATATTTGTTTATTTAATAATATTCATGGTGTCTAGGCGTTGGCAAATCTGCTTTGACTATTCAGTTCATTCAAAGCCATTTCGTCGACGAGTATGACCCTACCATTGAGGGTGAGTCTGCCTAATATTATCGTGTCTCCCCGAAGCTGACAAATCCAAAGATTCATACCGCAAACAATGTGTGATCGACGAGGAGGTCGCTCTCCTCGACGTCCTGGATACTGCTGGTCAGGAAGAATACGGGTACGCGTTTTTCGCCATCAATACATTCACGCCCCTTTTTTGGCGAACAACGAATAGTATGCCGCCTCGAGGCATGTTGTTGATTTTCCCATTTCTCTCATATTGCTATTGCTTGATGCACTCTTTCGTAACTTATATTGACCTATTATTTAGTGCCATGCGAGAGCAATACATGCGGACAGGAGAGGGCTTCCTCCTCGTCTACTCCATCACCTCGCGCGATTCCTTTGAAGAAATCAGCACCTTCCACCAACAAATTCTGCGCGTCAAGGACCAGGACTCTTTCCCTGTTATCGTCGTCGCTAACAAGTGTGACTTAGAGTACGAGCGTCAGGTCGGCATGAACGGTAATAACTCTTTAACCTTTCTCCTGACCAATATCAATTGACGGAATCTTTCAGAGGGTCGTGACCTTGCCAAGCATTTTGGTTGCAAGTTCATCGAAACGTCAGCAAAGCAGCGGATCAATGTCGATGAGGCGTTCAGTAACCTTGTCCGGGAAATCAGGAAATATAATAAAGTCCGTCCATAATTTTTATTACTACTATACAGCTGGTATCACTCACAAATTTCACCCTCCAGGAGCAACAAACTGGTCGCCCAGCGCTCTCTGGAAATGGAGGAGGTGCTTCTGGTAGTTATGGAGGCAAAGACCAACATGATGATGCACCCGGGTGCTGCGCTGGCTGTGTTGTTCTCTGATTTTTTATCCATTCGCCATACATTTCTTTTTTAAAATTCTGTGCTGACCATCCTTGTTTTTCGATGTTATCTCATACAACCCTCATGCTCTATTTCGTCTACTCGGGACTTCTCCGTCTATCGTTTGTCAACTATTTTCCTTTCTGGATCCATACTCTCCTTTTCTCGGCTGGAATTTATTTGCACCATAAGCAAAACATGTATTCAGTACTTCTTCAGTCAGATTGCCTTTTCTTTCATCACTTGCCTAAGAGTGATTTTGTATCACATTAAACATAAAAGTATAGCGAACATCAGGTTAGAGATTGTTATATATGATGTTTTTACTCAGCCTAAACACACCTCTCAGCTCCTTCCCGTCCTTTGAATTCATGATTATTACCTACGCAACCACGCGGAACGGTAGCAGATTTTTGAAGTTAGCTTGATTGAATGTGTTCGTTTCTTTGCGCGTGGATGATATTGTGATAGTATTAGAAAAATATAGCTTATCATAGATGCTTTTCGTCTAATGACTGCTTCTCAGCCATCTCCTCTTCTACATCACCTTGATTAGAAGATGTTGCTGAAAGATTGAATGATCTAATTACCTTGTAGTGCATCAACCATATCTTCCTCATTGACAAATCGTATGGAGTCGATGCCCAGCTCATATTTGCCCTCAACACCACTATTTCCGCCTAGCAAGGAGATGCCGATGCTTTTTATGCTCTCTGTCATCATTTCCAACTGGAATTCTGACATTTCTCCCGCGTTCGTGCGCACGAAACTATCGAAAGGGATCTGCACAAAGAGAAGCAAGGCGTTGTGGCCGCTCAGCATAATATTTCATGCAGTCGGAATAAAAATTGGCATACGAATACGTCCTCCCAGGCGTTGTGTTTCCGGAAGTATAGACGATGTTGCCAGAGGTCTGTCTGGACGGGACCTGTTGTTTGAACGTTGACGAAGTAGGAGTTCAGTGTTTGGGGGTCGCCTCCCGCCCGCAGGCGTAGCGCGAGGTAGTTGTACATCGAGGCATCATCCAAGATGTCTCCAAACAAAGTCGGTCTGTTCTAAAACAATATGAGCGTATTGATATACATGGCTCATACGGAAATCGACAAAAAAAATCGCACCTTATTCCGGAACCCAGCCCACCCTCCGCGAATCTTTGTTTCCATCCCAGGCTTGACCTTCAGCTGCATGTCGCCCCAAAACAGGCCCGTCGCAGGCTTCCCAATAGGCTTGTTGATCTCCGGCCGCGTGTCCAGCGTGAAGTTCGCGGTCGACAGCCCGCCTTGGTCGCCGTCGCAGCCTGTCGCGACATTGTTGATTCTTGCGGGGTGTTGAAGGTGAACACCGTCCGCGCTTTGCCTACAGGATCAGCGCCTTTCATCAGCGCAACTGTGTAGATAAAAATATTAACGAGTCGGTACATTGTAGAAATGAATAACCTGCGTACTGTCCGAGAGAGTCTTACTGACCATTTGGCCGGTTCTCTGCCAGTACGTGCGCCAGTGCGATGCCATGGTCGGGGTTTAGGTTGGACGTAGTAATTGCAGTTGGTAGGTTTGGAACACGCTAAGAACTATTATTGGATCGTTACCAAGGTGCAAATTTCATAGATTTCCAGAATTAAAAGTGAAGACGACCAAATAGAAAGAGTAAACGGTTTGAATCTCGAATCTGAGTCAGAGCAGTCAGAGTCGGATACACCCAAGCTGATGGTGATGTCAGTGTTTCGTGTTCACTGATTCACGTGACTATTCCAACTCTTCTGCCTAAGCTCGAGTACTTATTCAATCTCAAAGGTATTCGTATCGAAAACTGAGGCAATTTCAATTGATTGCAAATCGACGGATTCATGAGACACTAACAACTGAAAAACTTCAGCTTCTCAATGTTAGCCTGTTAAAAATACACTCCATAGGTCTAATGAATGATATAAGAACTAATGAGGCTGTCGAAGTCCCAAGGAATAAAAAATAAAGTCCAGCTCCTTCAGAAATAACCTGCCGAGGATGGTGGCGATCGTAACTTCGAATTCGTAGTATCCGTCAAGCTGGATCGACCAGCATGGGATGATAATAATAATGGGCGAGTTCCGTTCGTGGCAGCAGGAGGATGGCGTACGGCGTTTTGTGCTGATACTCTGCGCTCTACAAATGCTGACCCGGTGGGGATGTCGGAAAAATCCATGTTGGCACGTTGAGCGCAACAGGGTTTCCGCCAATTGTCCAGAAGACGTTTGATGACGAAGGCTTTGGTGCATACTTTGTGATGTCCACTGTAGCGATGCCGCACCATCTTCCGAGTACAATGATGCACTCCTTGAGCTCGGAGAATGTTGATGGCCGAACGTTTGTGTGGATCGTTGATGGTTCAACCATTGCTCTGTTTCCATATCGTTATTAGGTCGCCTTGCTGATCGAGGAGGCTCGGGCAGCGTCAATAACGCAGAACGTGACTGTCGCGGAGGGGCAGGAAGACTCCCAGCAGTGATTGATTCCGCTAAACTATGCGTTGATGATTGTTGCTTTGAATGACCTGGTAATGTTGCGGCTGGGGCTGGTGTTGCTACTACGTCCCATCGACCATTATCATTAGTCATGATAGCGCGACCAAGCATTGAGCTGTTGGAAATGGAGTTTCCTTCCCGTGGTGAAGAGGAAGTAAGTGCCGACCTGAGTACGAACTCGAGTCCGAAATTGATCTGTCAGCGGAATGCAGAGTGCTAATACTTTCTGATCGGTACTGATGGATTTTCTGTTTCATGTCTGCAGCGTATCCAGAGGGAGCAGGGGCGAATTTCTCTAGATTTCCCATGCTGGTCATCGATTTTCGGGTCGATACTACTGAGCGAGCATCGAATGCTGGGCCCAACACTCGGAACGTGTTGTAGAGGAGGAAAACATCCACGACACCTATCATATTGGACGTTAGAACGAACGTAAGGATGGATATGGAAAGATCTCACTGAGGGTATACCAGCATACAGACGCAAATATGATCGCCTGGAATGGGACAGCGAATCCAGAAACCATGAAAAGACGAGTGATAGCATAGGGAATCAGAAGTACTATGTATGCTAGATAAATCATTTCTGTTAGATCGAAGAGGATAATAAGAAAATTTCGTATTCACCAACTGGATACCTTGAAAATATGGATGTCAATTAGAATATGGGAAGATACACATACACATACCACAACATACTCCTTGCGAGGCGAGCGATGAACCGATGATAGCTCTCTGTCACGCCTTCACTCGCATGCCAGCGGGAACTGGGATCCAATGTGAGCTTGACCCCGCTTCTGAGCTTGAGGCTGCCACGCAAAACAAGAAATATCAGAGAATACAGAATAGCCCCGAGCAACGAAGCCAACAATATCTAAAGCGTATAGCCAATTAGATTAAAAACTTTTGAAAGGAGGTTGTCTACTTACAGGCAAAATATGGAAAATGAACAGCAACTTGGATAGACAGTGCGCACGCCGCAGGTCAGAGGGCCTGCACCGTATACAAATCCATCCGAAAAGTGAATCATGAACGGTGCGGCGGCTATAATTCCTTTAGCATAAGACATATTTATATCGCATCAAGACTTGCCTACAAGCCCTGCGAAAACCCAGCCTGTAACGATCGTGGTGCGGCAGATGACGACAGATGCCGCATTTTCATAACCAAAGAATTGAAGGTATGGACAGCAATGGCTATTGTGAAGTATCCCACCGAAAGGTTCCCCACTTGCATGAATAAGGCTTGACAAAATCAATCAGAATCACGTTCTAATGCATAACTAGTTCGGGTGGTACCTTGAATCCTACATGTCCAGCCTAACGAATGGTCGTTATTAGGTATAATCTGAATAGGTTAGAAGGAAACCCACCTTCGGTGACGCCATCGTGAAGCAGCCACTGAAAACCAATGATTCCGGCGATGGAATTGAACATCAACCCAATGATCAGGCAAGAGGCATAATTTCCGAGCTGTGTATGGAAGAAGACTACTTCTTGGGCTTGAGTAGGCGAAGTGTTGAACCATGATATGCGAATAGCTAGCCAAGCAGCTCTAAGAAGCACGGAAGCAAGGGCAAGGGCAGACAGGACTGCAAAGACATTGACGGTCTAGTCACGATTTCATGTTAACGTGAGGGCCTTGAAATACAAAAAAAAACTGCTCACAATAGCACCTCCAAGCTGATCTGGAAGTATGGGGACAAAGCTCGGCTGAGTCTGAGACATGATGATAAGTCTGGAAAGAGTGAAGAACGAAATAATGATGGTGTCCTGCGCCAGTCGTCAAATTATGAATGTCTCCCCGGAAGACACAGAGGATCCAGCCTGAAAAGTGGCCTGAGAGGAACTGGCGATGACCTAGAGGTGGAAAGAATGCCTCAACATTCGCCGTCAATGATTGATTTTCTATATGATGTGTGCACATGTTTATGCCAGGTCTATTAATAGTGTCGAAGCGTCCATAATCCTGAGCCCTCCTGAGCCCTCCTGAGCCTCGCAACCAAGCGCAACCATCAGAGCTAAAAAAGCTGCTGAGAATGTGAATGTTCTGAGGCTGTTGTAGTATGAGAACTATGAGACTGAGTGATGCTACCTTGGTATATGAAGACGTCAGGCGCCATACCATCACTTTCGAAAGAACTTCTCAATGCCTTTTGGTTCTGGTGGAACCTTCCTCTTTTTCATCGGTTTCGACTTTGCTTTGGGCTCGGAAGAGGTTGTTTGAGGTTGACCGTCGTGAGCCAGATCTTGAGCGAAGTGGAAATCATCGTGTTCCATTTTCGCTTTCATCAAGATATCTTCCTGATTGCCATTGCCATTTGGGTATTCTATAGTTGGAACCGTAATCTTCTTTCCACATCTTGAACAGATGAATGATAATTCGGACAAGCTGTTGTTAACGACCGCCATATCACTGCCCGGTCCGCTGTGATGGGAATCTATGTTTACTCCGGGAAATCTCGTGCTCGCTTCTTGGAAGAGGCGGGTTTCAAGAAGCCCTCAATGGTAGATTGTCCTGCTTCAGCAGTATCAATCCCTGTGAACGCCAATTGCACGCTGGTGACGTTCAGCGTCGAGGTGTTACCAACCAACTCTTTCCACAGTTTGTCCTGCATGGGCAATGGTGTCCACGGTCAAGTCCCGAGTGAATGGGAAAGGCGCTTGTTTTGAGCGTCCAGCTTCATAGCCTGTTACGATAACCATGTAATTTTAATTAGATGTCGGCCGATATCATTGCCACACTCACCTTTCCGAGCATGAAGGACCAATGTCTTAGGCCAGAGATTAGGAGAGATCTCTCGGGCATCACGCAGTCGCAAAGCAAGTTCTGCGGCGAGAACTCGTATCCAATGATAGCCTTCTGAAGCCTTAGTGATAGGCTTTGGCAGGTTTTTTGACGCAAGCATACTCTTCGTGAGTGTAGAACCTTTGTCCTTGACTGACGAGGATGCTTTAAAATCATATACTACTCATTTTTAGCATTATTTAACTTACCTTCATTTCGATCAATACCTCTAAAAGGAAATAAGATCATTAATCAAATTTGAGGTATTTCAAGTAGAAAGACTCACCTTAGCACTTCGTAGACCCAAACAGAATTCTCTCCAAATTTGCTCTGCATTTCCTCTACAATTCTATCAGCCCGTATAAGCATTGTAACCACAAGGACCATACCTAGACCAATTGTTCTATATGGCATTAATCAACGACATGTACCCCCATAAGATACGATCTCTACGCACAACAAGTCCCCAACAGTGGAGGCATCGTACTCTTTGGCAATAGCTCCCCGAGCTTGCCACCCAAAAAGCGTATCTTAAATGAAGAATATAAAATTAGAACTGCATTGGAATCAAAATTGGAGGCATACCTTTGAAACTGCATAGGTTTCAAATAATTAGGAATGGCAGCATTCCGTAAGATACTCTACAATATTCATGTCTATATCAACTTTCCAATAAATGATAATAAGCGCCCACTTGACTGTTAAACTTTTTATATGAAGCCGTGAGCTGATATACGCAATCAGTACAGCTGAGTCACACAAAAGACATAGACAGACACCTTCGCAAGAAACTTGTTCTTGCAACCCCCTAAGCATGAATTAACGACTGCCATTTGAAACCAGAATCATGACGCCTCACAGCAGATGTGGTATACCCTAGCTGCAACCTAACTGCCTCTCTCGCAGTCCCCATAAGCTCTGCCCCAATAGATAGCGCAACGTCATGCCAAGTAATGGGCAGCTCTGGTTCCTCGATCACGACCTCGCGCTCCTTGTGAACAAGCTGTTTCTGGGAGATCGCGCAGACAATTTGCATTCCCATCGCTGGCAGGTTTCTCCTCAGGAGGCGGCGGTGGCGGGTTCACTGGTATCAGGCATCCGAGATTATCCCATACAATAGGCGGTGGCGGAGGTAGTGGAGTGTCCGGGCCTTCGGAGGCACCTGCGCTAGGTATGGATACCTTTGCAACAGAATTTCGCGAATGGGTTTCGTAAAATCAATGAAGGCTTCGTCGATGGATGCCTTTTCTTTTGAGACACGCGTAAGCAGACGTATATCTTGATAGCTGGGAGACACACCGATTTCACAGCCTGGTAGTTTTTCCTTGAACAGAGCTGCAATCTTCATACTCTCTCTCCGATAATAATCAAGGGAGACCTAGAATGTATGCTTCATTCATTTCATCCCTTTGACATTCAACGACCACATACCTTGTGTGTATTCGTATCCACATCGTCCCAATACCCGGCTCCTTCTCGCCCTCTTTGTATGTGGCCACATGCACGACTTTCAAATGCGGGCACCTCTTCAGTGCGTCTTTCTTCCTGTCCATCCTCGAAATTCCAAACTTCCGTGCTGGGTAATTGACCGCAATTAAAGCATCCCACTGGAGCACTACCAGCGGGGTATCTTGATCGATGCCGAGCCTATTCATCTCGCATGCGGCGTAAAAGGCATCGCTATCGCAAAGGGCGACACTCGTAAGGGATCTCTGACGCCTAGGTTTTGCGAGAGTATGTGACGATACGTAATCACGGGGTTGAGGTCATCGAAATCTTCTTCTGTTGCTTTGCTTTTGCCTTTCCAAAGTGATTTTCTTGGAGATCCATTGAGGTTCGTGGATGACATGTTGTAGATCCAAATACTAGAACCAATGTAGCACACGAGGGCTTGGAGTTAAAAGGCCTTCCTATGGCCTTCGAGCGTTAATGGAACGAAGGTGAGAGAAGCTCGATAACGAATGTCATACACAATTGCGTAACACACGCGTACGTGACAGGCGTGACAACGCGTGTGCACGTGCACAGCAACGCGTTAATTAAGCAAATTTGGCTTTATTTCTGCGCCAATTCAACACTGCAATGGATGACTAATAGTACCAAAAAGGTACCGGAAAAGTACAAGAACAATACCTACAGTTACAGTGTTACAATCATATACTTCCTATCTTACACCTCATCAAGAATTGTTCCCATTTGGTTTCCATCATACTACACTTCATGATTTGCCCGTGATGCTCGTCTCGGATCGACATTGTTTAACTGACTATTTACGAACTTGCTTCCACTTTGCGGAGAGTGCTCGCAGTGCTGATGTCAACACTGAGCAAATCCTAAGCATATGCAATCAGCATCATATCTAGAATGAGATAACAATCCTAATTTATCACCTTGCCGTCTTGACTTCCTCTGGAGATGGCATCAAGCCTAGTCGAAGCAGCTCCGACGCTTTGGACACGACAGGATCATTTTGCATGCTGTACGGTTCCACATAAGTATGACTCATGACATCGAATGGTGAACATACGTGGCCACAGCAACGATCTTTCCGCCGGTCACATAATATGCAATGAACTGAAACAAGGATTTCAGTGCTAGCCTCGGAATAAGATGATCAAATGGCTGAATTCGAATTACCTTGAGTTCGTCTAGATCTCCTTTGATGATGACTTCCTCATGCTTAGCACCGATTCCACAATATCGCAACTGCTGGCCCTCTGCAAAGCAAATAACAAATGTCAAAATCGGATCAGATACACGACAATAGTCCCGAAGCAACGCACGAGCACTCCAGAATATAGGTGTCTTGGCGAATGGTTGAGGCTTGCCACTAATAGTAACGCCAACTGCTCGTCCATGGTTTCCGGCAACCTTAAGCAACCTCAGGTAAGGTTTCTGATATAAGGAATGAAGGCGATATACATACGTTCCAGTGCTCAATCCTGGTTTCATCGCCATTTTGCTGAGGATAGACTGCAATATCACCTACACGAGTTTGTATTTCAGTAATGAATAACATCCGCTTTGGGGAGAACGCACCTATAGCGAATACGTTCTTAGTGTCCTTGCCAGATTTGACCTTCAAAAACTTGTCGACTTTGATGCCTCCGTCTTTCTCCAGGTCAATGCCACTCCCTTTCAAAAATTGTGTGGCGGGGCAACGCCAACACCCATAACGACAAAATCGCATGGAACGTCTCTCCATTGACCACGACACCGCCGGCAAGGTTGGGGTTCCTTCCTGAGGAATAATCTTGTCGACTTTACTTGACATATGGAATTTGACACCTCGCCCTTCATGGAACTTTTCGGGTAGAAAATCAGCGATTTACATGGTAGGAATATTGCCTCTTCACTTACCTTCTTCAATGCGGCGCCGATCTCTTTTCCCAAAACAGCTTCGAAGGGGAATTCTTCCATTCCAATGACGTCGATGGACGCCAATTTGCGCTGATTGACAGCAACGACGAGTTCCATACTTATGAAGGAGCTTCCAATGACAACCATTCTCTTCCCCTCCTGAGCGGCTGAAGTCAAAGTAAGTAAATTCTCTTGGTTTTCGTAACTTCAAATTTTACCAGCATCGACCTTTTGCGAATCTTCAACTGTTCGGAAAGTTAACGTTCTCAAGATTAGCACCCTCAATAGGAAGTCGTCGGGGTATTCCTCCTGATGCCAGGATAAGCTTATCATAAGGAATAGTGTCTTTTCCTCCTTCAAGAGTAACTGTCTTCTGCTCTAGATCTACGGAGGTTACTTCCTAATATCGATAGAGTGAATAAATGCGGGATATAGACATCTAGAAATCGCGCTTAGCACAAAGAACTTACGACGCCAAGACGGATGTTAGTCCCATATTTGATTTTGAGATCAGCAGCAGTGCGCCATTCAATTTTGGCGGGATCTGTAATCAGTGCTTTGCTGAGTTTGGTCCTACGGTCCAAATTGTCAGTGAAACTATATTAAAACAAGGTAGTTTTAGAAGAATACCTATCAATGGGAGTATACATCTCTTTCGACAGAATCGTTATAGGTCCTGCATAGCCGTGCTATATTTATCAAGTCAACTCGGGAGCATGCTCAATAAGCCAAACAGTAAGCCAGAATTTGTTACCTCTCTCAAGCTTTCTACTGCGTGGAAAGTACCGGAGCCTCCACCGACAATAACCACACCATTACCGGAGCTGTTCACACCTGTAGCTAACAATGTGGGCTGTCGCTCCATATTTTTCTTCAGTGTGTCTGCAGCATTAGCGGTGACATGAATCTTCCCATCTTTGATTTCGGTGCGGAAAGAATGAATGGCCTTGGGGGCAGGAGCATCCTCTACGCACAAAGGTTTAGAGGCAATGTGAAGGTAGGACTAGCAATGATTTACCAATATCGCCGTTGCAGACATTGAAACAGGCTGTCCAGAGGATTTTTTGTCAGACAAAGATCCTAATTTTTTTAGAAAGAAAAACGCTTTACCTCCATGCCATGGGCTAACAGTTACAATTAGTCAACAGATCATAAAATACCTCATGATTAACTCACCAGACTACTCGACCATCGGAAGTCAGAATACCTTTAGCAAGAGGAGCACCGTAGTGCGTGCAGAAAGCGCTTGTGGCATGGATTTTGTCGCCTAGACGAGAAAGAAGGACCTTTCCATCTTCAAAAGAGACTTCCTTCCTGCAGTTGAGCAATGTCATTATCTATACCAGCAACCAAAAGGAAGACATACTTACATCTCTCCATCTTTGATTTCTGCATAATCGAGGACTGCAACGGTCTTGACGGACATTGTGTTGAGAAAATGGCGCGAAAGATAAGCAAAAGCTGGTCGAGGAGCGGAGGAAAGGAAGGATGTGAGAGAAAAGCACAATGGCATATAAGTATAGTTCGAGCCTAAAGGAGCGACGAGACAGCTCTGGCTTAAAAGCGGGGAAGAGCCAATCATCGCCTGCTAATTACTCGATGACATCAGAACATAGATCACTCTCGGCTTGTCACAGCGCGTCGCTTCTCTGCTCTCCATTGACGCATAAATGGCCCCACCGCCAGTCTTTCTATCATTGGCACGCATGCATCGTTCGTCATCAGTCTCCTATATGTTCAGTGTGTTGATAACGCTTACTCACAGATATATCTAATCCCTCCAAGTTTCGGCGCTTGAAGAGATTTGCAGCCCAGAGTCGCATATCGGGTTTCGTGAAGGTATGTATTCGCACCTTTATTACACCATTGGGAGATCTTATATATGGGTGTAAGACAGGGAAACCTGGCATTCTGGTTTTCGATGGGCCCAAGGATTCAATCAAAACGTTCCTCGAGCATGCCAGAGGTAGGCTCATGGATGAAGATCCCTGGAACCACTGGTATCATTGATCTAACTGACTGAATCCATCTTCAAAAAGGTTTGCGATATCTCGACTTCCATCATGTGGATACAAAAATTTTTGTGAAAGTTCCGAAAACCGCTTGGCCGATGGCAGAATTGGTCTCGAAGAAGTCAAGGACACGAATGATCTGGTACGCAGATTGGACATTGTAGGAGAGAAAGAATGGTTCAGGAGGCAAATGGGAATGCAGAAAGGTGAATACATATGCCTACTGAAGTACTATGCCATACCATTTGCGCTGATATCTTTGACAGGCGAATGAGACCTATTCTGATCAACGACGGGCTTTTGACAGCATTTGACATGCATATCTCCTCCGAATCTCTTTGCCTTTGGTTCAGTCCATTAGTCGCTTGCGCGTACAAGGCTTTACCAGGTCCATTGCGGTGAATTCAGCCATGGCTCTGACCACAGCTGGCACTTAAATACCGCTAGATGTCGCCTTCGACCACCCTTAAACTTTTATCTCACCCAAGGGCGTTCTAAAGCTGATTCGAACGCCTCAATGCTCCAGTATCAAATAACTCGCGATTTTAATGGCGCTGGTTACACCTATCTCCCTGACACTTGCCTTTATTGGCCTCGTACTCCTTACACTTGTCAATAGTAAGTCTACAAAATATTTATCCTTTCAATGGAAACCAACACGTTGTCCCACAGTCCCTCTGACCGGATATGAAACTGTTACTATTTTCCAAAACGATTTCAATGCAACAGAGTGGCACTGGTTTTACCGATTTATGCCCTTCCGAATACCCAAGCCTGGATCTACATGCGATCCCTACATATTTAAAGTCGGCGATTCGTTTAGCGGCAATTATTCATTCTTCGAATGGAAAATCGATTCGATCGTTAAACCTACAGCTGGGGATCTTCAATATCTTATACCGGCCTACCACTTACCTCCTGTGATATCCTCTTCATCTTCATCGATGGAAACCTCTTATCTTGGGATATCGACTTTGTCGTCGTCCTAGCATGCGAAGGGAGCTCGTTGCAGGTAACCGCCACAACCTCGTTTTCAGTAAATCAACTTCCAGGACGTTATACGCCACTGCTAGGGGCGTTGCGGTTGTACAGTAACGGTACGACTGATCAGACAGGGGTCGTTTTGAATGAAATGTAGGTAACTTTTCGGTATTCCAGCCTATGTTGATTGATATCTTTGATTGGCAGATTTCAAGCAGCAGCAATAGATGTAGGAGATCGAGTTTACAATGCTTATGTGGGATCGAACTTTACAACCCCGACAATTTTTTCCTTGCAAACAAGATTTGATCCTTGTCCGTTATCTCTGGGGACTCACGCAGCTTGTGCACTGGCTCCTCCGAAGCCCGTTATAACAAATGCAGCAATCGTCTTTGCCAACGCCACCATTCTTCAGTATGACCATACCATGGCTGTAGATCCAATCCTCAACCCTTACGTGCTGGACGTCAATACAGAAGAACCTATGCTAAACTTACTTCAGGCCGTACATGCAGCTATTCGGATAGATCTTGGGCATTCAAGTACCAACAATTTCATCCTCAATCCAGCTGCGCTGAACAACACGATCATCCCCTTCTTCCCCGAAACACCGTATACCAAAAATACGAACGACACCACATCGCTCCTCTACGATCAATGGGCGCATCCAAATCCAGACCTGCAAGCACTCCTTCCATTCCATGTCCCTGGACCCGCTCATATACAAGCTGCATATGCATGTCGTGTTCAACAACGCAAACCTATCGGGTCGTTGTTAATCTCTGTCCTGGTAGCCACGATGAGCATGTTCTCGGGTGCATGGGCGATATTCATGATCATTGCTACGAGTTTGGCGAAACGGAGTGATCCACTTGGTATGTTCGTTTCCTTTGGTCGCAAATTTCCTGGCCTCATTCCTTCGTCATAGCAATCGCTGCGATTGGCATTGTAGTTGCTACCGAAGGTGTGTGGACCCGAGTTATCTTCATTCTCAATGACGGCATGATAATATTTATTTCAAGTACACCGGAAAGCATCAGTCTTCAATGAAAGCTCATGTTTATGAACCTGTGGACTCCAAATGACACGACATGGGCAATAACGTCCTCAAGACGGACCGGTATACTAATTGTAAGTCATTTTCTGTTTCTATCATCGATCATCAACCATCTCTCATTTCAATTAGTATCATTTTACGAACTGTACATGCACCCCGCGAACGCTTATTCAGCCTATCTCATAATCCTTTCGAACACCTCTCACCTCACAAAATTTCCTCTTATCTCCGATATCAGAATGGTCAGCACAGTGGTTATATGAGCTAATGCAACACTCTGAAGAGGTCTGGGAAGGCTAAAACTTTACTCATCGTAAAATCTAATGCCATGATCAAGGAAACCGCTCAAAATTGCACCAGAAGTACGATAGTCCTTGCGAATTTGTACTTGCGGCCCGTATTCTGCGCAAAAGTCGCGGAATCGGATGAGGATAGAGCTGCGCCCACTTGAGTGCAACCTTCTAGACGCGGATATCAGAACCTGTGATGAATTTGTTTGTGGACGAAATGTGTACACTTTTCTTGCACTTTCCGAGGATTTATTCCTTTGGTCTCCATGTAGGATTATTCAAGATGTTTCATCACATGTATGTGCCTATGTGCCTACATACTTATGTGCCTTTTCTATACTTAGACAGGTAGTCAATTCATGATCAACGCTATATGAGTCAAATACCTTCTATGACGCGGGGGCGCGGTAAATAGTACGGCAAAGGTGGCTTCTTAAATAGTACCGCCTAGGAGCATGATTTAGATGGTAATCCCAGCAATCTATTCGTCTTTCGTCTTTAATCCTGATATGTCGACCCCCCAATCAGGTCGAGAAACTCCGGAAAAGACCTTGAACGAGGTTTTCGTTCCAGTGTAGATCAACCGGAATACCGTAAAAGTGACCAACTTGAATCGACAACAGACACTTCTCCATCCGATGCTGAAAAGGCTACACCACAGACAGTGATACCAGGTGCCAGCGATATACCTGACGGCGGTTTACGAGCCTGGTCGATTGTCCTCGGCGCGTGAGTGAATTGGCAACTCCTTCATGTCAGGAGCTTCATGTTCAACGACACTTTTTAGCATTCTTATACAATTTGGTGGATTTGGGTGAGTCGTCACCGCTCTCAAGGAAGGGGTTTCTGTGCAAATTTGCTTCAGATATACGACTGCTTTCGGTGTATACGAAGGTAAGATTGTATAATTCTTCTTGCGCTTTCGAATTGGTTTTTCGAAGTTATGAGTCGATTTGCTAACTTTCTGCGACACTCTCTAAAGATTACTACACGCGTTTCCACATCACCAATGCATCGTCCTCAGCAATATCGTGAGCTCATCAAGTTTGCTTGGTCCTGGTGCCATGGTTAAATCTTACATTCAATAGGTGGATTGGTAGCATCAATGCGTTCGTCCTTGTCGTTAGCGGATTATGGGCTGGGCCATTATACGATCGTGGTTACTTGTGCGTTTGCAAAGAAAGATTCATTCAGCCTCTTTTTCACTAACAAATCTCTAACGTTGTAGTTATTACCTCCTTTACGGTGGATCTTTCCTAACCTCCTTCTCGTTGTTTATGCTCTCATTGACGAAGCCCAACCACTACTATCAAGTAAGATACCGTATTATTGATTTTAACTGGCACTGAGGTTAATAAATTCTTTACTATAGAATTCCTTGCTCACGGAGTTGGCCTTGGATTAGGCGGCGGAATGCTTTATGTTCCGAGCATTGCATAATCTCGCAATATTTCAGTACAAAGCGAACGTTGGCAATGACATTCGTCGCAGCGGGCTCCTCCCTTGGCGCGATTGTCCACCCAATCATGCTCAACAATCTATTTGCTTCTCATCTTGGGTTTCAAGGTGCCGTGCGTGCAAGTGCCGGACTGGTCACTGGTGTCCTCTTCATTGCCTGTCTTCTCCTCCGTCCACGATTCTTGCCCAAGTCGACCGTCGCTAAACCGTCAATGTGGAAATTAGCCCGGAAATTCTATCAAGAGTGGTCTTACATTGCTATATCCCTCGGGTAATGTTCTCAACTAAATATCTGGCTATCCACTCATGTATCTTATCTTTTAGAGGATTTTTCTTTACTATAGGATTCTATTTCCCGCTTTTCTATCTGCAACTTGATTCCGTCAAACATGGCATCGGCGAACGCTTCTCGTTTTACGTGGTAAGTCTTAGCCGCTTTCCGTATAGCATAGATTATAACAATAAAGTTTGGTTAGCTCGTGATCATGAACGGCTGTAGTTTGCTAGGCCGTCTCGCGCCTGGCCCATTCATCCATTCCGTTGGCGTTGTCAACATGATTTCTGGAGCAGCCGCATGTTGCTCAGTGCTTATCTTTGGAATGATCGGAATTTCAAGTCTTCCCAGCATTGTTGTTATTGCTATGTTCTATGGATTTTTTTCCGGTATTTGTGAGTGACATTTCTCGTGGTAAATTATATCGAGGAGCTCATATCCATCTGCGTAATTACTTCAGTTGTGTCACTTCAAGCACCTCTCGTTGCAGTTCTTACAAATGACATGTCAGAGCTTGGGTATGTCTCCAATTAATATATCTCTTGAATGATCCCCTCTAATCTTTCCTTCTGCTCTGCCGAATAGCGCGCGTATGGGATAGCGTTCACTTGCTTTGGTACGGATTCCTTTCTATCGTGATTATTTATATGTTGAAGACTTTGACATGCAGCATTTGGAGCATTAGTTGGTACGTATTGTCTAGATTCTACACAGCATCAAGTTCTCTAACCCACAATGTTTAAAGGGCCTCCTATACATGGTGCATTGCTTACCGGGAATTTTATTTGGTGGCGACCGGCTCTGGAAAGCGGGGTATGTGCTCCTATTTTCAAAGAAAATAAATATGCTGAAGATGCCATGACCACCCTCATAGATTTTTGCCGTTTTAGGCACAATTGCATTTTCTTCGATAGTATTCGTAGCAAGAAGGTCTAAATCATAGATTACATACCCACCATATCATCAAGATGAACTGGAAAAGTTCAGTATACCCTATAATGTTAATATATCTTGGAGTTCAAAAAGGATTGCGCTGAGAAGATTTCAAAACACATTCCGAAACGCTGGTATCTGAAACATCCT
This sequence comes from Pholiota molesta, assembly GCA_014925825.1. Classification (NCBI taxonomy): domain Eukaryota; kingdom Fungi; phylum Basidiomycota; class Agaricomycetes; order Agaricales; family Strophariaceae; genus Pholiota; species Pholiota molesta. Next base: position 627,720 of record JACGCK010000008.1, read on the forward strand.
TATGGCCGTCTCTCATCTACAGTTGACAATACCTGGATCTTGCGTAGCGTCTCCCACAGGCCGTCGTCAACGAGCCATCAACCCGAATATCCACAGCAGTGGTATGTATATATTGTGCACACCACCTTTCCCAAAATGTATTCCACGCGAATGAATGAGTACTGTAAGCAAAGCAAAATGAATATGTAGCATGCAAATTTGAGATGGTCAAAGAAGAGGGGTCCCATCTAAGATATAGAACCGGCTGTGCCAGTGTGCAATGTAGGATGATATCTAGCGGAACTGAGAGGGAATAACCGAAAAGCCAGTCAGGACGAGAGAGAGGATATATCGCTTCAAGATCCGCCTGATTCGCAGCTTCCGTACGGGGAGCCTTCCGCTGGAGCGGGCTCGAGCATCAACTAAAGAAAGATCATAAGCATCGAGCACGGTTCTTTGGAGACATCACACAAACCTTGATCGTCTGGATACTGGTATATGCAGCAGCGAGCATGCCGAATATGATCAGGCGATATCGGCCGCCTTCTGCTTGCGCGTCGTCGCGCAAGCCTTGTAGTGCAGCATGGCAGGGTATACATAACACAACGGCACACTAAATCCCCAAAAACCGAATCAGCCACCAGAACCACCTCACATCCCGCAGCACAGATAAACGAACGTACCACGCCGTGCACCCGATGAACGCGACGAACTTATCCAGGTCCGCCGCGCCGACCCAGCTGACCGCCGTGCACACGACACCATCGCGAAGCGGAAGCTGTTCTTGAGCCACTTCACGCGCGCGTCCGCCTTGCCGCTGCGCGTGAACAGCCCGTTCTCGAGGATGCGCACCGCGGGGAAGAGCTGCAGCGGCACGGAGAGCAGGATCGCGCACGCGTAGAAAAACTGCACCGTCTGCACCATCTTGCTCCGCGGGTTCAGGTTCACGAGCACGACCGTCTGGATGTCCGAGCCGAAGGTGAGGTAGGCGAGGGCGCCGGCGCCACCGAATAGGCCTGCAGATGGATGCCATGAGATGAACTGTCTTGATTTTTGGAGTGTGGGGGTATGAAGTGGAGTACTTACAGAGAAGGAAGGCCATCACTCCCGTTAGGGCCATGGGGAATTTATGGGGTTCACGCATTGCATCAGTGATAGGAATGACCTGCCGCCCTTAGATGAGCATACAAGCAGGTAAACGGAGTGGAGACAAACTCACCAATCCAATGCCCTCGAAAGAAAAGACTGCAGTTCTAGAGAACAGGAAGTTAGTCCAGGTAATTGCCACCGAGGCAGAGAAGCAGCACGCACCCAACAAACAGAGGAAGTCCTTCGGATTGAAAGCTGAATATCTGCAATTCCTCGATCTGCGATAATGGAGATTTCACTACTGAAGATATAGATCAAGCCTGCGAGAATGAAAACATCCGCAACGAGGGCTGTCGAGCTCAGTTTGGCCAGATCTCGGACGAGCGCCATCGGCAGGAAAACGATAAGCTGCACGACGATGAAGTATTGCACAGGGATTAGTTTGACGCAGTCGGTTATTCCCAAAACAAAGGCCTATCAAAATGCGAGGTTAGAATTAATGAATGGCAATATATCCACGACTATACTGAAGATTTTCTGCGACAAAGATAGTGTATGCTCCAACAAAGCCCATTTGTGACACCACAATCGAGCCTAAATAAGGTATCGCATCCAGGGCCATACAAGGTTCCACCGATGTCTGTTACACAAAAATGAATTGACCGAATTATCAAGACGGTATCCGACGCACCTCCAAAACTTCCAGAAACGACGAATTTAGTCTTAACCAAAAGAAGGAAAGAGTAAAGAGAGATGCAAGCAATGAAGGTGAAAGTGAGCGCCGAGAAGAGAAGGCCTCCGTTGAAAAATCTAGAGTGTTTATCAGAATATGGCGAGAAGAGGTGCAGAAGAAACACGCACGCTTTCCCGAGGAATAGAACACCAGTGCCAACAAAGGATTTGAGCAACTTTGCCCCGCAGGTTAGTGTCAAATATCGTTACTGAGTGCAAAAGCAACGTACCATTAGAACAGCTTGGGTGACCGTGGCTGTCCCTTGCCTCGACACGGAATTTTCCTGCGTCTGCTCCTTGACCGTGATCTCGATACATTCGGTGAACCCAACAAGGCCGTCGTCTCACTGACGTCCGGCAGTCCAGTGGTAACGTCAGCAGACTCGAGTCCTGCAATAGTCTCCTCATCTTCTTTGTCCTCTTCGTCTTCGTCTTCGAGGTCTTCACCAGCCTGTGTAGTATATAGGTTTAAAACAATCTCGCAGATACACGCAGTAAAGGAATAGCTTACAAAATGTCCAATAGAAGCAAAAAATCGATGAAGTTGTTTAATATCCGAGGCTCCTCGCCTTGTTCGTTCGCACGTAGTAATAGGTAATTACGCCTGAAGCCGCCTGGCTCGTGGATATGTTCGAAGGCAGGATGCGGTGGCTGGCTGGGACCGGCGAATGACGCAGAGCGACCCTTCCCGCTTGTTTCTTCTGGTCGGAATGCCATTTGTAAATATCGTGACTGTTCACACATGAATAGCGGTTAGTTAGCACATGCAACAAGATGGAAAAAGATAGATGATGCTCACGTTACATCGGCGCCATGTGCATCGTATGGAATAGGGAACGGTTCCGAGTCCTCTCTGCGCGCGACACCCTGGGACGACCGTCGGAAAGCGTGCGTCCAGACTCCGAGCCTGACGGGACCTCGAGGAGCGACGCTGCACTGGACTTGCTGTCCGCGCCTTGGGGTGATATCCTGCCCCTTGGCCCTTGGGCACGAGATGGCGCTCGAGCACCTTGGCCTTCTCCTCGTCCGGCAGGTCGTCGAGGTCGATCGGCGGCACAGACGGGTCGCTGGTGGCAGCATTGGGTTGACGAGTCGCAGAGAGGCCGCCCAAGGCGGAAGGCCCAGGGCGGCGCGGCGAGCCGTCGGTGGGCGCAGGTATCGACCAGGAGTCGCGGCGCGAAGAGGGTGTGCCGGTGTTGCGCAGCGGGATATTGGGCAGGGGCGGGGTGCCAGCGTACTGGGCTCTCAGCGCGCGAAGATCGGTGGTGCCTATGGGCGTGGTGCCATGCGACCCAACCTGGAGGCCATCGGAGTCGGCGGTGGGGAGGGCGAAGCCGCGTCGAGGCGGCGAGCGGATGGGGACGGGCTGGGAGGGGGAGGTCATTATTGGATGGGAGACGAAGAGAGGGGAGTCATACAGAGGCGTGGTCCGGTTCAGCGCCGTTGTGGGTCGAAGCAGCCCGCGTCATGGTCCGCACACGTGAGCTCAATATTCGCCTAGCTCAGCGCTCCTCCGGCGCTTATCGCTCGACTAGGGGCTATCACACAAGTAGGTCGAGCACAGCAGCGAAACATCCCACAACTGCCACGGTGGGTCTTTATGCCCATGTCGCCCGCCTCCAATTGGCCCACAAACGGTTATCTATCATTATTATTAGCCTACCTAAATCAAAAGCCTGCTAGATACCGTGTACAGTCATACATTATTAAAGCCCTCGCTATCTCATATCTATCCGTAGTCGCGTCAAGGTACGGTTCTGGGGTTATTCTCACAGAGCGCTCAAAATACTGGATCTCGCCCGACCTTGCTTATGCCGTACCTCTCGCCACTGGAAGTATATCGCAAAACTACTAATTTACATCCAAGAATATGCAATCATTTAATGGTGACATAAATATGTAGTCCGTCCACGAAGTGTCCCGAAAGTCATAATAGTCCGCCATCCATTTTAATCTCTCCACCACTCCCAAACCCACTCCGTCACCGTCCCCGCCAACTTCCTGCCCTCCGCCTCTCTCTTATCTACATCAATTCCCCTAGCCATATCGTCTCTCTTACGGTCCTTCGCCTTCTTTCCCTTGGCAAAAGCTTCGCTGACAGCCGCAGCCCAATCCCCCGCTTCGTACGCCTCCCGCGCAAGCTCTACACCTGTGCCCTCCTGGTCCAGCAGCAAGCGCAGCCCATGCTCCTCTATAAATAGCGGCCGTGAAACTAGAGTAGATGCGATATGTCACTGGGTCGCAACATGAAGAATATATTAGAGAGCCACTGACCGTAAACGAATGGCGTGCATGCATCGACGCACTCCGATACCGTCCCATATCCCTACACACAAAAAACCTTTGATCAACACCCCGCACAATCACAACACCCACAACACCAAACCACGACGTACCAACTTGCCCAGCAAAACATCCCCCACCGCCGTCAGGTCCGGCATGTACACGTCCCGCGGCGCGACGAAGAAGCCCGCCGGGAGCTCCGAGTCCTGGCCGTCCCTCTGGCTGCTCCACTGCGCCTTCGACACCCCGCACACGATGGCGATCCACGACGCGTCCGGGAGCAGCTGCGGCACATCCTCGATCTCGTCGAACTCGAACGCCCCCGCGGGCGTTGGGGGGATGGTGTGGATTTGGGGGACGATGAGGGTCGAGGGCTGGATGGAGGCCGAGGGCGAGAGTAATGGCTTGGAGGCTGGAGGCGCGCCGGGATCCAGATGTGGTTCGGCGTCGCCAGGCGCGCTTTCATCGTTGGCAGCGATGGAATTTCTCTATCCTGTGATGCGAGTGTGGGAGATCCACTGTGTGCTTCAAGTACGTTGTACTCGGCTTGGGCTCTGACCGATTCGTCTGAACTCCAGCGTCCGATTTTGTTATTGACCCAAATAATCATGAGCCCGCGGATGGGGGTTCATAAGCGAAGTAATATCCTCATGGCTCGAGTTTCGACTGTTGACCTGCTGACCCGCGACTCGACGACGCACGGCTGGATCCAGGCCGCCGAAAGACCTGTCCGCCGAAAGATACCACCAGAATCTTGGTTTTCGCTGGATCGTGTAGCGCAGGTGGAATGCCAATAGACGACAGCAGACGCGCGCGGCCCTCCGGGGTGTACACAGACGACTGGTCGTCGGGGGCCTCACAAGAAGGGGTGCCTGCACCACTCTTCGCTTGAGCACTTTATTTGGGCGCCTAACAGAAGACGCCACGGCAGCTCGGCAGAAGAGCAAGCTCATGGGGGCACACTTAGCGATCCAACACTCAGCCGGAGCGCCGGGTGTTAACATCCACCCATTCGAATGACGGCAGGGGTGGAGAGACGAAGAAGGAGGGCATGGGGATGTGTCCTGGCAGCGCACAGGAGGTCTGCACAACGGTATCCAGCGTGGATTTGGTCCACAAGAGGAGCTAGCTCGGCATGGGGTATTGGGTCGTCTGGGAGCATATCAACATCGATGCGGAACCATGTTCGTGATATAGAGTGGGACATGGGGAGGGGTAATGTCGCGCAGGGGTGTTGAGAGATAGGAATATACAGAGTCGAAGGAGAAATTGGTGATTAAACGGAGGGCAGACCCGCTGCTCGAGCAGCCAAACTAGATGACAGTGTCAGTCTCAATGGATATTCGTTTCTGAGGACACCAATTTTTTGAGCCAAAATCCATAATGTTTTATCGAAGCTTTAATGGATTCTTCATGAAATATAGATTTCACAGTGAGCAATCCACTAGAAACCATAGATAAGTCTGTTCTCAACTGCACTGTCATGCAGCCATGCGCACAAGACGAACAGAAGAACATTAATTGATATGCAGACTCCGGTTGATGCATGGATGATAGTGACCAAGAACATTTCTCAATTCCAGTTTCGGCGAACAATAATGGCCCGTAGTGAATATATAAAAACCAAATGCTTACCATCCAAGAAACGCTGCATCACTCAAGACGCTGTGAGCTTGCACTTCGAGAAGCCACTGGCGTTCTCGTTCCAGCAATTCGTCCTTTTTGTCTAGAAACTTTTTCAAGATTTCCACACTCTTCCTACGGTCGACTCGATAGCTGTTTGCTAGAGTCAGGAGTGGGCATATATGCACAAGCATAGTAACTCACGCCAAAGGCTGAACAATAACGGGGTCTATTTCCGCAAAGCGATATCTTGCGCCGCAGGCGATACTGTCCGCAAAGACATGCTCAGGGGCGGACGACACGATGTAGATAACAGGTCGATTGGCCTCGTCCACGCTCAGCAGGTGCCGTGCAAAGGCTGACACTCGAGTAGCGTGTCCATATCCTGAAAAATATGAAGAATGCGTAAAGAATGTTGTTAAGGAAGTGCGATGGTACGCACCATGTCCGGAGCAATAGTAGGCCAGACAGAGCGGACGGCGGGCCATTCTTCGAGGTAGAATGCCAGCAGGAGGAAGGAAGGGCAATGAGGACAACGAGGAGGACGATGGCGAGGTAGAGAACGGGTCTGGAGGGTGGTTCTGGCCTGCGCCAGTTATAAGGCATTGCACTGATGGACGGATCGGCGAGACAAGCAGCGCCACGCAAAACCGACGTCAGACCCTAACCCGGCCCGCATGCCACCTCCCTTCACCCCCTCGCGGCCAGCCAGACTGCCTGCAACACCCCTGCAACGTGCCTTTGACTCTCCACGCCCATCATCCATGCCCCCACGACAGGACCTCTCCAAGCTGCTCGCAGAAGAACCTCGCTCCGTCTCCGTCCCCCCGGGTCCCAATATGACCTCCAGCACACACACGACGCGGAGCCCAATGCGCGCTCGCTGCTTTCGTCCACGCGGTCCGTGTCCATCCCACCTCCAGGTACACGCCAGGCCAGGGTCTCGCCCTCCTCCAGTGACCAAACCAGTTTCGGGATCCGAATGGCGGCCAAGTGGGCTCGCTCGACCTCATCGACCTCCTCGAGCGCTCAGAGCCATCAGTGGTCAAGACCCGCACAGGCAGCGTGCTAAGTCGCGGTTTCATACTCAAGACAGACCATTATCCAACGGGTATGTGCATTTTTAGCTGCGTATTGGCAAGTCTGATGGTTATTAGGTCGTGCGTTGGACCTGGATCTCAACGTGCATGGTGCGCCAAACTTTAGAGCACCGCGACAGGGGGACTTGAATGTGTTTGGTGCGGCTCAACCGCGCACGCAAGGTCTGAGGGCCATACTTTCTGTCCTGCGCTGTCGCCCGAACACGGTCAACCCCTCGCATGTTGTCTGGTTTTCGACTCGTGAGGAACCTATCGGTGCGTATCCGTCCGTTTTATTATAATCCAAACATAAACGCACCAGGACATCCGAAATCTCTGTGTGGTGGTCTACTACCCGAGGATGACTGTGGAGGACATTTCCTGCCAATTTTGGGTCTTCCGGGTTAGATAAGAATAAAGCCCTATTCCAAGGATTTAGGTGGTCCTGGTAGCGCGGCATGCACTCCCTCAGCCGCGTGGCGTCATTCCCTTCTTGGTTATTCTACATACCCAGTGCTGGCCTCGATGCCAATTCTCATCCTGGCTTATGAATCTCATTGAGAGAGAAAGCAGGCAAATGCTAGAGCTAAAGCATAAATGCCTCTGGTGTGCTGCAACATGAATTGCGCTTCTGACTTTACCTCTCACCCTGTGGATGATTGACATGCGTTAATATAACTTTATCTTATTCAGTTTACATCTCTGGTCGTCCGTTTGTGCTGCGCGATGCATCTGAACCTCGACGGACTCTGGTACTCTCTGACCGTGCCGAGAATCTGGAAGCTATCGAAAATAGATTAAAGAATGACATACTCCAAGAAGCTCTGAGGTGTGCTATCAGTGAATCATCATCTACTGAGGTGATAATAAATATATGTCAAGATATGGGGGTGTTGTTCTCACACATAATGAAGTCGGTAAGGCAGGATCTCAACAACCATATTGTTTCGGAGACTTATCAGCATTGCAGCAGCCGCTGAGAGTGGAGAAGGCGCGATCCTGCCGACTTGGACTGCGGTCGACACTAACAATGTCAAGACATCTCGCGAACTGTGGGCATATATGAAGCAAGAGGGTTGGAATGTTGATGTATGTTTTTCATGTTCTTATCGCACTTGTCCAATTCATTGATTGAGCCTAACTTTAGTATCATCGGTAAGAATAGCTCGTGCAACAAACCAGTAAAGGTCAATAGCTCATCGCCATCTTCAGCATTCCTATTTCCCCAGATCGTCCAATTGAAGACAATTACCTCGACGCGTACCTGCGTGTCATCCGCGAAACGGATCCTACCAAGACCGCCCTGGTTTTCTCCTGCGGCATGGGTGCCGTCCGGACTACTTTCGCCATGGTAGCTGCCTCGTTAGTCAGGCGCAAGCAGATCATGAACCAGGGTGGCCCGGATCCATACGCCATGAAATCTGGCGGCGGCATGATCCCCACCTCGTCGAGTCCAGGAACGAGTACTGTAGGTTGTCCTGCTCTTTTCAATGAAGTAGGTACTGATCAATCTCGAACTCCAGCCTACGAATATAGTCCCAGTACGTCAAAAATGTGTTGAACGACTATCTGTTATTAATCTCATCGTAATCAGCAAACCGAAAGCCGCATCTTGCAATCCCTTGAGCAGGCCAATGCCCAGCAAGAACTGAGCAAATCTTTGCTCAGGCTCACCTACCTCCTACAAACATGTACGTATCTCTTTTCATTCCTCGTATTGTTTTTCACTCAAAGCCTTGCCTTTCAGGCCTTCCCAACAACACACAGTCTGCTATCGAGTTGCTCATGACACAGCCAACTCTGCTGGAGAACCTGCGCAAGGCGTACATGGGTAATTATGGCATCATCCTGAGCTTGCTGGGATGTTTAGATCAGGGTCTGCAGGCCAAGAAGCTTGTCGATCGCGTTATAGATGCCAGTGCGATCTTATTTTCTTTACATCCAGCAATACGGCTTGACTTAACTCGATATTCCTGCAGCTGACCAGGTCACCAATCTACGAGAAGATATCCTGATATACCGGCTGAAATACTCGCTCACTACGATGGATGAAGCTAAAGGGGAGGACTTTTTGAACAAGGCGACGAAATCGCTGGAAAAATAGTATGTTTTGCCTCTCAAGCTTTTGAAGTTATGGAGATGGGGCTAACGTACAATTGTAAGCTTCTTTATGATTGCATTTGCCAGTTTTGTGGAGAATTCGGACGAGAACTTCAGTCAGAGTTTCTCAGACTGGCTTATGGCTAGGACCGAGATATGGACGTGAGTACCACCTTCGCAGTACCTATCTCGTTGTTCTGATTTTTGCTGTTCTTTTGGATAGGCAAATTAAGTTCTTGCGCAAGCATTATGGCTCGCGTCTAAACGTCTTCGCACCAGTGAATGACCTGACATCCTTGTCCAAAACGAGTTTTACCAATCGGGCTTTGCTTCCTGGGAAGAAGAACGATGTCGCTATTGCTGGAGGACAAATTCTTGGAGACGAATACTCAGACTACGTTGTCAAGGTAAGTAAGATTTCGACCAGATTTTAGTGCCTCTATGAACCTCTTTGTTCTTCAAACAGAACCGAAGCGGTATCATTTTGCGAGAAAGGTATGTGGTGAGGGCTCTCTACAATTGCGTGTGTCTTAAAAACTTTTTCTTCAATAGCACGCTATTGAAATCCGATCAATGGCGAGCGGAATCTCATCACGTCGAGAATGGTGTTCGCGGTGCGATCAACTTTCGTCAAATCCCCGATACGGATATCTACGCGCTTGGCCAACCCACGATCGAGGCCATCGATGAAGTCGTGCGCCGCGTGCATGAGGCACATCCAAACGCATCCAAAGTCGTCTGGATCACCCTGCGGGAAGAGCCAATCGTGTACATCAACGGGGCTCCATTCTGCCTGAGGAGGGAGAACTACTCGCTCCGAAACATGAAAGGTACGGTAGATATCATGCCTCCACTCTTCATCAGTGGTTTATGTTCGTTATAGATTATGGAGGCATCTCCGCATCACGTTTAGAAATCCTGGAAGAGCGCCTGCGCGATGATGTCATCGCCGAATTAAACTCGTTTGGAGGCCGGTGAGTCTTTCACCATCATTTTTCGGCCCCTTGTATTTCTTCAATGGTTCCATCCAAAATCTAACCCCTACCGCTGATTCACAACAGAATTCTTCTCCATACTGAAACGAGCGACGGAACTGTGATCCCGATTTGGGAAGAGGTCAAACCTGAAAATGTGCTCGTTTTGCGTGACATTATGGCTTCCCTGCGAGAATCCAATAATATCTCTCTCCAATACACTCGCATTCCTATCACGGCCGAAAAACCGCCAGACTATTCTGATCTCAAGGATCTGATTGATGTCGTTTTGAGGACCGCTCCTAATACACCTATCGTCGTCAATTGCCAGTTGGGACGCGGGCGAAGTACTCTTGCATCGGTGTGTATGATCAGTGTTATAATAGAATCATGTTTGACTATTGAGCTGTGTAGATTATTCTGCTACTCATTCGCCAATGGTTGCAAATTCATCGACCAACGACTCCTAACACGCCTTCTTTAGGACGATCTTTGTCGATGTCTATGACGCTCACCGAACCCATGAAGGCCCCTATTCGGGCGTCATACCAGGTTATCAACAGTGCGTTACTGCCTCTATATGAGCTACATTTCACATTGCTCATTGTTTTTTTATCTCAGATCTTTTGCGCGTCATTCGCAAGGGACCGGAGGTCAAGAGCGCTGTGGATAATGCGATTGATCAATGCTCTGCTGTGTACAATCTGCGCGATGCGATCGAAGATGCAAGGACACTTGCCGAAGAAGCGAACGACGAAAAACAGACTCGCGTCCATACATCTAAAGGTGTGTCTAGAGAAGAAAAACAAACTAAACTAGGAATTGATAATAGATTATTATTACCAGGCTTGCAAAACCTTCGACGCTACTTTGAATTAATTGTGTTCCAGTCATACTTGCAATCCACGGAGCCAGATACCATGGAGTCTTTCGAAAGTGTGGAAACTTATGTCAAAAACCGGCCTGGTTAGCTTCTTGAAATTGACAGCTATCTAATGTGACTCATGGAAATTTTCAAGTGATCAAGACATTCGAGAAGGAGCTCCTCGAAGAAGGGCTGAATGCTTTAAAGCCACTGAAGCGAGCCGATAAGACTGGTGTGGCAGATCCAGATGAAGTTACCCAAGTCGTTGTCAATCGATCGGGCAGCATCCTGTCAGCATCAACTATAATCAAATCCGACTTTTTCTCCAATCTACAGAAAATGACACTCCCAGAGTATGCCCTTTCTCCAAAGTTTATTCTAGTTAGCATCATTCTCGACTCATACACAATTTAGACGCATAGAAGGCTCGCCCAACTTCCGTCGAGTTCCGTTGACACTTCGACCTACACGATCTAATACCTCTTCTCCATCGGATGGAACAGAGTTCACTATAGAAAAAACAGGAAAGATGGTTTGCGGAAGGTGTGCATTTCAAAAATATGTTGCTTAAATTTTATTAACCATATGTCTACAGTGGAATGCCCACTGTCGAAGGGTAAGAGTATTCGATCCCTGATTTTTTCCATTCTCTGATTCCTGGCACAGATTGAAACGAGCTCTGGAACGCGTTGACGCTGGACCTGGAGGCAAGAACCAAGTCTATTGGACGTCGTTGCGCGAGGTAAATCTCAACAATGTCAGAATACCTAGTATACAAACATTGTTTTCAGGAACCTGTTATTTATGTCGCCGGACGTCCACATGTACTAAGATTGGTTAATCGACCACTGGAAAACGTCGAGTAAGTTCCTTAAATTTCTCGACTTCGCTCGTTTAACTACCATCCAACTTAGAGCGACGGGTGTTACCACATCGACTGTGGAAAACATGGAGAACAGTTTCAAGAAAGACATCTTGCGCGAACTACAGATGGGCAAGGGTCGCATTCTTCTTCACGACGAAGTCGAAGAAAGACCCGGCGTTTTTTCAATCATTCCCATTTGGGAAGTTGTATCCGAGGAGGAAATTATGACACCGAGAGATGTCTTTGAACTTGTTATTAGACAAGGATATCGAGTACGTGTTTCTGCTTCACAAACAAAGTTGTCAAAATATTCTGACTTGATAACTATTTATGAAGATCGACTACGGTCGCATTGCAATTGTAAGTTTGATCCGTGTTGATTATACAGTATATTTGACTTCAACCATTCTGCAGACCGACGAACAAGCACCACTTCCCGATGCTCTTTCACATTTACTCCAAAGAATGCGCAAAGGTCTACCTGAAGCAGGTGACTTTATCTTCAACTGTCAAATGGGTCGAGGACGAACAACAACGGGGATGGTTTCAGCTTGTCTCGTTTCTTCCACACTCGACTGGGATACAAATATGGATGAAGTAGTCGCAGAAGATTCAGTTGCTTTGAACATGTATGACACCATGGATGGTCCTTCAGAGGAGGAGGTATACCTTGCTGGTATGTTTTCGAACAATCCCCATGCTGTATGGTATGACTTACGACAAATCTAAATTTACTATAGGCGAATATAAGACAATCCTTCAGCTAGTCGGCGTCCTGTCACACGGAAAAATCGCCAAGCGCCTGACAGATCGGCTATTGACTTGATGCAAGATGTTCAGAATCTGAGGAAGGCAATATACGAGTGTGTTTGTTTCTTTCATTATTTTTGGCCGTCTGATCTTATTCTACTTCTTAGCTATAAATTGAAAGTGGATGCATGTGAGAAAGGAACTGTCAAGGAGAAGAAACTACGCAGCATTGCCGTGAACTATTTGTGGGTCATCATTCTTTGCAAAACACACCTGTCTAACAAATTTATAGATATAGATATGGGACGTTAATTGTTTTTGCCAACTATTTGATTGAGATGCGGCAGTCGAGGGAGGGCCCAGACCTAGTTTCCCGGATTGGCTGCGTAAACATAGAGAGATTACAATGTTGTAGGGAGAACTTCTTTGGACTAATGCTCCTTTCCATTGATTAATAGGACTTGATATATTTCTTGCTTCATAAATGGTTGGCGGTATTCTTAAGAATGATAGACCATGTCTGTGTGTTGATAGCAGTTTGTCGTCTGCTTTAAAACATTTTCCCCACAAATCTAGAATACATATTCAGAACCCTATTAAACATATATAGTATAACTACAGTATAAATAATATGCAGTCAAGTGCTACAAGCAAACAGATAGATGACGCTACGATACAATTAATAATTAATATAAGTTAGGATACGTATCTTAAGTGAACACCGATAATATATATATAGGTGAACCCAACGAACTTGGACCGGCCAAATTAATCGAATCTTCTCCCGATTGTAATAGAATGGTAGAAATTATTAATGGCACCATGCCTACTTTGACTGATGCTTCCGAAGTCAAGTTTAGGTAACGAAGCGCTGATCCCACTGTATGCGTGCCAGTTGTTCTTGAAACATTGAGTATAGCTAATGTATGTATGAATTAGAATTGGATTATCGGCAATAAATATCTGGCCTACAGATATCTGATGCGGCTCAGGCATCCATTTATATGGTTTACCCTCCTGCGAGACAGTGTACGACCGCTAATAAATTAGACTTTGGTTATAATGAAGTCAGAAAGTCGGACTTACCCATCGGGTGAAGAGGCGAGCCATTGCCTGGCGGGAACAAGTCCGTTGAAAATTCCCGGAATACTTATCATTGCCGGTGGGCCCCATTCAATGAAAGAATGCAAGTTTGGTCAGACAGGTTGCGAATGTAGGTGGTGTTTTTGTCCGTCACAATTTCGAGGTAAGGTTTGTCCCTTGGCGTCATAAGAGTGCTGTTAAGGATAGAGGGGTAGCCCGTGGAAGATGCTTCGAGGCGAAATTTCAAAGGCCCCGTTCCAAGGGCAACCTCCTTAGGGACATCGAAATGTCCGGGAAGCGCACCAAAAACGGAAGGTTGGCCATTGGATGGCCAGGACTGCGTGTTGGACCAGCCAGCTTGCGCATAAGGATTGTGCGAGTACATTGCTAAGGTATTAAGTGTTAACCAGAAGAGGTGGGAGTGGAATATTTGAATGAAGAGTAGTAGAATAATGTACAGGTTATATACAGAAAGGGCCCTCACCTCCTGCACAACTGTTGTCGAATCAGCGCACAAAATGAAACATGAACGGGATTGACCAACCGATATTCCAGATGTGATAATTGAGACTGGTCCGTCGATTTGATCGCATTGGACAACCCTGTTGCGAATGACGAGGGTCGGTGGTATGTACGCCTACAGTTGAATTCCCAGAAAGGAAAGCTCGCCCCGGGCCCGAGGTGTCTGCTCGGAGGTAGCAGAAAAAAATTAGTATGGGCTGTACGATAGGATACAAGATTCACCATCCCCGTGGCCACGCTGATAGGCGGCCGTCTGCGCACGTCTATATGCAACAGCTTCAATTTGAGCCCAGGATCTACAAGCATCAGCTGAGGTGTATATTCAACGAAGGTCTCCAATCCACCCAGTGATATGATGGTCATAGACATAAATTGATTGGGATTTAGTTTCACCTTATAAACCAGTGATAATATGGACTCCTGAAATGCTCGCCAGCAGCCCAAAATGATCCGAAGTGATGTTCCATGGTTTGTTTTGCTTCTTGCAAACCAGCGTGGAGGGCCCATCAGAGAGAATTCAAAGAAAAAAATAAAGTCAAATCTCATAGCACTTTGTGGATATCCAGTTGCAAAGGAAGGTGGTGGCTCGGATAGCGGGAAGATCCAGCTGGAGTTTAACAATTTGCAGTGCAATCAACGAGAGTAAGTCGATCTTCTACCCGGAAGATCACAGCCCATGGGAGACCAAAGCTTGATGATGTTTGACCAGTGCGGATGGAGCGCTGAGCGCTGGATTTGTGATTTCAGAAAATCTTGGTGTCCAGGCAATGTCCAGGTCACCTTGGAGTCACCTCGTCGGACTTGGCGTCCAATCGAACAATAGTACAAGAGCATGCATATCAGGTTAATGAAACTCAGGTGGACAGACCGGGAGTCTGATGCTTTGTTTCTGAAGCATGCGAAATGGATGTAGGAAGAAAACTGATTTGTCCCGGATCAAGATTGCACATCGTTTTCCAGACCCCGGATCACAAATTGGAGCGGAGTTCGGAGGCCAAGCTCATTCTTCCGGACTACTGCCATTATTTGAGCGCCCATCGCCCAAGCACTCCTTAGACTGAGCGAGAAGAGATGATCTTGATTACTGGTTGCTCGTCATGATACCTTGAGCTATCTCAACTAACTCCCTTGCGCGGCTGCTACCAAGCTGCGACTTGCCAAATCTCATGACGATGGAAACTGTGCGCACTGCGCATGGGATGCTCGGACCACCTCTATGCGCCATCTGATATTGTCAACGCTGCTGCATTGCCATAGGACATGACACGTCTATGTCTGATCCGATGATAGTTTTTTGACAGTGTAGTCGTGGCGTTGCAAGTGGCCCAAGGGTTTTGCAACATCACCAGAACTTGAAGGTAGCTCCAGAGTCGAGATCAATACCAACTTGGTGTAGCCGATAATGTCTCTATTTTCCACTCTTACTAGCTGTGTTTTTAGGATCCAGCAACTTAGTCTGCCATGGAAATCTGCTAATCTTAACGATGGAGTTGCCGACAGAATTTTCTTGAAAACATCACGTTCGTTTGCCTACAACAAGCCCAAACGTTGCTAGACGTTGCTGTGGTGGGCCTCCATGCGCAGTCCGTATCTCATGGGACGTAGGTGATTGATTTCACAACAAGTTTTCCAAAATTTTATAGCAAAATATCCGGGTCCTCTCTTCCGTTCATTCTCCGCCGCTATCTGTAGCATTGCAAAGCTCTTGAGGCCAGCAAAACAAATTTCCAATGTTCAATGTGGTTTCGCGCAAAGTGCTACGATGTTCATCGCCTTTTTCTAACACTGGTTATATCATTAGAAGACGAACGTCGCCTGCAGCTCATCGAAATTTTGGCTAACCTGTCAAAAAATCATGAGCAACAGTTTATTTTATCTGTTTCGACAATCAACAATGTATGACCGATTTCGAGTGCTTACTTGTCGTCTTTCCCAACAACGGCATCAAACGTTACTCAGGCGAAGTTTCCATCGCTCAACACGCAGCCTTCAATCGCTTGAAGATGCTACGAGTTACGAGTTTTTTTACCAGTCAGATTCCTCGACGGTGATGTACGGTCAAGACCGGAAGATTGACATTAAACACTACCTGTACGGTCTAGTTTCAACCCCCTCAGGCTTTCCCTTTCTTGCCCCCATATGTGAATGATGCCAACTTTTGCTCATTGACAGTTGAGCCATTAGCGCTCCACTAGCATTTGGGACCTATTCAATCATTCTCTTTATTAGCGCTAGCTCTATCAATGTATTTTGGGTGGATTGACACGATGTGTCAACTGTTTTTGGCATGTCGCAAAGAATGAACGCCTGACGGAGTGATTAAAATGGTATAGACCGACCTGGTATGGAGCTGAAGCTCATTGGTTCCTCAGTAGGTTTTGTGTGGACGAGTTTTGAATAGCCCAATGGCCCACTCCCTTGATTTATGCGCTGTCTATGTACATTTGTACAATTCAATTGATACTCACAGCCACTACTATTGCCCTCGCTCGGGTGCTCTGAAAATAAACGATTTGGTTACTAATTGAAGGTTCAATAATATAGCTAGGCTGTATGAGCAACCATCAAGCCGGAGTCGATTGGTATATATCTGGTATATATTTACAGTGGCGGAAGTGCTTTCATGCCCGTCGCAATCGTGGAAAAATGTATCCAAAAAATTCATGTGCTTGTCTTCCAGAACACAAAATACCGATCCTGGTATATCTGTTATCAGAAAATAGCCCGAACTAGGCCACCACCAATAGCAGAACCTGTATTACACCAGACACTTCGTGAATTCTGATGAAGCACTCAAATGTCGCTGTTGCTTACCTGCACCGAAACCAACACCTCCAACGGCAGAATGTGCCAACTGCAACGAGGTCGGTTAACAATATGAGTGGATATACGTATATGGACTCACGGTGCTCTTGTACTTTCCATACTTATCCTTCTTTGCCTCAGTGTCTGGAGCTTCTTGAAGCCCGACATTATTGACTCCCTGGCCAGCAGGGGGTGGAGCACTGAGGCCTTGATAGGCGGCACCGAAAGGCTTGTATGCTCTGGGTGCTGGTGCAGGGGCATTGTTTCCACAGGTTTGGGCAACTTCTGTACGTATGTGGATGGGAAGAGACCTTGCTTGCCACGGAATTTGCCCGTCCACCAGTCAGCGTTGGTTTCTTCCACAATCTCTATGACATCCCCTGGACCAAAAGATAGATCGTCGGCGTCCTATCAAAATGATGAGCGCTCAGTGACAGCAAAAATGTGATATGCACTACATCGCCACTGTAAGCCCAAAGAGCCTTGCTTGAGGAAGTGCAGACGGTGCCGCAGGGGTAGACCGAGTTCCCATGTTAGCTACTCGAGATGCTAGGCCAGAGATGCCACTTGGAGCTCGATTGTTGTTAGCATTCGGCAGTTGGTCAGAATGGCCGAGGCGTCCGCCTGTGATATGTAGTCCTGTGAAGCTAGGAAGTTGACATTGTCCTCAATCTGGGAGAGAACATGAGCTAAGAGAGCGGCCGCTTGAGGGTCCTGTGGGGCCATGGTGGATGAGTTGAAGAAAGAGGTGATACGAATCAATACCCACTAACGACGAGTGGCAATGAGGCGGAAGAAAGAAGCCACCCGTGGCTGTGCATTATTAATCAAGTGCTAACCCTGCGTTGGTGTTCCAAAACTTAACACTGATCATCTCCTCCATGCCTTCTGTAAAATTATCGATGCTGTCCCCAAATTCGTGAGCAAGGAGGAGCATACGGCGCTCGTGGGATCAACACCAACTTCTTCAATGACATCCCACCAGTGATCAAATACAAGGATGAGAATGTTTCCATACACTCGACCCACCTCTCGAGAATTTCTCGAGCGAAAATACTGTCCAAGGAACTCTATATGTTTTGACCAGGTATGCCATTCTGAAAAAGCGTTTCACATTAACTACTAATGCCATTCTATGACAGTGTGCTCGCATTCATATCCACGACAGGTGTTGGCTTCGAGATCCAATATCCAGCAATCACCTTGCACGCGATTTCTCGTGGAGCACCTCAACCGTCAATATATTGTCAACTTGACGAAAGCTATGGAACGGAGAATGGAGCTGTCGATAACGATACGATTACCGATATGCGTGAACTGACGATCGTTCCTCAAAATCCAGCATCACGTACGCGATTTGAAGCATCCTTTTCATCGCATTGTTATGACCTTTTGTGTTTTTTTTCCAGTGGACCCCATTTTCGAGGCATTATCAGAGTGCGCTGCTCTTCATCCAGACCCCAAAGACGAGGAAGACGACCTCGATGATGCATTCGTCGATATTGATGACTCCAAATTTGAGACATTCAACGGAGATGAGAACGAAGAGCTCAGCGAAGTTGGGAGGGTGCGCAGTGATTTCGTCAATGATAACCGATATGCACCCTACTAGACATGACTCTTTTGTTTTCCCCATCCCGCGCTACATCGATATACAGGCGGCACTTGCTCATCTCGAGTCGATCATCTGCGACCCTCACCAACTTCAACCTGAATTGGAAGACGAGAATGAACATCGCGAATCTACAGACGACACCGCTGAAACGAAGGAGCAATCGGAGACAAAGGCAGAATAAAAGACAAGCGAACTCGATCTTTAAGGATATTCGTGTATCTTATGGATCGTAAAAAGTGAGGCTTCTGAATCTATTCCACGCCTCATCCCCTCAAATTATGAGGATGCAGTTATCTGATTATCGGAAACGCGTCCTTTTTGTACATCATCGCGTATTCGAGACTCCAGGCTACTTGATTTGCACTCCATATGGTTATTTTGTTGAGGTATTCAGCTAGCGGTAGCGTGTGATCCTGCGCAAATCCTCGGTCAAGCTGCGAACTTAAGGTGGAATGAGTAAACAGTATAGACTAGAGTGCGTGTATCATATAGGCGCCCGGGAAATTGCCATCACGTGCATGTGTATTCTTGGCGTTACCGTCATGCACAGCAGCAATCTCATCTTGAAGCTTGAAGGCTTGACTTACAGATTTCTATCGATGGTTTCCCTTCTTTCCCAGGCACTGAATCCTAGCTACATAACACCTCGCATGTCGCTGCTTCCGGCACATTCTGCGCGTAGGGGCGATACTGGATTTCCAGGCAAGAATTACCCAAAGATGCTGAGGCGGCAGTGGGGCAGGAGACTGACGTCAAAGACTCCATGTCTAACAACTAGTCCACTTTGGTATGTATACTCCCGCACCTTTATGTCCCTCCCACATCCACTATATACCTTCTTTTATGCCAGAATTCGATTATTCCAGCCTAGAAGATGAGAGCTCGAAGGCCAATGAACGAGAGGTCACGGATCCTATCACCCACCTTCCACTCACTATCCATGACACGGACGCCGTCGAGCTCGAAAGGATACCTCCGCCACCCACCGCCACCCAGGAGAAGAAGCTCGACGCGCAACGCGGCTCTAACAGCAAGGAGGACACCAATGCGCGACACGTCGACATGGAATCTGTAGTTCGACAAGTCCTGGACGCGAATTGGTGGGAAGACCCAATCGGTGACCAGCGCAGGGCTAGGATACAGATAAGCCTGGTTGCAGCAGGGGCTGCTACTGTCGGCGCTTTCTCCATGGTGGTACTATGGTCCTCCTTCGGTAGCGCTTTCGGGGGACAGGGATCTGGCGTTAGCTTGTGGAGTTTCATATCTATGCTCGTCCTCTGTTGTATATTGGGCCTTTCGTCGGTTTGGCAGGAATGTCTTTGGGGTTCCTCCGAAATAGGTCAGGATATCCCGATGATCGTGAACCCAAGGAAGTCGATAGCCAGAATCGTGTATGTTCTTATTCTTCCTTCTCGTAAGGCGTAGTATTTATCGAACATCGCCCAGCCTCACACGTTAAACAAAGATGAAAAAGCCCCAGAATCAGCGCAATGGCTAAACGCATTCCTCAAGTCCATTTGGTCGATCGTGAATCCGTCTGTTTTCGTCCCGATAGCGGATATGCTGGAAGACACCATGCAAGCTACGCTCCCAAGGATGGTGCGCGGTGTCCGCGTCGCAGACATCAGCCAAGGGTCCGAATCCATGCGTGTTCTCGGCATACGTTGGCTCGATAAAGGCTCTGCTGCGAAGGACGTAAACGGGATGAAAGCCGAGGAAGGCGACTTTGTCAACATGGAGTTCGCAATCGCATATCGCGCAAAAGAGACTACCGGCATGCGCGCTCGTTCAGAAAATGCGCATTTGCTGATGGAGTTTTGGGTAGCCAGCGGATTGATGATACCTGTGTGGGTGGAATTGACTGGGCTTCTGGCTACCCTTCGCGTGCGCTTGCAGCTCATCCCGAACCCACCCTTTTTGTCGATGATGACCTTGACAGTCCTCGGACTTCCCAAAGTCACTCTTAAATGCACACCGCTCGCAAAGAATTTTCTCAATGTAATGGACGTTCCAGGACTTTCGCATTGGTTGCAGAAAAGTATCAACCTGGCTGTCGAAAAGTATGTGGCACCTAGGAGTATGAATCTCGACTTGCGGACTCTCCTAATGGGCCGCCCGAAGTTGGATACGCAAGCTGCAGGCGTCGTCATTGTCACTGTCAGGCGTATCGAGGGGTGCCGTGGTGATTCAATCAAACTTTTGAGCGCGAGCGACAATGGCAAAGCCTGCGATTTGTATGTAACTGTTGGTTGGAGCAAATGGGGAAAGCCGCTATGGTCTACAAGGTAATTATGCCATATCTCCAACACTATCAATTTACAAGACGATGCGCAGGATTATCTCCGATATAGATCCTGTATGGGAAGAAACTACCGCTCTTCTGGTGGGCCCTTCAGAAATAAATGGGCATGAAGGGATTCGTCTGCAAGTTTGGGATTCCGGTCAGCTCTTGTTGCTTTTCAAAACAGAGTTGATACTAAAATAATATTGGCAGATCGGTTCACGGTAGACGACCTGATGGGCAACGTCGAAATAAGCCTTCAGGACCTTATGACCAACGATATCTCGCTCAATCGTATGACTACTCGCACCGATAAGCTTGTCGGGGAAAGGGGGAAGCCTTTGCCGGGAACTCTTCACTGGGAATGTGGCTATTTTGCAAAAACTACATTGGAACAACATGTACAGCATAAGCGCCGAGATGCCGACGAGACACGTACCAAGGTTGAGAAAGAAGCTGAAGAGAAGCTACGAGAGGCGAATGCTAAAGGGACCAGACAGAAGTGGAGAGAATAAACCGCCAAAAGAGGGAAGACATGAAGGAGAAAACAGATGAAATCGTTGCAACAACGGAGCCAACATCCGAATGGCCTAGTGGAATCCTTTCAATCTGGATCGAGCAGATAAGCGGTCTGGAAATCGACAAAGGCAAGGACAGTGATGTGCGTGAAGATGCCGAGGATCAGGAGGACGGAAATTTGCCGAGTGCCTATTGCACGATTATTCTCAACGAACAGAGGGTGTATAAAACGCGAACAAAAATGAAAAGCAATAACCCATTTGTACGTCGTCCGTTCGCTGACACAAACGCCAACTGACCATCGATTCCTTCTCGTTATGATCAGTTTGCCGCGGGCACAGAAAAGTTCATTCGAGACTGGCAAACCACTGATGTCATCATCTCCGTACGCGACTATAGGCTTCATGAAGTGGATCCTGTCATTGGCGTCGTCATACTTCCTCTCCGCGATCTTTTCAAAACCAGATCAGAGCTCACAGACTCTTTCCCGCTTGTTGGGGGCATTGGCTATGGCCGTATGCGTCTCTCCCTCGTGTTCCGTAGCGTCCAGCTTCGGCTACCCAAGCGCCTTCTTGGATGGGACGTTGGCACCCTTGAGGTCTCACCGCAGATAAAGCCTTCATCAAATTTACCGCGGGAATACGAATCATGCAGGATTCTGCTCCGCACACCTTATGGCAGGAGTAAGATGGTCCCAAATCGCACTGGCGAGGGATGGACCTCAAAGGAGGAAATCCCATCCGACTTGCTATCAAGAAGCGATATGCGTCGTGCCTTCTTTTACAACTACGAAAGTCTGTTGTAGGACCTGACCCGACTCCAGCATTTGCCACGCTCTGGCTCAAGGAGATTCCGGACAATGAAACACTCAATCTCTCCCTTCCTGTATTCCGAAATACCAATAGAGCTTTCGACCATGCTCAAAAGAATGCGACGACGGGTTTTGGGGAACAAGTCGGCACGCTGGACCTGACAGTCCGGTTTTGGCCTGCCTTGAGTGGATATCATAGATACATGGCAGACCATGACAAGAATATGGCAGACGTCATGGAAGTTCTTGATTTCGCAGAGAGCAGTCAAGCTGCGCGCCAGGAATTGTGGATGAACAGATCCATCGGAGGATTCGTCGTCTTCTGAGGATGAAGAAACTGGAGACAAGCCATCAGGGCCAAATGACCCAGCTAGGAAAGTTGGCGTTCTAGGTCAATTGAAGAACTTCAGGAAACACCAGGGCGAGCTGCATCGCAGGCATCGGGGACTTATGCAGTGGAAGGCTGTGCGTAACGTTGCGTGGATTGGACGATCAGTAGAACATCAAGCTGAGAAATTAAGTGACTCCGTTATGAGTACCTTCAAGCATAAACCGTACGAAGCAGGGGTTGAGAAGGAGGTTTAAAATATAACGTACCGTTATTGCTTTCTCGAGAAAGGGCTCCCGATAATGGACAATATTTGGCTTTCTGTACATATACAAATACTTTGTCGCCTTGTAATTCTGTACTGCGTCTCATACAATGTATAACATCAGCCTATCACATCTTTGGAGATGAACTGCACATCTGCCGTCGACCTCTCGGCACCCATAAAGACTAAGTATTTAAAGTCGAATGGAGAGCTGTATGTTGAGCCCGAAGGTGGTATGAATTACAGCATGATTCACATTGGGGCGCAAATTTTAACGAAGATATTGACAAGCTCAGAAGCTGTTGCAGAGGCTTTTCTGGCTGCCCAAAACGTTGCAGCTGTTTGGGTGACGCTGTCAGTGTCAAGCTGCTGAAGCTGAAAAGCGGTCCGCTCGGGATTGTGATCCGTTTGCGAGAGCCGCTGCCATCACTTATAGCTTGCTCTCAGCGCTTGAGCGACTGCATCAATACTAGTCAACGTTATCCATTCATCCTGCTTTTGATTCTATTCTTCAAGCACTTAAATGTCGATTCCAGAGACTTCGCCTGTGTTTCAATCCAACCCGCCGTCGACCCCAACTCCTGTATCCGCTACGCCCCTAGAGAGAACTAGTCACCTGCCAGTGCCACCAGATCTTATGAACCAACCACATCTTGTCTCGCTGGTTCTTCAATCAAGAAAGCCCTTCAGCATGGTGAAGAACTATGTACAGAGGCTCATGATGCCTCCCACGCGTCCGCACAGGCTGCCATCGACGTCCTAGCACTCGATGCTAAGGTGCGATGGGTTATAGAAGTGGTCGTGGAACAACTCAAGGTGAGTCATATGGGCTGATCTGACTATCAATTCGCTTCTGAATTATGGCCCATTAGCTGGCAGCCAGTGTTGCAAAGAGCATTGAAGAGAAACGAACCTATTTGTCGAAACAACTATATGTACGTGGTTCTTTGTATCCAGCGCCCTTCTCAGATATTTATATAGCATAGGAATGGGATACGACGCGCTCGAAACGCACTGACGCGCTTGATGAAATCCTTGAGGCTCTGGGAGCTCAAGTCGTGCCACCCGACTTCCACGAGAGCTCCGTCGATTCGTCGCTCTTTGGCAGTCAGCACCCATTTGACGTCGAGAAAGGTTCCACAAATCATAAATCATTGACAACGATCCCTATCAGTCCTTCCAAGAGTTCGGAAATTACAATCACCCCATTGGCAATGGCAAGATGATATTGGCGCGTCTACTAGCTATGGATCTAGCCGTCCTTCAACATCCCCCGAATCGCCATCTGCCACTCTGCGTCGCAATGGCTCTATACGCAAGAATGGCGATAATACTTCCGCATCAATGGTCATTGGAAAGGGTTGTGTACCCAATTCCGTGGCAATAGCGAAGGGGACGCTCACCGATTGAACCCCAGGTAGTAAGAGCCGAAAGGAGGATCGGAAGCCCTGGAAAACGTTGCGTGACTTTGTGGACGATCAGGCTATCGAGATGCGCTGGATATGATAGAGAATGACCGTGCAAATCTTGATGTACGTGTAATACCATTACTTTCTCGTCTTGGCGTTCTCTCTAATTGATTTCCCATGATTTGTAGACAATCGTAAGAAGAACGATGACTATCCAGAAACACTGACTAGGACAATACAATCTATCCAAGCTTCCTTGCCCTTTCCAGAACCAGATGATCCAGGGGCGCTATCCACCACCAAAAGATCATCGCAGCACAAGAAGGGCGAGTAACTACCATGGCGTCCGTGTTAGAGACCCTTGCCAGTCATTATGATAATATGGCTAATACTTTGAAGGAGATGGATGATGGAGAGGTTTTCGGCGAAGAAGATTGGCGAAGTGCGTTCAGTTGATGATTCAGCCGCTCAAGTTGCGACTACTAATGACTATTTGCGAAGTTATGAATCGGGATACAGAAGAGTTACCCGTCATACTAGCAGAGCTGGAGGAGAGTGCGCATGCTATTAGGGGATATCAGTTAGTGTTCCAGTCACTTCTTTAGAAGTATTGTGTCACTTACATAGATGGTGCTAGCGATCAACTAGCCACCACAAAGGACAACCTAGAAAAGGACCTCAACCATCTCCATTCTGTACTTGACGATCTTGACGAGCTTGGGGAGATCATGGGTGAAATGCTTGCCACACAAGAATCTGTAGAAGTAAGTCAGCGATTACTGGGCCAGCATTCTCATTTATACAACCCATTGAACAGACACAGGCAATGGCAGAACTGGATGCCCTACATCTTCATCTGACGACTCTCGAGCAATTGCATGAACAATATGTGGCATATCGTATGGCCTTCAATAAGCTCCTGCTCGAAATTGCACGGAGACGCAGTATCGAGAGGCCGCAGAGAATATTGTGAAAGGGATGGCTCGGCAGCTAGTGTCTATGACGGAAGGTATGCATCCCATTCTCGCTTCCTGAAATCTAACTGATGGGTGTTGCAGAGGAAAGTCGGGTGAGAGACCATTTCAACGTAGAATATGGGCAGTATCTTCCAGAAGATCTGTGTCTGTGTATTGGAAACTCGCCAACCACCTGGGAGGTTGTTCCATCTCAGGGTACTGAATTGGAGGTTCTGCCGGAGATTGACAACGACCTGATCGTAGAGGTGCGTAGGCTATTCTTTCATCGCGTGGGTTTTCTTATGTCCTGATCCTTTTAATTTTAATTTTGTCAACTAATTAGGCAAAGGATAGGATTGGATACGTTGATGGACCACCTGGTACGGAAAGCTACTAAACTTGTGTATAACAATACCAAAAGTTGGTCGGATATCTTTATTTTTGGTAGAGTTTTATTATTTTACCTTTAGAATACCTTATCACTGGAGAATATCTTTGGCATTTCTAGTCGCTTTAGTAATTGGTGTCAATCGTTGGCTGAGCCAAGGTTGAGCGCTTGAGCGCTAGTGGTCCATTTGAGAGCTATTTTTGGTAGGGAAAGTAGATAAGATAAGATTTACTCACATCACTAGCCGATAAGATGATCGGACGAGCAGTCGTCTTCCCTTGACCATTCACCACCATCATGAGTCAACCAAATCAAGACTGGCACACCATGTAAGAGCACTCACATGAAGGGATAACAAGCGTGTTTATCACGGAATATAACAGAACGGTAGAGATCCCCTTCGCATCAAGCAAGCACGCGTCAATCGTAAAGCAAGTCATCGAAGTGGACGCAGAGCTCCAACCCCACGCCGTGAAAAGAGAGCTCTCCCTCCAAGATGACAAACTTATTGCGTAGGCCTTCTCTAACGTGTTAGCATGATCCATATGTTCATCTCCACGCCTTTTAATCAATTAGGACGTTTCACACATTGACTGTCCGATTGGCTAGATTGACGTTGAACGCGTTCCTAGAAAATGTGGACCTTGTTATTCGGACGATAGAGCAATTTGGAGAAGATACAGGAAAGAGAGCATCATAGTGTTCATTTTCTCAATAATGCGACAAGACTTGCGATCAATGGTACGATATCGTATGTATGTAGTGGTCATCAGTTTCATTTGTTACTTCCATTGGACGCTCAAAAAATCACTCCTCCTTAGCCTCCTCGCACCTTCGGCATCTTTCTTGGCCTTTTTCTTGCTCTTCTTGTTCTCTCGGAGGCTCCTGGCAAGGAGTGCCTTCAATTCCTCGTCCTCAAGCTCCTTCTCGGTCTTGACGAGCTCGGGTTTGTACCAGACGGGTGGATGGGTAATGAGTGATGGGCCTCCAGGGAGGAGAGCGATAGTGAAGTGGAATCCAGCAACGAAGGTGCCAGCGGGAGTGTATCTATGTACCAATTAATCAAGATCATAAACTAAACGCTGAAATGTTTTCCACTTACATCACCTCATAAGGCTTCACCAAGCTGTGCTGAACAGCTTCTTGGAGTCCCATACGAGCGCGTTTCTCGTCTTCGAGAGTACGGACGTTGAAAGGGAATGACCCGGCCTTCTTCTGCACTTCTGAGAAAACGGCACGGGAGTTCTTGGCCTTCAATTGATATGTCACAGTAGAATCCCTTTGGAAGATGCTGGTGCGAGATTCCTCAAGACGAGCCTAGAATTGAGGGAGCTTGTTAATCGGTGATCAAGGTATGACATCACGCCAACTTCCGACGCACCTTGCCATCCTCGCCTGATGATATCAGAATATCAATGCCATACACCTCGCCCTCGGCGAACGTCGCGGCCTCGAAGTCGCGCTTTTGGCCCTCACTTGGGTTCAAAATGATGCGCTTCTTTCCATCGATCACATTGTGGCTCTGTTGGCAAGAGAGCATGCCTTCGAAATCACAGATAATCAGAGACTGATCAGGACAGCGGCTTTTTGGCATACCTTCAACAGGTTTGCAGTCCCAGGCGGCGGCAGTGCGCGCGACGATCTCAGTAACGGCCCAGTTCTTGTTGCCGACCTTCATGGTGCGCATGGCAGCCTCGGCGGCGGTGTAGGCGGCCTTCACGACGTCCGCGCGACGGCCAGTTGCTGGGTGTGCGGGATCAGCGCCGACAATAATGGTTTCGCCGCTGATGGCTGCGAATCCATCGATGTGGGCTCCGAGCTGGATTTTGACGACATCATCCTTCGCGAGGACTTGGTCGGCTTGGGGATCAGATCTTTTGATAACAAGTTCCATGGATGAAATTAGCTACTTGAGACAAGATGTTCGGGCGACTTACGCCAGAGGTGAAAAATGCGCGACGGTGTTGTTGACCGAGATGGAGGTGGGGAAAGAGACGCCTTCAGAAGAAGTTGGGTTTACTATACGTCGCGGAACTAGAAAATAATCTAAGAGACGTACCTTTTGGCACACGAACACCCTTGACGGCTTTGTTGTACACCGCGCCAGTGCCTTGCTCGATGAGCTTGTCGCCCTCGAGACAGAGATCGATCACTTTTGCGCCCTCAACGCAAAGCTCGATGAGCTTTTTGGTGACCTGATGGACGATGTCCGCTGCTGTCTGCAATACGATTAGATTTTTTTTATCGCATTGGACCCTAGATCTCGCTTGTCTGCGCTGACCTTGTACTTGGTAAGATCGGCTTCGAGGGCGGAGGCAGCAGTCTTTTCGACGGTGGGGGCGGCGGGCTTCTCAGTATCGGACATTGTGGGTGGGTAGTGGTAGTCAGTACAGAGGGAGAGAAGATGGGTAGCGGATATAGAGTTTGTGTCAGGGCTGTCAGGATCAACCCTTGTGCTCTAAATTTTCCATATCGGGAAAGTTCGCGGTCTCGCTTGCCATTGCCATCATTTCTTCGGACAACTTTAGAGACTTCGACAACGGAGGAATGACATTACACAATTTCGCTAGGTGATGGATTGGTATAAAGGGTATATGGTATACGGTGGGATGTAGATAGACATTATACAAGTGCACAACAATGTTCTAGAATCCAATAGCAATGTGAGAGCAGGATAACAAGCGTAAATGACCAACAATGAGCGAAAAATATATCACAAGGATATCAGAGGCAAGTTGGCGAGGTACCGCTGAGTAGATTAGATGATGCCTAAGATTTAAGACCAGTAAAAACACGCAGCGATCGACACAAATCTTCGGGGTTGTGTGCCGTTATCAAATGGCCACTTTCCGGCCTCGACTTTCCAGGTTTGCGTTCGAGGGTTTGTCTCCAAATTTGGCAAGGTGGTTGTTCATCCTCTGTTGTAGCTTGAATCCATGGGACATGTCCGGAGAGGCTGTCACGCATCTGGATGCGATCAAGCATATCACTTGAATTTCAAGGGTCAATAACGTAAAGATATAATCAAGAGGGTGGGCTCACTATTCCCAGTTTCGCCAATCCACTTCGAACGCCTTGCGAACTACGTATGGATATGGCTGCGTGTCATATTCTTCCTCTTCCGGAGCCGTCCGCCTCAGTATTTCCCTTGCCTCATTATAATAAAGCTCGTTGTACTCCTCCCAAATGGCCTCTTTGCAACCGTTGATCGTACTGAGTGATTTGGCAAGATGCATAGTATCCCATGCAGGCGCTTGTGGTCTTGATTGGACAGAAGATCGAAAGGAACACCCGTCGGCTTTGCTCGAACGGGTCGAGATGGCTGGAGAAAAATCAAAGTCAACGTCAAAAAAAACGTTACTAACGGTTCGCTCGCGAGTTTCACGACCCCGCTCTAGTATAGATGACATGGACTGGTACGTTCTTAGACCTGAGTTTGGAAGTCGCCCGGAATTCGGAGGAAGAGGAATAATGATCGGAGGGTGAATTTTCGTGTCCACGAATAAAGATGTGAGATAAAATGGAAGGACGGCGACGACTTTCGGCGAGAGAAACCGAGTAGCCAGCATGGCGTCCCAGGACGCTTTCAGCCGCGTGTGATCTTGAGGGTGCTCGATATCTAGGGAACTTTGAGTGGAAGATGGAGATATCTGCAACACGGGTGGAGGATAATGCGAAGCATAGTCGGGAACAAGTAAAGAGGCTTGGGAAGAAAACCGATGAGTGCCTTTGAATAGATCATGCAGTGAAGCAAGTGAAGCCATGGGCGAGATTGGCGGCTTTTGTTGAGTCAAGGTACTCGACTGGTCGGAGAAGGTCGTGGTGGATTTGCTTTTGAACAATTCAAGCGAATGAAGGTGGTTCGCGGGCGGTGAAAGAGAAAGCGGTGACTTTGGTCTCTGGATCAAAGCAGACGGACAGGGAAATATTAAATCCTCTTCGACAATCTGATCTTTCCATCAGTTAATGCAATCGGAGATATAAAGAGGAAATATACTTCAAGGACGGCATTGGGTTTCATAACACGGTGTATCTCCTGATGTTTTATATAGAATTAATAAGGGTGTTAAAGAGGAGTGATAGCATGATATATGTTACCTCTAGTACCGATTGCCATTCATCTTCTGGGATGGCTAAACCCAATCCAGCCATTCGGACGAAATCAAAATGATTGTTAGGGAATGGCAGCCCATCCAAGCTATAGGTCTAGAATAAGATAAGCTTGTCTGGAGAAAGAGTGGAAAGTTCGTACAAATTGCCATGAACCCATTTAACGCGTCGAGCAAGCGCCTTCTGGTGTTCAAAGTCGTGTAAACGCGGCTGGACCCTTGCAATATCAAACCCAATTATCGTAGACTTCTATAAAAATACTTGTATGAGTTAATTGAACCAAAGTACGGCAAGATTTCATTGACCTGCCACTGCTTAGCAGCCTCGATTGCCCAAAAGCCACTCCCGCATCCAATGTCCAGGGTGAGCGCCGGAGGTGTGCTGAATTCGTGGCATGTCAGACTCTGGAATTGATTTGACAGCAACATATGGTCCCATATATCACTAGAGCTGGATGAGCGAAGAGCAGGCAGCGTGGTGCGGAAGAACATACAAATCGGCCATCTGTCTCGAGTATGCTATGGGATACGGAATCTGCCCCTTTTGCCGTTTGGATTCATGGGCTTCCCTGAGGACATTTTCGACATTCTTGACGACGAGTTTTTCTGGCATGGCGAAAAGGATGGTATGGGGTGGAGGAAATAGGAAGAGATACGAAAGCAATATAACATGTCCTGGCACGAATGGGTAAAGATTTTCATGAACACTTTATGCCCATTAGACAAGCGACGTACTTCTGGAAAGAAGGAAAAGAACAGCGCGTCGCGCAGGGACAGGAGCCCTAGCGCACCACGTGCATCACCTCTCACGCACCGCACCCCGTTTCGGACCTCGCTCTCCCGATCGTCACCACAAGTTCGCCGTCGACGTCCGTGAACATGAACACTGCGCTGCTTCGCCGCGCCACCCGCGCGCGCATCGCTGCGAGGCACCAAGCCCTCGCTCTGCCCACTGCGACCAGAACATACGCTACTCCATCCCAAGAAGAGCCTGACCCGCAGCTCAATGGCTATCCCCAACTCCCTTTCGTGCCTCGCGCCAAATTGCCCCCACTCGGGTGGACTGATAACCTGACAAGGAGAAACTTTGGCGATACTGTGGGTCTGACGCGCCTGCTCTACTGACTGCATCGCCTAACTTCTCCCAAAAAATTAGCTTCATGAGCAAGAAGAGGTCTTGTCCATGTGGGGACCTGACGCCCCGCCTATCGACCCTAATAGCGCTCTACGCCAGTTCATGGTCGTTTTTGCTGGCTTTGTCTCTGCCGGGCTTATTATTAAGGCCATAACTCCTGACCCTCCCGCTGTTCGACGTGAATATCCCTTCGATGGACTTGTTAGGGAACTTGGTGGCTTGGAGGAGAATAAGGTGTGTTGGCTCATTTATTCCTACACTATCTTTCGTTTACATATGATGAATTCTATACAGGCCCGACCAGAGTCTGATAACCATGAACATTAAACTATCCTTGAATTTATCATGTTTTGCTAGATGCTTCTGAATGAGCTTGTATTATCAAAGTCTTGGTACCAGTCAAGCCTCATAAGCATCGTTCCGAGGAACACGAATCCTGCATACTAAAACTCAGAACTCTCATAGGATTGTAAAGCAACTGTTGCAGTGAGTTGGATGTTAACGACACTTTGGGCCAACAGGAACAGCCAATCATGATATCATCATCCAGGTCGCCCATTGTAAAGAGAATTCCGTCAGTGATAATTTTCGCTGCAGGACCAATGAAAGCAATCAACCGACGCCAACGTGATCCGTGGGTAGTGACTAGTCCGTCAACGAATTTGGCTTAACTGCTAAAAGAAACATGCCTTCCATTCCTCGAGGATCTTTGCAACTCTGCCTACGTCTATGTGCTATCTTCATCTACTTGGTGCCTAGGGCCCTACATTACTTTTTGAACTAAGTTTCTTTGCGGTTTTCGCTGTGTCCTCATCAACGTTAATACCTCTTCTCTTCCATCCGCGGCCCTCCACAAATGAAGGCGAACAAATCGGCGAAAGCGGAATCAAAATATTCGCGCGCTCAACTTCCCCATTCTGCGAATTCCGGAATGCTTTAATTATAAGTACCCTACATTTTTGGGCGCTATGGCCTACTGAAGATCCGGACTTTCAATCATGATACATACCGCGGTCATGCCTTATGTATGATGATTTCCGCGCATTCAGGTAAACCCGATTTTGGACATCTACTAAACTGAGACTTGCCACGACTTGACCGTTTCCGAATTCACAAAACAAAACGTTTGTGAACAGATTCATCGTCTTTATTTCCGAAGTGATCGATCAATATCCGTATTACTGCAAAGATAAGCTTCGACCAGCATCTTGGCGCAGCAAAAGTTTACTTAAGAGGATGAATAGACAGGAGCAATGGGATCTATCAAGCTAGTCATTCACGCTCACGATCTGTGGCATATCTATGGCAAGATTGAAGTATCTATGGCAAGATTAAAAAGGGTGCCAAGAAATTACTGCGTAAAGGCATTTTGCGAATTGGCACCATACTTGACGGCTATGCGTTGCGGATAGCCGTAGAGTAGCGAAAGAAAAGGAAAAAGAAACCCAACGCAGAGGATAATGATATCTACATTGTAGAAGCCTCAATACCCGGCGGAGATGGCAATAGAAGGCCACTCTCCGGGGAGAAAAAAGTTGGGCCGATTTTCACCTCGCTTATGGCAGTGGTGTAGGTACCGCCGGTCGACTTGGGTACGAACTTTGAAAGACTTCGAAGCGCAGACGAGGAAAAAAATGTGAGCAACGACAATAAGTATACCAATAACCAAGTAGTCAACACTTCAAGCACGGTACGTAGCTCCTGAAGTCAAAAGCAGGCGGTCGAAGGGCATGAGTATTATTTTGCAACATAGGAATTAATATACTCTGGAGACAGATTTGCGCTCGCCTTTGCTAAAAAATTTGCGAGATAGAACCTCGCTTAGAGAAAAATATACCCCAACGCTTACACCGGGTCCCAAGCCGATTTTATGACGGTTAAGAACTCATGGATGAGGAAGTTCTAGACATGATTTATTAAGCGAGAATCGAAATTGATTAGCAACATCTGTGAACGCATATTATTGGGACTGCTAATCCAACGAAGAAACAGGTTCAATCATGAGCCAGATATAAAACTGACGAACTCACGATATCACCGGTCCATGGACACGGACGCACTATGTAGCAGTCTCCAGAGTTATCGAAGCTCAGTGAGTGAAACATGATTGAACTTGAAAATCGTAAAGCAGAAACCACAGCCTTACCATTTGTTTACCATGATGCATTCGAAAAAAATTGGATCTAAGACTCCAGACCTCTCCAGACTGATGGCCAACAATGACCTGAGCCGAATTGGTTGAAAACAAAGCCATTGGAGCGGAATGTGCCACCGCGGTATCGGTAGACGAAGAGTCAGCGTCCGAACTTTGCTGAGTCGCCTCTATGT
Organism: Pholiota molesta; assembly: GCA_014925825.1. NCBI lineage: Eukaryota > Fungi > Basidiomycota > Agaricomycetes > Agaricales > Strophariaceae > Pholiota > Pholiota molesta. The sequence goes on from JACGCK010000008.1 coordinate 660,613, forward strand.
AGTTCAAGTCCGGACCTTGCAAGCTTCTGGTCAAAAATATAACAACCCTCCCCAAGCCCCCTGTGTACCAATCTAGAATTTTCGAGTGATCAGCCCCATTTTACGAAAGATTTCTTGTAGACCCACCAACATCGAAGTTCGCGCTTAACTTGTGCGGCGTTCCGTTTGCGGATCACGGAGGACAAATAGGTAGGCATCAGCAGGGTGGCCAAGAACTTGCGGGCAATGCGCCATTTTCGGGCGCCTGCCAGAGCTGACGCCCACAAGAAGCCACATGTTGATTCAAGAAATGAGATCAGCTCATATCAGCTCATATCGTGCCGTTAGAATACGTTATATAGCAACATTTCAAGGGCTCCAGGGACGGCTCGGAAAATGTGTTCCGTTACGAAATCCTTTGTAACATACTAAGTATGTATCGAAGTTCTTCAGGACTTGGATGGCTTGTTAGATTCGTTCGAAATCCAGACCGACGAGTTGCGAGCCATGGAAAACCTTGAGCCCTGAGGAGCTTTCTATGTACTCAACATTGTAGCCTTCCGTGTATACAGGTAACAGAACTAAACTGCAGACGTTATTATCTTTGCCCTGTTATCAGTGGCGTCTGTGCGATTGTAAACCATTGTCGTTTGATTCGCAATAGCGCCTACCAGTACCATATGTAAGATCGCATTCCACCAACTCCAGGGAGAGCCAACACACGTGGAGCTGGGGTGCAATTAGAAGTAAAAGTTTGAAGCCTTTGAGTATCTAATAACAATTTTTCTTTCAGGCGGCTGCAGGATGCTGGGCCCATTGGTAGAGCTATGTATGAACTGGGGCTTGTGATAAGACCAAGGTCATATGCAGCCTTAAGCAGAGGCTCCGCACAGATGCATGCAGCATTCGGGGTAAGTGAAGAAAAGTTCTATATTGGAATGAGAGCATCATCAGTGATGATATATGGAGCGGTGGATATGAGATGGACATCCTTTTTTGAATCGTTGTTGGCCTTAGAATAGTTCAGAATTCACCGAGGGAAGTGGATGTCAGAAAGCACAGGCGGTTTCAATGTTTAGTACTTGACAGCGTTGGAGATCCTAGGAAGAACATTTTATCCCAGTACAAATGGTTACAAAAAGTCAAAGTCGAGAACTCGGCCGATATTATGCGCACTTTGAGAGAAAGAAGACACCACTAAGGATGTGAGATATTTGAATGATTAGACGACCAAGCTCAAGCTTTGGGGCTTCCCAGAGTAGTGAGCGGTGATTTGGCGCAAGGCAAAAGCAAAAGATAGTTTGATGCATAGTATAGGAATTTAATCCGAGCCATTCACAGCGATATCAAGAGTATAGTCCGTCGATGCTGTGCTCAACGCCGACCGCATAGCAAATCAAAGGTATGACGGAGAGCGCGCAATCGCCGCAGAGGACAGAACATGGGCGTTGAGTGCAAGTTGAAGGAGAGGTGGCAAGCAACATGACACGTGCGGCAAGGTTTAGATAGAATCAATATGATGATGCATGGCTTTCACTGACAAGTTCCCAAGTCCTTCACCGGATGACTTCTTATCCACAGCCGCCTACTCCCCACTGGGAATCACGAAACGGCTACGTCCCTCCTCCCAGATTTCAACAGCTGCGTGCGCGCGACAGCCAGCAGCAGCTCTATCAGCAACAATACCAACAGCAGTTCAATCAGGGGAACCAGAACCCGCCCCAGTTGCCACCCACTCCAGTAACGCCACCTGCAGTCCAAAGCGTATATCCTGTACAGGCGGACGACATGTCGCATACTCGGTCTGGGTCCTTTTTTTCTTTTAATCGCAACAAGTCATCAATGGACGCTCAGAGCAACGCGCAACAGCAGAGCGTTCCCATACCATCGCAACATGCGCCTCCGCCCCCAATTTCCTTCTCCCCCGCGCCGGGTCCATACAAGCAGGGACCTCTGCCATCTCCTCCACAGAACACTTCTTTTGCTGTGCCGCAACAGCAGCAGCAGCCTAATTTTGTTCCCCAATCTCAGCAGCTGCAGTTCAATCAGCAGTCATACCAGAAATCACAGCCACTTCCACCTCCACCCCCACAACAGCCGCAACAATCCCCACAGCCACAACGGCCGCAAGCGCAACCACAACAAACCAGCTGGCCAAGCATGGAGCGTCCATCGGCCAGTCCCCAGCAGAATGTAGGAGGGGCCCCCGTCCAAGGCCAGGGATCTGCTCAACCTGCTGCACCACCACTGCATCCTGAAATTCGTTCAGTGGTCCAACTAACGGTTGCCCATGCGCATAAGATTTATTTCTCGGGACCTCTTATTCGCAAATTCGAACGACAGCCGGACGGTCAGAAACCACACAAAGATGACGGCTGGACGGAAGTATGGGCACAGCTAGGTGGTACGACATTGAGCATCTGGGATATGAAAGAAATCCAGGAAGCCAGCAAGCAGGGAAAGGAAGTGCCGCCGTCATATATCAACGTGACAGACGCGGTATGTTCTCTATGCAATGCATGTTTATCTTATCCTGATCAGTTCATTATGAACAGTTTGTGCACGTAGCGGGCTCCATAACAGTCCCTCCTACTCCAACGACACCATCAGCGCGATATACCAATATGCTTACGATTAATACTGCGGGATCAAACCTTCTTCTTTTCTCGTGTCCGAGCACGGCTGCACTAATATCATGGGCTGCAGCCCTTCGATTAGCTGCTTGGGAGAAGTCGCGTCTTGAAGAGATATATACTGCTCATCTGATTAGGATCACACTAAATGGTAAATTCTTATCATATCTATGATGATCAAGCTAATCTTGCACAGCGCGAGATGTACCTACGACCCTTGTTCGGGGAAAGACAGAAGGCTGGGCACGTATTCGCATCGCCGGCCAGACAGACTGGAAGAAAGTCTGGTTTGTAGTTCAGGAAGGAGTGGAAGGCATGGGAGATGCGCCAGCACCCAATGGCCCCAGTACGATCAAGAAGAAACGTATGTCCAACCTATTTTCAAGAGATACCAATGCTTCCAACATATCTGGGCCTACAAAGCCTCTGGTATCTATGTACCTAAGTCCCAAACCCAAGGACCGGAAGAAGCCTCTCTTGACAATACACAGCGTTATTCAAGCTTTCGGAGTCTATCCTGAGCGACCGGAGCTGATTAACCGGAGTACATTGATCAAGATTGAAGGCACATTTGGAGATGATGATCTTGCCGGGACTCTGCGATCGTTGGAAGGATGGCTCTTGGTCATGCCTGAATTGGAGGCAAATGCCGGCCAGGCAGCAGAAATGTTAAAATGGATTGTTGGTAAGTTCTTTCATTCCTTTATGCTTATCAGCTCGCTAACAGTTCTGGTTTTGTAGCGCTTCATGACGCATTCGAGCTCTATGGTCGACCCGAAGCATGGACCTGGGATCCTCGCGATCCTAACTCGTTAATGTTTGGGTACCCAGTAGGTCCCCAAAAGGAGGTCTGTTCTGGTTTGTATCGTTATTTCGGTTTTATGCTAATCTTGTTTCCAGAATTTGTTTTTGGATCGTGAGGTCGTCGAAAAGATGGATCCTCGAGAGGACCGCACTTCAGCAATCAGGACGGAAATGAAGAAGTTACTTCTGACGCACATGAAACCCGCTGTCCAGGCCGTCCAACAACCACCGCCTAGCATACAGGATGGGCAGACGCCACCGACAATACCTCCCATGAACATAATCAGTCACAATAATCAGAATTTCGCCATACAATCCATAGTTAAGGATCAGCCAAATCCTGGTTCCCCTTCCATACCGCAGCTTCCTCAGCTGCCTCCTTTGAGCTTTAGCGGTCCTAGTTCAGCCGCTGCAACGCCGTCTCGCGAGCGCCCGTTGTCACCGATCACCGAACGTGGCAGTATTATGACGGATGTACGAACGACTTCCGTTGATAGTCCTTCAATGTTGAACGCTGGACCATCACTACCTCAGAGTGTTCCCCAACCAGACCAGCAACCGAAGGGTAGCAGTCCTCCTGCTCTAAGCGCCAACAATGTCAGCTTTTCAAATGGCCCACTATCTGGTAGTCCAGGACCTGCTAGTCCTATGGGATTCTCCACGAACCAAAATGAACCTGCTATGGCTAATACCCCTGCACTGACCAGTGTCAACAGTCAGGTTCAGCCCTCATCTCTTGGTGTAACTGCCAGTACATCGTCATCTCTCGCTACCTCTGCCAATTCGGAACCATTCCAAGGTATAGCGCGATCCTCTCAGGATGGGCGCAGCCCGCCTACGAGTCCCATAGCTTCGTCAGCCGTGCTCAATTCTCCACCTATGCCGCCCCCGACCCCCCTTCAGCCCCAGAAAAGAACTTCAATCTTGTCAGTACAGGACCAAAGTTGGCAGGGTGCAGCGAAGGCCTTCCCAAATCTCCTGGTCAACGAAATGCGTACCAAGCCTCAAGATACAGACTCTACTCAATCAACCAATACCAAATCGCTGGAGCCTGCTAGAGATGCTGAGCAAAGGCCGTTCGCCCCAGGAAACGCCTGGGAGCCTGCCAATGTGATCCAGCAGCCACAGCCTCCCGCCTCTAAAACCGCGCGATCATCTCCCTCAGATGAGCCTGACGATTTCTTGAAGGAAGCAGGTGCACTCTATTACATGCAGCATTCTTCTCTTGGACCGGCAGGTGCTGGGAAGCTTCAAAACACTCAACAGCTGCGCAGCAAACAACCAAATACATCATCTGAAGGCGATACGTCTGACGAATCAAATATGCTGTCTAAGAATACTACAGCCGCGTCGAATATCCACTCACCCACTAATGACCGCGGCGGAAGTACGACGGGTAGTAATATTCTTGGACCTCAACGACGTGGTGCGCCAATGGAATTTGTTGAAACCGCGAGCCCCCCAACTTCCAGCTACCCATTGAACACGACAAATTCAATGGTCAGCGGAAATGGTGCCGCTTCGAGCCTGGCGTCGCCAATTGGTCGGCTAAGCCCGACGCGATCTAATCTGGGACGTAAACCATCAGGCGCACGGGCCCAGGCCACGGTAGCACGATCGTACAACGGTGCGGAGAGTATTTCTTCCCAGACCGTCACAGAGACAGACGAGATATCTGCTCCTTCTTCAATGGCCTCTGCTATCCACACCAAGCAGGCCAGCACGGGCTCGGATCAGGGGTTCGACGATGCCAACGGCGAAGCTCTGGCTGCGCTGTCATATATGGCTATTGCCGACTCGGAAGATTTTGCGGCCTCGAATTCTGCCTCGTCCCCATCACCCCCTGGCGTGCAACCTGTGGAACCCCTGAAGATTCGGTCTCATACTGGGGAGCCGCCAGTCTCTTCCAGCGAGAACTCGCTTTACAAGTCTTCCTTCGCATTATCCAGCAAGGCCACGGAACGAAAATTGAAGGCGCAAGCACAGCAGGCAGCACAGCATGCTGCGACACATAAGCCAGGCAGGGCTAACGGCAAGCGGAAGTCAAGGGTGGCAGGGGGAGCCTGGGAAAGTAGCGAAGAGGAGGAAGAAGAGGAAGAGGAGGAAGAGGATGATGATGACGATGACGACGGCCCTCAAGCTGATTCGGACTCGCAACGACCCGGTCTCGGAGCGCAGAGTGTCTCCTCTCACAATGGCCAGTCCACTGCGGGTGGTTCAGCTAGGTTGCCACAACTCCAAATGAACCTGACCGGTCCCGGCGAATACGGACAAGATGGGATGACGACGCCTTCTCACCTTCGACCTGCAAGAAATCTTCCACAACCTCCTGTCGGTGGTCGCGCCTCAAGTATGTTTCCTATTATTCTCATTCCTTACCTGTAACTAATCTCTACAAGGCAATGAATTCCAAGGTCCTCAGCCAATCCCTCGTCGTATGATTTCAGATCAGTATACGGACAGACGTACATATTACGAAGATGGTACACCGATCCGCACACAAGCAGACTTTCCAGCTCCGGGTGCTGCGCGCCATACCGTCTGGAGTCAGGTCTTGGATCCTGGACGCGTGTCCGGACGTGCACCGCTACCTGAACAGGCTGCTCCCACTCGCGATACGTTCGTTCAGCTGGAACCTTCGGAGACTATGACGAAAGCCTTTACGCCTCAAGGTCTTCTCTCAGCTGGTCTGCAAGATAAGCAAGACCGCTCAGCCCGAAGACAGGAGGAACTCGCTCGCGAAAACGGCGCGTCTCTTATCAACGTGCCTAACAAACCACCTCCTCCCCAAACTGGTCTCCTTGGCGCCATCACTGCTCATGAACGCGAGAGGAAGCGCGAAGGTGGCGTGGGCGCTGCGTTAACCGAACGCGAACGCGAGAAACGTCTCGCGGAGGAAAGACAGCGTCGCTTCGATGATCATCAACGTCAACAATTGGACCAAATGCAGCAAGGTGGTTCGATGTATGGAGGGCAATTCGGATACAACCCTATGATGGCCAACCCAATGATGATGGGTATGAACCCCATGATGGGCATGAATCCAATGATGTCTGGTGGAGGCCTCAACCCCATGATGACCGGTGGCGGCATGGCGCAAATGAATCCCATGATGACAGGCCAGATGGGCTATCCTGGGATGATGGGCAACTTCAATCCTCACCTGTTTGCGGCTCAGCAAGCTGCTCAGGCCTATCAGCAAGCTATGATGGCCTTTTCCGTGGCAGGTTCGCAAGTCGGAGGCGAAGGCGGAGGTGGTGGAGGGGCAGGCGCGCCTTCTCAACTTAATCCCAATATGACTGGAATGAATGCTTCTATGAATGGGATGCCCGCTATGGGAGCAGGATTCGATCCTCGCATGTCTATGATGGGAATGCCTATGATGGGTATGGGCATGGGCATGGGCATGGGTGGTCCTGGGATGGGTAATCCTCAAATGGGCGGACAAGCGCCCCTTGGAATGCAAATGACCGGTATGTCTAATTTCGACGCAAGATCATCTCCGGGTATCGCAACCCCGAACGAAGCTGGCCTCCAACCTCCCAACCAAACGCAATTTTCATCGAGGACCAGCTCTCCCGCCGGTCGAGGATCGCCTCTTGCACGCAACGGACCTGAAAGCGCTGATCGTGGACGTGCGTCCCGGCCGACTAGTCCCAGATAACCAAAAATACGAATCCGCTCTTTATCTTCATGACCCAAGTTACGATTCGATATGAACTCTATTGCTTTCCTATTTCATCTTATGCTAGATATCTCTTTTGCACTATAGGGCGCTCTGAAACCATTCCTTTATCATCATTTTTGTAGTAACATACCATCTTTAGGGTTCCATTGCTTGAGCGGACGCTTCACAGAAACGCGGCCTTCAATTCACTCATTAATTATGTACCTTAAAATTATCTTCCGCATAGACGTTGGATATTGGATTGGCAATATATTTGGAAGGACTATTCGGACTCATGAGTTATGCAGCTGATACGGTCTGAATTCATGTGATGAATTTCTGTCTCGACGACAAAGGCCATCTGTGCCACACTTCCTACAGAAGGGGAAAAAAAAATATGAAGTTCATGCATTGAGACACTACAGACGAATTATTGCACCTTTCTTTGTAACACCGACCATGGCAGGTTCAAGGGCGTGTTAAATGCCAGACCAGAACTACTTGAAGGAACAAAGGGTAAAGAGAAGGTCCCGTGATGCGGCAAGTGTCGCGGTCGCGAGTCATAATTAGTGAGGGACCCTGAACTTGAACGCGTCTCATCATCGTCTGCTGTGTGCTAGGTTCTCCATAAATTAGGATGCTATTACACGCAATCCAAACTTAACGAACGATGGGTGTAAGTCGTTATGGACACTTCTGGCTCCTGTGGGACGGCCTGTTATGTGCGTACTTTGTGTTATAGAAAGAAACATTGCTACAATAACTCTGGATGTTCTTAGGCTGGAAACCACAGAAGGAAAGCCATGGCTATCGATTCAAGTATTTGGATTTACCAATTCAGGCCACTATGCGTGATAAAGAGGGACGGGCTCTGGTTAATGCCCATGTCTTGGGCTTCTTGCGTCGCATTTCAAAGCTTTTGTTCTATGGAATCAAACCTGTATTTGTCTTTGATGGAGGAGCACCTACTTTGAAAAGGAACACACTGGTACTTGTGTTCTTAGGTTACACTTGGAGCACTGTCTTATATCTTTTTCAGAACGACAGAAGGAAGAAGAAGAGTGGTGCTGCAGCTAGTCATCACAAGATAGCTGAAAAGCTTCTAGCAGCACAGATGAGACGTGAAGCTCTGAACCATGCCCAGTGTGTTAACATGATTATCATCCTCACTAAATCAAAAACTGAACGATTTTATAGAAAAGCTTCTAGTACCAAAGCGAAACCACGGCGGCAGGAACTGAACGACGATACTGTCTACTTGGAAGACATCGATGGATCGGCTCCGAGAACACCGGCAAGGCGCAAACCTCCCCCTCCAACTTCATCTTCGGCGAAAAAGACTAAAGTCTATGACCATGATCCATATAATTACCTGAAGTCGATATGGAACAAGCCATTACCAAGGCCACTCGATCCGTCGCCCCAGATCCTCGACTCGCCACGGAAGACGAACTCCGTACATTCATTGAAGATATGCGGCCTGAAGATTTCGACATCAACTCGCCAGCCTTTCGTGAACTTCCTACCGAGTACAATACGAAATAATTGGCGACCTGAGGCTAAAATCTCGACAAACATCTTATGCGCGACTCCATAAGATGCTTAAGAGCACACGGACACCCATGGATTTCTCGAAACAGCAGATCATGAATCTCCGTCAACGAAATGCACTCACTCAACAACTTCTCATGACAACGGATTCGATAGGAAATGCCCATATCGCGATTCCTGTCCGCATTGCCAGTGAACGCAACAAGGAATATATTTGATGAAGAACGAGGGTGCAGACGGTGGTTGGATTTTAGGAATAAAGGATATTGGAACAACACGCGAGAAGCCAATAGTGTTGGACCATGATGAGACCAAAGCAGAAGTAGATGATGTTGATAGTGATGCAGATATGGAAGAGGTGGAAGTGTAAGTACCTCTTCTTCTAGGATACAATTTCTTCAATGTCTAATGTGCAATTAAGTCCTACACCTGCTCCACATGACCCAGACCTACGCGAATACCAAAGGGAAATGGCATTGTCGGGAATCTCTGCGAGAAATACATCCAAAGGCTTGCGCCCTCTAACGACGAGACCTATCAACCGCAAAACTAAAAACACTGCTCTTTTCGATACAATCGAAGACGAAGTCATATTTCCAGTACAACAAAATATCGATTCTGACGACGATGATATGATTGCCTATGCTATCAAGCTTCATTGGATCAGTCATCGCATCCTGGAATTCGTATAAATGGCTCTACCCCGGAGAAACCAAAGCCAGTTACCCCACGGCCGGCTTCAAAGGCTTCAGGGTCCAAAGAAATATCTTCCGATGAAGATTTCTACGGCGACGAATATTCACCACCTATCGGACTTCAGTCAGCGCTGTCTATGGCTAATACAAGTCCGCGAAATACTCGAACCTCGTCGACACCTAACAAAACAAGTTCTCTGTTCGGGAAACCATCCTTGTTGTCCACTCCATCTAAACTGTCGTTGCCTGATCAAACAGCTTCAGAATCTAGCGATGATATGGAGGAAGTGATTGCTGCCCCTCGTCCTATTCGATTTGAAACACCTCTCACAAATGCACCTTCTGGAAGTGTTGTTGATGCGCTGGAAAATGCAGTGTCAAATGCAACAACTTCGTTCCCATCGAACGAGACCACACCCACTGCGTTCACTCTTTCAGGCACGCTCCTTCAACAACCTCAGGAGGTCTCGGCCAAGCAAAGTGCAACAAGCTTTGCAGTTGCGACGGAATCTGAAAGAGATAAAGATCTGGAAGACATCTCGTTTGGAATTGGAGAGCCACAGGCTCCGACATTGAAACCCACGGAGCAGCCTATGGCAGAACCATCCTCCACGATCGCTGATCATACACAAACCGCTTTTCCAATGACATTGCAGACTCCGAATGAACCGCCCTCCTCATCTTCAAAAGAGATCCCATCCTTGTCCTTCACTCTGTCGGGTACACTCCTTCAGCAACCTCAGGTGACCGAAAAGGAAACTATGGTAATGCAAGTCTCGGCTGATCCTGAAAGCGACGAAGACATGGAAGAAATCCCAGTAGAAATAGAAAAGTCTCAGACACAACTTCCAAAGCCACGAAACATGTACAGTTCAACAGGACACCATCGCCTGTATCCTCCGACCGCAGGCGAACCGGTATTTCGATAGCATCGGAGGCCCCGCAGACACCTGAACAGCCTTCTCGTGCTTCATCGCCACTGGCACTACCGTCTCCACCCAGAGCATTTGAAGATGCCCCCATGGAGGAACCCCTTTTTGCGTGGTCCCGTACTCCCTCGCCGGCCAAGATGCATTCCCTCCTCCGGAAGCTGCAGAGGCAGAGGAATGGGATGCCGCGCAAGAGATGGATCCTCATGCCGAGGAAGGAGAATTTGCTCGTTTTATGTCGCAAATGAAGGGAAGGAATGTAGAGGATGTTAGGAAGGAAATCGACGAAGAAATCAGAGGACTTAATCAGCAACGAAAGGCTGCCATGCGTGATTCCGAAGACATCACTCAGCAAATGATAACTCAGATCATGGTACGCATATTTCTACTTATGAGAACTATCATATTTAAAACTGGCTTGTAGACGATGCTCCGCCTGTTCGGAATCCCTTACATAACAGCCCCCATGGAAGCAGAAGCACAGTGCGCAGAACTCGTAGCTTTAGGCTTGGTGGACGGAGTCATCACAGATGATTCCGACGTATTTCTTTTTGGTGCTCAACGGTTTACAAGAACATGTTCAACCAATCGAAAACTGTGGAATGCTTTCTATCCACCGATCTATCCAGAGAACTAGGCTTGGACCGCGACACTCTGATCCAACTGGCATACCTTCTTGGAAGTGATTATACGGAAGGTCTGCCCGGCATTGGTCCCGTTGTCGCTATGGAACTCCTGAAAGAATTTCCCGGCCGCGATGGATTGTTCAAATTTAGGGATTGGTGGTCCAGAGTCCAATCTGGAAAAGATAAAGAAGAAGACAATAAATCCAAATTTCGCAGGCAATTTGTACGTAGCTACCGATATTTTCGAGGCAACGATATACTAGCCTGTCTGTCTGATTTACAGAAAAAGAAATTCAAAATTTGTACCTTGCCAGTGACTGGCCTAATTCCGTAGTGGTGCGCGAAACGACATCCGCCGTTTTTGAATCTTACTGATGTCGAACGTTAGAGAGATGCATATTACCATCCCGCTGTGGATAGTTCAGAAGAACCATTTAAATGGGGCATGCCTGATCTTGATGGCCTGCGCAAGTGCGTTTTTCGTTTTTCGAGATAATTAATGTCATACTCACATTTTAATTCTCAGATTCTTTGAGGAAGAACTTAGTTGGCATCAGTCGAAAGTTGATGAACTATTACTGCCAATCATCCAAAGGATGAACAAACGTAATCAGGCATGTCTTATATTATGCAGCACATTTTTCGTTCTTTTTAACAGTCGATATATAGGTGGCTGCGTTAAACAAGCAAGGGACCCTCAATGATTACCTCGATTTATCAGCTGGAAGTGGTAGCCATGCACCTCGACAGCGCCAAGCATACGCAAGCAGGAGGTTGCAACAGGTTATCTCTGATTTTCGAAACAGTCGGAAGAGTGGCTCCGTCAGACCACAATCTCCGTCAGCATCCGAGGAGGCTGGACAGAACAGCGATTACGAGGAAGGCGCATCCACGAAGAAACGCAAAAGATCAATGACACCCGCTAGCGAAGGAGGGTCCAAAGGCAAAGGAAAGGCCAAGGCGAAAGCATCCACTACGAGGTCTGCCAAAGTTGCGCGTGGCGCGTCTACGAGCGCGAGAGCTAAAGGCAGAGGCAGAGGTGGTAAGAGTCGAGCTGGCAAGGGCAAAGCTCGAGAATTGTCCGAAAATGACGAAGACTCCAGTCTTTCGAGTGAACAAGACGATTTTATGCCGCCTGCAGACGATGCAGCCGTTATGCATCGCGAAATCGAGCTGAACTTACGACCAAGGCCAAACCTCGGCCAAGATTCAAAAATAAAGCCAACCCAGAAGAGAGCTCCACTAGCCAAGGCATTGCAGAAGGCGAAGCACCTATTTCTACAGAGCCTACACATGGGGATATTTGAGGTGGGGGGGGGATGTTATTTAATGGTTTTTAATTTCGTTGTAATTTCAGTGTATCTTACCACCCAAAAGGACGGTATATGTATTGCAGTGTAATGACCAATGACCAATCCACTTTGGTCCACTTTGTGCTTCGTATATTACACATTATTAGACAGATTTGAATTCTTCAGGAGTTGGGCGGGTTAGAATGGATATTCTATCGATCTATGATGGGGGGTTGAAGGAGCGGCAGGTTCAGACTTCTTAGCAGAGTTCCTGATTTCGGCTTTTGGGGCATTTTCATATCCTCCAAATCCTAGCGAATTTTGAATGACATCCTCTTCAGCGTCGGGTTCGAGTAGCCCTTGCTCGTTTCGGCGTGCACTGAAATTTCACGGATGAGACTCATAGTGAAGATTGGATTCAAGTACCACGCACCGGAAAAAGGTATATGACAACACAACGTCTTCTACATTTCTACAGGCAGGGTCGTCCAGGATATCTTTGTCGATGAAAAAAAGAAGGGGCATGTCGACTTCCTCTCCTGCTAAGAGTCGCTGCTCTTCAAAACAAAAACACTCCACTTTAGAGAAATAAGGAGCAATCTATCAGGCAAAGAGCTCATCAATCAGCCATAAAATGTGGAAGTTGCAAGAAAGTACGAACTCTATCTGGAGTCACGTTGTAAGTAGCAATTCCAATGATATCATTCTTTGAATTGTTTTTGGCCGTATAAAAGGCTAAACTTGTCTCTCCCGGTAGAACCGTGACGAATTTTTGCTGAGGAGTGAATGTCCACGGAAGCTGCTCGGACCTATCCGCATTGAAATGCACTTTTATCCGAGTTGCGTCTTCAACAGGCACTAAGCGCTCAGGCTCAAACCGTCCAGTTCCGACGTTGGGCGTTCCAGCAAAGCCAGTTGCGGCACAAAACATGCGGTACAAAGGTACGGCTGCATAGCTCGCACCCGTTGCGAATAAGATCTAGAAGCATGCCGATAAAATGTGCACATAGCCAAGCTGAAGCGAAACGTACCACCGCCGTGCTGTACATGAGTAGTGAACGGTTTCTGCTCGCTTGTGCTTCGCTCCTTGCTTTACTGGCTGCAGCGGAGCGTTGTGCCGCGGAAATGGCTTCTGAGGTATAGACTCGTAGACGCGTTTCTCCATGCCCGTTTGATTGGACTTTCGAAGAGCGAGTTATTCCGATGCAGAGTTGGTGCCGGCATGGTTGGGATGCAGAGGGCCTGAGCTAGCGCAGAATAAGCTACTTAGTATCTGCGCTTTTGCAAGAGATGTGAAGACAAACTGACTGTATGCACCGCCGTGCGTGATACGGTCGTAAGAAGACATGGACGCAAGTAACGGCGCGGAAGAGCAAGTCTGGAATCCGGGCAGGTCCACGTGCAGCACTGCCACTGACAGCCACTGAATCACCTTTCTGATTCTGTATACGACATACAGCTCCTTATGTCTCAAAACGCGACCGCCTCAGCCTCAGCTTCTAGTTCAAAGTCAGCGAAAGAAGACCTCGATATCGAGAAGATCCTTAATCGTGAAGCGTCTGCTTTTCAGCGGGAAGTAGAGGTAGAGCGCATCCTTAAAGCGTTCAAATTGAAGTGTGTGTTCATCTTCATTCTTTCCGTCATTTCTTCTAATAATTCGAATCAGTGCATATGATATATTAGATATAGACGAAGCCGCTACAGCGGAAGAAATCAAGAAGAAATACCGTCAAATCTCCCTATGTATGGACTGCCCTCATGGATTATGATGCATATATTAATCTCAACCACTTTCCAGTTATTCATCCTGATAAATGCCCTCATGCCCGTGCTCCAGAAGCCTTTGATATTCTGAAGAAGGTATGCCGTAACGTTTGCTCGATTCACTTTGTGCACTGATTCTTACTGGCCTTCTGTCATAGGCCGAGTCAGAGCTCTCCGACAAAACCCAACGTGAAGAACTCGATGCTGTCATCAATCAAGCTCGAACCCTTGTCCTCAAGGCCCTCAATCTACCGTCTACCACTGCAAGCAACGATCCGAAACTTCAAGGTCTAGATCCATCCTTCAAGGTCAGACTGAGGGCTCAGTCCAAACTATTTTGATCGATGAAGAAGTGAGGCGAAGAAAGTATGTGTTCAGTGGATTTGAATCCCAAAAAATGTTCTCATGGTTGCGCGATAATAGGGCTATCAAGATGAATTTGGCAAATGAAGGTCTAGAAGCACGAAAGAAAGACGAGGAAGTCGCACAGCGAAAGAGAAAGGCAGAGGAAGATAAAAGCTGGGAAGGTGAGTCGAAGTCCCCTTTATTCACAACATCGCTGACGAGATGGTTCATTTACCGTTTGTAGATAATCGCGAACAGCGAGTCGACAGCTGGCGTAGCTTCGCGAGCTCGAGCAAGAAGAAGAAAAAGACCAAGACAGTTCTACTCGGATAATTACTTTGCCATCGTTTCTTGTTCTTTTAAACTTGGATGCACGATTGACTCATGCCCCAGGTACATTCATCCAACATCCATCCCTACATTTCAAGATTTGTACTCGACTTTTTTAAGATGAATATGTATGTATACCATGTCTCCTTACCACAAGAGAAATTTCTTTTCAATATCCAACGTCGCTGAGACTTTTCGTATATTCTGTTAAGTGTGCTCCATTGTATACGGTCTGAGCTGACTTTGTGCATGAATAGAAACCTGGTGTAAAGTGAATGTTGTTGAGGGTTCCGGTGCATCCTTCCCAATCACCAACCTGGTGCTCAACTCAAACGTTCAATAGTATGCTCAAGTTGAGAGTACTAGCATTTTTAATTAATTAAGCTTGAAGTCATAAATGGTTTTGAAATGCAGCGAAATATGGCCTCTACACGATCTGATTGGTTGATGGTATACAATGCAAAAAGATAGAAATAAACTTTTCATTACTTCCGAGAAGTAGATGATTTCATGATCTTCCCCATAAAACTCAGACTGCTCGACCGTTGAGGGACGAGTTCATCTGGCCTGACAGGCGATAATACTGAGGGTATATTTAATGCATTATTATCGAGCTGGAAAGAATGATAACGATCAGAAACAAAGATAGAGCAAGGCATTGCAAGTGAAGTCACATACCCCAGTGATTGCATCGAAAGAAAAGGGTCCAAAGGTGGCCGTTGGAAAGATCTTCCGCTTTTTCTTCTTTGGCCCACCGCCTGCTTCTTCCTCTTCACCTTCTGGTTTCTCAACAGGCTGCTTGCTCGCAGGGCGCGTAGCACTTCGCGCTTTCGATGAGGTTTCTTTGCCCCGCTGAGACTTCACGCGGCTGGCTCTGCGCTTTCGTTCCTTTTTTCGTCGTTTTCGCCTTCTCCACAATTTGTACCTCGCTATCGTCCTGTATTTCGTCTTCATCGAGAGCCTTACGCTTCCCTCGCTTGCGTGAAACGAGTACCTCTGCCACTTCTTCCACCTCGGCGTCGTCCACTTCGATGGCCTTTGCTTTGCCTTTCCGCTGCTGACTGGCGTGCCGGTTCTTCATCAGGTCGACCACTTCAGGTTTTCTTCGTCGTCGTCGTCGTTTCGCTAGCGACTGCTTGCTTCAAAGGCTTAGGAGGCTTACCACCTGTAGACTTGCGCGCAGTTTGGGATGGAGGAGGTTTGTTCGCCTTTGTAGTGGAAGGGCCTGCTTTCGCTTTCGTAGCCTGTTTAGAACTAGGCTTCTTCGCGTCCTTTTTTCAGATGTTGGCTCTTCCTCGTAGATTCTTCCTGGTCATCTTCTGAAGAGGGCTGAGTTCTCTATTCTTCTATTATCCAAATTAAAGAATTAGTCTACGTTTAAACCCGATATATGTAAAAGAAAAACAAACCTGGGGAGAGGGTGGACGAACTCTAGCGCGTTCTTCTTCCAAATCAGCTTTCAGTTTCTCCACTTGCTTTTGAAGTTTTGCAATTTTTTTATTTGCATCTTCTACGAGTTTCCTTTGTTCTTTTACATTTGTCTGCAAAGGATGTGAGTTATAATGTAGATGAGACGAACGGCGGAACGTACCTCGTAGTTAGCAGCCACGTCTTCATGTTCTCTGCCTTCTTCTTTGCTTTAGCATACTCCCCCGCTTGTGCCTCGTATTGCTCCTTTAACTCGCTTAGCTCGAGCTCCAGAGCGACGCGCTTCTTGTGCTCCATTTCTTTCGCCTCTCCGCCTTTCGTTTCAAGATTCTCCCATCGTTCGCGTTGGTTGTTGAGATCTGTATTGGCGCGCTGGAGGTCAGCATTCAGACGCTGGAGGTCGGTAATTTTGTTCTGTGCGCCTTCGAGTTTTAGTTGTGTTCGCTGCAGCCTCGTATCTAGACTCCCAGTAGAAGCTTCCATATTCGAATATTGCGCAACTAGTCCATTATATTTTCCTATATGTCGGATGTCAAAGAGGTACAATTGAGGGGGAGGATTGCAATTTACTCCTTGTCTTTCTTCTCTTTGATGGAACGCGCAAGGGCCTCCCTTGTTTCCTTGAGCTTAGTCGCGTTCCCCGAGAGTTTCTCCCTTTCCTGCCGCAGAATTGCCTCAATTTCCTCAATTTCGTAATTCTTCTCCTCTTCGAGCTCCTCGATCTTCCTCTCCAGCGCCTCTTCGTTCATCTGGAAGAGCTTGATCTTGTTGTCTCTCCTCAGCCTCTGCAGCTTTTCCTCCCGGGTAATCTTCATCTCCCGGATCACGTTGCTCCTCTCCCGTTCCAGTTCGACCTCCACCTGCCTCTGCACGATGCGGTACGAGGCAATGATGTCTTCGCAGCCCTCCTTCCAATGCTGTTGGTTTACTTCCCATTGGCGCTGGATCTCGGAGACGGCTTCTTTCGTGCGGGCCGCCTCTTGCGCGAGTTGTTCGGTGAGTTTCGTGTTTTTAAATTCAAGCGTCCGGTTCCGCTGCACGAGGTCTTCAATTTGGGCTTGGTTCGCGGCCTCAAGGGAGGGTGGTGCTCCCGTCAAGGGTGTGCCTCCTCGTCGGGGAGGCATCTCGGGTCAAGATGTCTAAATGGCAAGAGCAAAAAGCTCTTCCACAGGCAACCTATAGGTAAAATCGATCAGTAAAGTGGTGAATCTCTGTGCGGTATAAGCATACGTCTGGATCTTTCGGAAGCTCGCAATTGTGCACAAGGCGCGCGAGTGCTCAGTCAATATAGGCGTGGGAACTCTATTGATGAGGCTGCACGTGGTCGCGCCTGACGGGGCAAACAAGCGCAATCACTTCACCTTCATGGCTCCCGCCAAACCCGCCAAAGTCATCAGGCTCAAGGTCCCTCGCCACAATGCCCAGCGCATCAACGCAAAGCTCAGCACCGAGGTCAGGCACCAGGCCAAGCTGCGCGGTGTCCTTGTCGACCCGACACAGCCGAGTTCGAAGCTAAACCAGGCCATTGTGCGTATGCGATTGTAGTTTAGCGCCGGTCGCATTGCTCATGTCATTCTTTGGGTGTTTAGGAAAGTGCATCTGACTGGAATTCCCTGCTTATGACTGCTAGAGCCGAACGAGGGCCACAATGGGATATTGGAACTCAACAGTCAGCTTGTTTTCTACGTCCATCTAAGATAACACTGACAATGTAACAGATTTTTAGTAGACAAATACACAGATCTCTATTACGATCCCACACCCCTCCTCGAAGCCGTCAAGAAAGTGACGGAAGAAGAGAATGGCGAGGACCCATCTCAGAAACCTTCGCATCCACACCAGTCACAACACCAGCAGCACCAGCATCCATCCCAACACCAACAGCAACAATCTTTCCAACTCCAACAACCCTCCATGTCTACTCGACACCACACACCCAGCGCACGCGACCGCGAGCGCGAATACGCTATGGCCAACGCGCACTCGCACATGGGCCGCGAATCCTCGCCCCACAGACCCCCGCCAAGCAACTACCCCTACCCCGGCTCCCCAAGTGGCATGCCCATGCGGGGGCCTCCCGGGGGTGCAGGTCCCTATCCCGGAAGCGGGCCTCAAGGCGGACCCCCATTCAACCCAGGGGGCGGTCCGTACATGGGGGGCGATCCCAGTGCGTCGCCCATGCGCATGGGCGGTATGGGCATGGGTGGTGGCATGGGCGGCGGTATGCGTCCTGGAATGCCAACGAATATGGGAGGAGGCGGTGGAATAGGTAACATGGGAGGCGGGCCCATGGGAGGAGGGCCCATGGGAGGAATGCCTGGAGGAGGAATGGGTGGCATGGGCGGTGGCATGGGTGGAGGAGGTATGGGTGGTGGAGTTATGGGCGGAGCAGGTATGGGTGGCGGCATGGGTGGTGGTGGTATGGGAGGAGGATCTATGGGAAGCGGACCTATGGGAGGACCTATGGGTGGCGGAATGGGTGGCGGCGGCATGGGAGCAGGTATGGGAGGAGGAGGAATGGGCGGCATGGGAGGCGGCATGAACCCAGGAATGGGCCCTATGAGTGGCGGCATGGGTGGCGGCATGGGCAACATGGGCGGAGGCATGGGAGGTATGGGTAACATTGGTATTGATCCCAGCGGCGGCGGCATGGGCATGAACATGAACATGTCTCCCAGCAGGATACGGGGCATGTTAGACGACTCGTTCATTCATTGATTCTCTGTAACACATCTATCTATTGCTCTCGTATTCTCATTGTACCTGTAGACCCACCTTTCGATAATGATATCCATGTCATATACCTAACAGTGAAATACCTTTCGTTGTCGCTCGTAAAGCTCAAGGATGCTAAGATAGAGAGAAAGTTCATGCTCATTGTTGCATTAAAAACCCAGTGGGAAAAGCACGCAATGGTAGAGACAAAATGCGAAAGAGGATCAGACAAACCCCAAATCAACCATATCCCACCCGCCTTCGCCCCGATGTCGTGTGTCTTGTTGGTCGATACGCCCAACTCTGAACCTGCATTCTTTACCCTCCTGTCTTCTCCCTCTCCCTCTCGACCTCACAGACGCTCTGTATACTTAACCCAGTGGTAGTACAGTCTGTGGTACACATGAAGAAAGACGCCACGTAAAAACGTATCGTAAAGCCCCATGGATAACAGCCTTGAAGAATGGTCTTGAGGAATAGCCTTGAAGCATTTCAGAAACTCTTGAGGATGGAAGACATCACAGAGCTGGTAGTTAGCACACAGAAAAGAATCGAACCAAGAGCCCTCATAAGTGTTAACGCGACGAAGACCAGACGACTCGAAAGATGGGAGGAAGAGAAACAGTAAGGAAGGCGGGAAAAGGAGGGAGAAGAGAAGGAAGGAAATATTAAACAAGAGCAAAAAATATATCAGAAGAGCCAAAAGAGGAGAAATAGGAGAAGGCGGCAGGCGGAAGACGTAAGACGAGGAAGAGCGAGACGAAGGAGACTAGGTAGGAACGTCGAAGAAGCAGGAGATACTCAAGGGAGACCACACACAAGCGAGCACGGCGAGCCAAGAGAAGCTCGCCTGGGGAGGACCTCCCATTTTTCGAATTCTTGATGCCTTGACGCTCTGTCGCCCGGAAGAGGTTGCCCTTCGGCTAGTTTCTTGGTGTCCCAGATGGAAGAGAAGGAAGAGTGATGGAGATTGCAACGGGAGAAATGACAGGCTTTTATACGTTAGCAGCCGGAGGAACAACGGTGGCTGGCTGTGATTAGAGTGGGGGACGATGTTCGATTTTGGATTGGCCTGGCAGCCACGCCCTTTGGTGAGTTAAACGATACGATTTGGACGCAAAGCTATGCAACAACAACAATGTGTGGTTAGACGACATGAGCGGGGATTAGATGTGTTTTATATGTGATAGTCATTAAGCATGGGCAGGTTTGGATTCCTTTTCCTCGTCTGACCCAAAAGCCATGTGCCAGAGTTCCGGGCCATCGCGAATAAGAGCCTGACACGAGACGTGTTAGTCATTGTTGCAATAAGTGATAACATTTCGAACTTACAATAACAACTTCGACGGCGATTAATGCAATAATAATAAGTTCCATAGAATGTGTAGATGACTGAAGAAGGGGCAACCGTCAGTATATATACAAACAGCGCAGAATTGCGAGCAGTCGTACCTCAGTCAGTAATTGACGAAGAGTAGATTGGGCCTCAGCAGCATATGTAATTTTGTCATTGAAAGAATTCGTTCGCGCTTTGATTTCCAAGGCGTCGCCCATAGATTTGAAGTACCCTAATGAAAGAGAAAGCACACTCTCCGTGAGACTAATTCGCAAAAAGGAACTTCGTTCCTCACCTTCTAGCTCTGGCTCAGACCAATAAAAATCTGGGATCTCGCTGAAGTTCTCGCGGTTGAGGTTCAGCAGCTGTCGGAATTTCATAAGCTCGCCCAGCTTTTTTATTAATTGCTTGCGGCCCATTCCTGGTTTTCCAGTTGCGGCTAGTTTATAGGGAAGAAGGGCCATAGACGTCAGGTAGTGGTCCAAAGACACCTCCAAAGCAGATAGTGCTGTCGAACGAGATAGGGCTTGAGAGTATGCATATCGCGCCAGCAACGTCTCCTTTGGGAAAGTCATGGGTGGCAAGTTTTTGGGCAGGAGGTCGGGTTCGTTGAGAGGTGCAGTTTGTCCAAGAACAATCAAGTCTCCCTGCAATCTCGTAGGCCTTTGAACGAAATATTAACAATGGTTAAATGCAGTAGAAGACACGAGAGAAATCTTATGCACTCAATGGGGTCAACCGTGAACTCAAGCTCCTCCGTCTCTGGTTCACTCAAGGGAGACACTTGCATCTCAGGCGCCCGTTCAATGACTTCTTTCGTGAAACGCTTGCATCCGCCTCTCCCAAACCCCAACAGACAAAGCTACCATTTGAAAACACGAAGATCTCGCCTTCCTTTCCAGGTTCTCCCCATTTCGGAATCCACCACGACTCGTGAAGAGCCTGCGACCGCGGAGGCAGGTCCGGATGTGCTCGGAGACGCGAAAGAATGTACCGTTCCGCAGTGGCAAGCGTAAAGATGGGCTTGATAACGCCACGAGTAGGTGTTGGGTTGGAACGAATAGGCAGCGATGCAGACGCAGATCTACGGAGGGGTGTTGTTGACTTCGGCTTTGCTTTCGCGTCAGAAAGCGGATTGTCGGACGGTGGTGATTTGGCCACCGAAGAATTGGAATAGTACGACGACATCGAGACGTTCCTGGCTTAGTTTGGCAGATAAATGACAAGATGCCCTGATTTATAGGTTGTTGCCATGAAGTGTGAGGTAGAATGGCACGAAACGCGGACATGACGGTAAGAGTTTAAGCTTGGAAACATTGTACCCTAATTCATATACACAAGACTTGGGGTATTCATGTCCTTCTCATGCCAGATAGTGACACAGAACAATAGTTATTGGGGACTTTACTTCAATGCAATCAATGGACAGACAATTATTACTGTACTATTTCGACCGTAGGTTCACACCATGTTACGCGTTACGCTTATAATTCACGGAATAACATGTTCATTTTCAAAATTACGGGTTACCGAACAAAAAATAGTTCATTATTGGATCACGTGACTGCGATTGAATAACATGTTCAATTGGAAGGTTCATTTATGGTCTTAGCGACATGAACAACGTGAATAGTACAAGAAGCATTGACTGAAAGTATGCACACTGGATTGATGTCTCAAATCAAGTAAATTTTTGTTATACTCGACGGGCATGTACGTAAATTGACCTAGTACACGGAGAACCAAAGATGACCTGGGTTAATTAATTTTGGAATCTTCCTCAGGAGGGAAATCCAACAGACCCATCCTCCGAGTATCCACATCTCGAAACCGCGAGACAAGACAAGCAACCAACGTCACGACCCAACAGACATATTCCACTTTTTGTGCATTGCATTCAGCTTTCTTCAGAAACCAGTCTGCAAGCCAAGCATCCAAAATCATGCCGGTCATTTCTTATGCCGTGCATGCAATTTGCGATCTTGCTGCAGAAACGAATGTGATAGACAAGCAACCAACCAAAAGGCACACTGGCCAGACATATGCTGCACGTGTACGCTGCGTACCGCTTTCTTCGAAACCGATCTTCGAGCTCTTCAGGATCTGGGAGCGAGGGGGGTGTGATTTCGCATCCTACAAGGATCTGAAAGGCGATCACAACCATAAGTATCATCGTAACGATGAAAAGCACATGGGACATACTTCAAAAGAGCCTGCCCAAACTAGGCAGCTCTCAAACACCCCAGCTTACTCACTGGGGAATAGGTTGCGACGAGAACTATAAGATGCAAAGATAAATGAGTAACGAAGGACCGAGGCACAAAGATTCAGATACGGACCTCATCACATGGCACATCTACGGGATGCACACATAATTTCTGGAAATGCAGTACCGCATACTCCAACTTTCACTCCTACTGGGCGATTACCTAGGTCAAGGTGAGCATCGCGACGAAGGGCCGGGACTGAGCAAGACATACCCAGAGAAAGTGGGGATTTCGACCGAAGAACCATGTACGTGGGAGTCACCTTTATATAAACTCTGATTCACTTTAGGGCAGGTCTTTGTCACCCCAACGTGACCTATTTTTTGTCATGGTTGTCAAAGATAATCCTCTTTGAGTCTTTCGGAATATCTATGAATCCCGATCAGATGCTTGCATGTTAAAGATAGAAACGTTCATTGCAGGTTCATTGGGTGTGGACCTGTGTGGACTTAAATGCGCAATGAGCCAGAGTAAGTAACTCGGGTTAATTTGTTCCTATCCCAATCCCAGAAATATATTATGCAGTAAATGTGACGATATCCAAGTGCTCTCATCATGATGCGGTCATCAAAGTTCAAACCATCCAGCTTCACCATCTCATGGGCTAAACCCGTCCATCCGCGGCGACGAGCCTTGCGCCCTGAAAGCTCTGTCGCAAACCTAAATAGAGCATCAAACAGAAAAGAGAAAAGAGCCTTGAGCACCATCGAATGTCAAGTCAAAAGCAAAAATCAAAACGCACCTTAGACATTCATCCAGTTTCCATCTTCCCCGACTATCCTCGGAAACTGAACTAGTATCATCCTCGCCGCTCCACGCAGGAGTATATGGCAATCCAGGACACATCCTCCTACTTAATGCATAGATCATCCCTGCGATGAATGCATCCTGCGACCCAAGCTCATCCACGATGTGGTCCTGTTTCTCATGCGGCGTCTCCGTGTCCTGCGAGTCGTTGTCGTCATCATGTTCTTCTGTCGTTGTGTGCGTGTATTGGCTGCTCTCATTTGTGCCCTGCCCTTGACGCGTATGAGACCGGTTCCGTAGAAACGTGTGATGGTGGTTCGGGAGACTTTCATCGGTATCTGACAAATAACGGCTGTGGCTGCCGGCAGTGAAGGCGTGCGAGGATGGCGTTCTACTTCGTCCCCCTGCCCAGAAGTCACTCCCACTGCGCACAGATCGAACTTCAGTGGAAATGCCGCCAAACCCATTTCCCAAGCGGGTGTCGTTCACGTCTCTAGTTTGCGATGGGGGCGGTCGGTCCTCGACCCAACCAGAGCTCTGGAAGTATTCTTTGGTCGGCAACGACAGAACGGCGCCGCCTTCAGAACCCCAATGTACCACAAGCAAAGCATGCGGAGGCGCAATCGATGCGATCGACAATAAGAAAGCCCGGGGAGTCGTTTCGTAATGCGGAGAATTCGCTTGCGCATATTGTTGATTGAAGAATAAAACGTCTGCGTGAGGTATCAGCTAAATGATCAAGGAACTGTTCAGCCATCTGAGAAACAAGATCAACGTTAAAAGAAAACGAACAGCTTCGATCCCTTGCCTTCCCTCCGGCCAACATCGACGCTAAATACACAATGACTTCTCCACTTCCGTTCGCGTGCGAGTCCATCCAAGCCAGTAATATTACTCAACGTCGTCTTTACGGACCGGCCTTCGAAATGAAGCCAATCAAAGGGTGCAGGGCTATTAGGGTTGTGGAACGGAGGATTCGTAGGCCTAGGACCCGATTGCGATGGCCGAGGCGTGTTAGGAGGGGGCGCAAGGGAGGTAGAAGAACCCCCATATGTAGGTGCGGTAGGAGTGATAGTGGGTGTAGTTTGGGGGTAATTTTCCGGGGCAAGAAGTGGGCCCAGGAGAGAGACGAAGTCCTCATGAGTGATATCCGGCAATGGATTATGGTTCACGACCGTCTTACTGCTGTCTTCCGCTAGATTATTGCAGAGTCAGATATGGACACAATTTGGATGGAAAAACACAAACCTGAATGTAGCACCCAGGCACTAGGAACACCAGCATCTCTCCAGATTTTACAATACTTGGTGATCACTCCTTCGTTCTCCAAATCCTGCAAAACTGCACGGCCTTCCTCGTTGCCTCCTAGAGGAGCACCAAAACGGCTTCAACATTGGCAAATTGGGCTAGTAGTGACAGCACCTAGACAATAATGAGAATAAAAATCATCGACTAAATCAAGGATTCAGTCCTGAAAGTATACGCACCATATTCGCCGAGCCACCCCTAGATTTTTCTACCGAGTGAGCGCGCACGGCACCAGAAGGTGCAGGATAGCATGGAATAGAAAGTGTATGCGTCTGGAAGAGCGTTCCAGACGCTACGATACGCAGAGGTTTCCCCGATGCGCCTAGGGAATGTGCTTGATTAAAGTCGTCGGAACGTTCGCGTCGTAACCTGGCCATGCTAAGCAACCGTTGGGTATAAGTGAGTATATCTATCCTGAATCAAGGAGGGGTTGCAGAGAGAGAGAAATAGAGAAGCGAACAGGCGGCCACTTTCATTTCCCTGGATGCATTGTTCAATTGAAGCATGTAAATGGGAGCAGGGCGGCAACTCAGGAACACTTTCTGATGCAATCATGGGCATTTCATCAACGGGCCGGTTCTTTCCTCACCGTCCGCTCGCTGCTTCCGACCAGCTTCAAGCTTACTTGCCTTCACTGTCTTGAACTCAGTCCACTATAAACCTCATAGAGAAGAAATCAATTTCAGCTTGAGGCATCTAAGATTTAAATACGATGATTGATTCTGATTCTGTCCAAGTCTGAATCATTCAATTCACGACAGAAGGGAAACGGAAGGTTGACGCGAGGTGATGCAAGGTAAGAATTTCAGCCCATATATCACGCATAACCACTTGAACGCTGCAACAGATCATACAGTTGGAACCCTTTTCATTGCAGACAGGATCTGAAATTTGAATCTGATCTATGGTTGTGCCCTAGGAGACTCGACAAATTGGAAGGTCGTCTCCTCGGCGGGGATGACTCAACGCTCAACCGAAAACGAGTTCAGCCCGAAGATGCATACCACCTTCAACACCACAACTTCCTCGGACTTGCTCCATCCTTGGGGTGATGGCTTTTGTCTTCTCCATACACGCATCTCATCCATACATTCCTGCAATTGCCAGTCCGTATCCCATTCCACACCCATTCCACCATATTCGCTTTCCAGGCCTCTCTTTCCATTGCAGCGGCGTTGTTTTTGTACCTCATCTTCAGCGCGAACATCTGTAACGATGTTCTTTTGCGCATGGTCTATCGTCCTCTCGGTGTGGCGCAATTCTTCCATACCATGCGCATCTCAGAAGGTCGTTCATTCAAAATCGTGTTCAGCTTCTGGTAGTCCTTCTATGCATTAGGATGGTGGGATGGCCGGACGATTTTTTTTACTACTACGAGACATGCTCTCAAGAACGCGCGAAGAGGAGCTAGCCATTAGCCAATATAGCTCTCATCGTATTCGACCTCCACGATACTTATACGTACAAGCTCGCAGATGATCAAGGTTCGTGTACCCTTCTCAGCTTAAGGATCGAGCCTCCTAAGCGCTGATTTCTTCCATTATTTTGCCAACGTTCGGGCCTGCACCTTCAAGAAGCGCCCTCGCGCTAGAAAGTGCGAAGTAGGAAGAACCTGATGCAAAATAGGTCTTTCCGATCCAACTAGTCCTTTTCGGATTCCTTGTCGCTCTCGGTTCTGATGCTTTCGTACTACACCAGTGTCTCCTATCTCGAAGAACTTTGCAGCAGGCTACCTAGAAGGAATTATCTGTATCACCCATCTCAACGCCACATCCACATTTCCCTGTTCACAATTACTCATTCGCTCTTGTGGATATTACAGGGATCATGTTGCCCAATACATAACAATGTTGCGGTTTCTCTTCTACATGATAATGTTACAATTACAACAAGTCACAAAACCATCAAACGCCCCGCCCGCCCCTCAGCCCCCAAGTGCCCGCTACTTGCGTCTCCCAACGTCTGTAGCGGTGATTAATCTACTAACTTAATGTATAAAAAGGTAAGAAGTTGTCGGCTGAATATTTCGCTCGTCCTCCGTCTTCCACGAATCGTCGTCCGTCTCGGTGTCCATAAAGGTAAAGTCACGGTCGTCTTCGTCCCCGCCGCTCGGTGTGCTATAGCAGCTTGCAGTCTCCACCATCGACGGCGCCCTCGCCTGCACCTGCTCTTCCTCAGCCACGCTCACTTGCTCCGCCGTCTTCTCATGTTCGAACACATCCGACCCACCCTCATTCGAGCTGTCAGAACTCTGTCTTTCCGAATCCGCTTTCTCGTCGCTCAACTCGCCTACCGCCTCAAGGATGACAGGCGTCAACGACACATCCTCGCGGTCGTGCGGCGCATAGCTGCTCAGCGCGCTCGTGCCACGGCTCGGTGTACCTCTCCTCACGTTCTTGCGCTCCTGCAGCCGCTCGATCTCGCGCTGGCGCTCCGCCATCCACGCCTCCTCTTCCTCGCGCGTCATCAGCACACCGGTGCTCGAGAAGCGCCGCTCGTCGTGCTGCTTGGCCGCACCGCTGCGCCGGCGCAGGGTCAGTGTCTCGCGCACGGTGCGCATGCTCTCGTGCCGCCGTCGACCGCCTCTTCCAGCAGCTGGAGTGGTGGTACTCAGCGAAGACCTAGGATCTCCTTCCTCGCTGGCTCCGCTGCCACTGGCGCTCGTTCGTCCAGCGAGGCTGCCGACGTCGATCCCAGCGGCCTCGAGAACGGTCTCGATCGGCGCATGTCCTTTTGTCGTTTGCATTCGATGCGCAAAAGAACACGTCAACCTACAAACGCAAAAATCAATGTCTGAATATTTTTGCTCGATAGGCGCATCAATGACGCGGGTGAAAGACTTACCCAGGACCAAATATAAATTCGCCGCCGAGCTGGCCTATATCGCCGCCCTTCTCCCAAACGGGCATGCCCACTTTAATGGCGCGCACGACGACCATCGCGATCCCGCCCATCAAGCCATGCTTCACATACCCCCCCGCGTACTCTTCTCCTCCTTCGCTCCTGTCGCCGCCTTCTCCGACAACGGCCGTGGGACCTGCTGCTGGCCTGACAAATGCCGATGCCGGTCGTCCCCATCCCTGCCCATCCCCAGCGCCTTGTACACCGCCAACCCCGGGTCCGTGTACACATTAAACGGCAGCCCAAACATCCTGCGGTACTTGCGGATCATCCCATGCGCGCCGTTGCTGATGACGACAAAGCTCACGAGGCGCCCGCGCACGTCCGCGGCCTCCGACCAGCGCGAGAGCATCTCCGGCTGCACGAGCGCCTTCAGCGACGCCATGTAGTCCTGGCACAGCGGGCACCAGAAGTGGCGGATGAACACGGCGATCGTGCGGTGCGCGGCGAAGAGCGACGCGAAGCTCACGCGCGTGCCGTCCTCGCAGGTGAGCGGGAGCGGCGCCGCGCGCCGGATCTGCTCCTCCGTGGGCAGGTCCCATTCGCCTGGGCGCACAGACGGAGAGTCGGTCGCATCGGCGCCGGAAGGACCGCAGCAAGCAGCTTGGGATCCCGACGAGTGAGGCTGCGCGCTGCAAGACACCGGCGGCGGTGGTGGCGTTCTCCCGAGTGCTTTTGATTTAGGCTTTTCTGTCGACGTCGACGAAGTGTCCATCAGCGGCGGAGGACTTGGCGCGGGTCTTGGCGAAGTATACGCCTCCTCTTCGTCGTGCTGCCATTCGAAATTCGTCGGCGAGCTGGGAAGGGATATGTTCACAATCGAAGTGCCCGAGATCGAGTACGAACTCGGCGAGACGGAAGAAAGTGACATCGGCGGGAACGAGAACATCCTCGAATGGCGCGGCCTCATCGTGTTCCCGTTTTCTTACCGCTCTTGAGCACGGTTTCCAACCGCGCTTGCAAAGCCGGCGACGTCGAGCGCTCCATCCTTTTTATAGGGCCAGATATGGGTAGCAAAGCCGCGTCGAAAGATCGTCCTTGTCCTTGGAACGGGACAGGTGTATCATTTCTGGAAGGTGGCAGCTCGTGGCCTTTTATCTGCTCTTGAGGCGCCCGCGACCCGGGTGAGAAATCAGCTACGCCGCTTTCACATTGAATACTAGTCAGCTTCTGCAGTCTGTGATTGTGATGATCAGGGCGAGCATCATCATTGTTGTCGTTGACACTGATGAGCAGTGGGCGTTCTGCTGGATTAGGTTTCGTATGCGGATTACCAATGCTCGTTGCAAAAGGCTGGTGGGCCCAAGGCGACGGTGTTGGAATCAGTAGATGCAGACGTTTCTGGTTATCAAAGACCGTGGGGACGTCTAAAGATATCGACCGTTTAATCGATGTTGTTCCAGGCGATACAGCCACTGCGAGTTCTTGTTCTCCTTGTCCTGCTCTTGTTTTAGCGTTGACATGGGGCCAGCGCTTCTCTGATGCTGGATAATCCGTGGTGCCTGCAGATGCGGGGGAATATCTGGAGGCGGGCTCGGCTGGTGCCAGGCAACCGTAGACATAACAGCTTGAGGCGCCGATATCGAGGCTTTGTGCACCTTGCGCGGCTCAGCCGCTCTCCGTCGTTCAGTAACGTTGATCACCTGCGTCTTGGTCGTATTTCCCAATCTAATGTCGCTAGACGCCTTGGCATTGCTGCTAGCGGTTGTACTGCCAACAAGCTGGACCGCTTCTTTGGAATAAGGAACTTTGGGAACCGGAGATGAGCGGGCTCGGTGCGCCCCGTTGAATTAATGAAAGGAGCTTGAGCTTGGACGCGGTCTTCGGTTTGCTGTTGGCGATGGATCCGGCGGCATGCTGTCGATCTAAGTTACTCCTGGGGTCGCCTACTGGTATGGGATATGGACACACCAACGAAGGATCGGGGCGCGTTGGGGAGGGGTGGTGTTTGGCCGGAATCGAATCTCAGAGGTCGAGGACGCGGCATCGCTCTCCATGCCATAATAATCGGAGAGATCTGCATCCTCTGGGTGGACGAACGCAATGGATCATACAATCCTGCAGTCCTTTTGGGCGACGCGACGGTAATGTTCACGTCTGTTTGCGACGCGTTGGGGCTCGCGATGCACGGGAACGCCTGCAGCTTCGTTGCACTGGGTGCGTGAATCTGGGAATACCGCATATAGTGACCAATTTTCTCCGTCAAAGCGGGCCTGGCCTTGGATTTTGGCGAAGGCGATGGAGAAGGCGACATGCTGATCAAGCGCGCGCTAGTCAGCGTGGTGGAGGCGTTCTGGGAGAGAGGAGAAGGATTCATGTACGACATGGAACGTCTGCGCTCGCTAGGGACTTCCAAAGTTTCCTGGCTTCCATACGCGCCTAAATACGTGAAGGCGGGCGAAGCACGGTCTAGGAGGGCGCTAGAGGTGCGATTACGAAGGACCCACAGCGGCGCAAATGGATCCAGGGGATCTGGCGAGGGATAGCGCTCGGAGACATCGACGGTGGGCGGTGGCTTGCGCCTGATGCGCTGCACGCCAGGCGCTCTGAGATCCAAGTACGAGCAGGATGGCGAGGAGAGCATGGCCAGAGATAGCGACCGAAGGGCTGGAGAGGGCCCTTAAGAGCGGGAGATGCGTTACGGCAGGACCATGCAGTCTCTGCATGCCTCGGAGGGCAGGACGGGGTGGGTATTTAAAAGGGCGACGATGTGGTGAGGCTGGCAACACGTGCCCGCGTCTCTTCTGCTTCTTCTCGTCCGCCGCCCTACGTGCATCCAGCAGCCTATCAGTCCCAGCCTGTCTTCCACTGATGTTTTTCTCCTGTTCATTACACGTAATCCCTTCGAAGATGCCGTCTTCATTGCCAGCCTCTCCGTGGCATGGCGTATCCAAGTCCGCGATCAAGCGTTTCCAGTCCACGGAAACTCTGGAAACCACATCGCTCGCTCGCGGCTGTATCATAGGAGAGGTATATATACCACTATTGTTTTCATTGACGAATGTAATTAAAACCTTACCGGGTTCAATGGTTTTACACTTGGCCTGACGACGAACGCAACTTGCCTGAACATCATCCGCATTTTCAAGAAGTTACCGCATAAATAGCACATGAAGAGCTACAAAAGGTTCCTTCTTTCCCTGCGTCATTATTTCGAGATGATCATTGGTTGGTGTATACAGCATACATGGACGTTTCGATTGATGTCGGATATCGCTAGATGGAATGCCCAGTAGAACGGAAGATGAGACGGTGTTTCGTCACTGTATTCTGATAAGCAGCATCAAATGGCCTTTGGAGGGCTGCGAGACTTACTCTCCTAGATTCACTATATCTGCACACAGATGATACTTGAGCTTGAAGCTTGACGGTCGCATTGATAGTATCATTGATAGCACGCCTCGTCATTTCCAGGCACATGCCAAATCCAAAAATAGAAAAATACCTACATCGCAGTCTATTTATAACTCTCCCCCACAGTGCCTATCACAGGATGCAGTACCAAATAAATGTGTATTATTTATTCGGTCCTTTTGTAATGGTTTATTTACATCACACTGCAGATATCTGACAATGAAGAATTTGGAAGATATTTGGTACAATTTAATAGATAGAGATGTTCAATTTATCTGCTATATACGAGATGGGTTACCTGGTATAAACTTTGCCAATAAATTGATGCCCTTTATTTGGAGCATATTTACATATTGAGCAGGTTGATTATTTGACAACATATGTATATGACACAAACAAATAACATTTGAATAAAGAGAGCAATTTTATTTGGTAGGCATATTTAAATAAATAAGGAGAGATTATTTGGTAGTTATTTGGTAGCAGATTTGCCTCGTCAAAGGGGCAAATCCGAAATTTGCCGCACAAAAAACGGCAAATCTGGAATTTGCCTCGTCAAAGGGGCAAATTCGAAATTTGCCATGCAAAAAACGGCAAATCTGGAATTTGCCTCGTCAAAGGGGCAAATCCGAAATTTGCTGCGCAAAAAACGGCAAATCCGAAATTTGCCGCACAAAAAACGGCAAATCTGGAATTTGCCTCGTCAAAGGGGCAAATTCGAAATTTGCTGCGCAAAAAATGGCAAATCCAAAATTTGCCTCATCAAAGGGGCAAATTACTGAGGCAAATTTTGGATTTGCCGTTTTTTGCGCGGCAAATCTCGAATTTGCCCCTTTGATAAGGCAAATTCCAGATTTGCCGTTTTTTGCACGGCAAATTTCGAATTTGCCCCTTTGACGAGGCAAATTCCAGATTTGCCGTTTTTTGTGCAGCAAATTTCGGATTTGCCCCTTTGACGAGGCAAATTCCAGATTTGCCGTTTTTTGCATGGCAAATTTCGAATTTGCCCCTTTGACGAGGCAAATTCCAGATTTGCCGTTTTTTGCGCGGCAAATTTCGGATTTGCCCCTTTGACGAGGCAAATCTGCTACCAAATAACTACCAAATAATCTCTCCTTATTTATTTAAATATGCCTACCAAATAAAATTGCTCTCTTTATTCAAATGTTATTTGTTTGTGTCATATACATATGTTGTCAAATAATCAACCTGCTCAATATGTAAATATGCTCCAAATAAAGGGCATCAATTTATTTGCAAAGTTTCTATTAGATAAACCATCTCATATATAGCAGATAAATCGAACACTTTTATCTATTAAATTGTACCAAATATCTTCCAAATACTTTGTTGTCAGATATCTGCAGTGTGATGTAAATAAACTATTACATAAGCACCGAATAAATAACATACATTTATTTGGTACTGCGCCCTGTGTATGTCATTCGTCATTGGCGTCATCACCATCTCAAAATAATGGCACCCCGCACTATAAAGTCTACGCAAACCCATTCACAAATTTGCATAACATATCATGGCCAGCATTCAACCCACCCCATCCAATTCCGAACCCACCGGTTCACTGCCCACTACTGAGTCCACCACACCAGCCCCGGCAAGTGGTACCACTGCCTATCCTGAGCAGCACCATGCCGGGCATGTGGGATACGGACCAAACTACCATTCGGGTCCTGTAAGTACTTCACTCCTCCATTATTATGTTTCATTTCCAACAGATCACATAATTGTTTTAGTCACTGGAAGATAAAATGGAAGGCTTGAAAGAAGAGATCAAGGGAAAGCTGACGCACAATCCCGACCGGGTCCAACACGGACGCGAAATTTACACTGGGGAACAGAAGCGCAAGGAACTTACAGGCGAGGTTGGTCTATGGTTTATTTGAATTTATGATGATACATGTTGTTAACGATGTCGTTTGTGGTACTCACAGGACGAGGCTAATCCGTTTGCGACCGCAAAAGACGACAAAAGCGAAGACGCTAACAAAGGCAAAGACAAGGGAAAACATGGGAACGAGAACGAGAAGGAAGGAGAGAGCGTACAGCTCCCCTCTGGCTCTATAGCAGATTCGAGTCCTCCATCGGAAAACCCCACCCGAAACTCCACCCAATCTCACAACGTCAACGCCAAAGCTACCCCAGCAGGGATGGCAGTAGATCAGGGCCATGGGCCAGGTGCCAAGCAGCAAGCAGCGACAGTGGCTCCTGGAGGCACACATGAAGCAAACATCCAGAAAGACGGCGGGGCAGTAGACAATGTCAAGCAAATCGATGCGCGGAACTGAGGCATGAGCCGAGCTGCCAGTGAGAGAGTTGTACCATGATACCCTAGTAATTGATTCTAGATATGATGTAACCTACATGATATGGACTTGAATACGTGTATCGATATGTTTGAACTTTGGATGGTGCTCGACCTATCGAATGACCTAAGTGATCACCAGGTAAAGCTCAAAGTAATCGTTGCCACAACCAGCAAAATAACTTCCATGATGGGAAGCCTTGTTTGAGCAAATCCATGAGCACCTGCCAGTGCCGTGATGTTTCCTGCGAGACTCTGCTTCCTATACACATTGAGCGAATTTATGCTCCATGTCGCGTTCTGTTGTATGAGCAGTGGTCAGGCATCTAGGGGACCAAAAGCTGAGAGTGTTCGGCTTACCACGAAGTTCGTTGGATCCATGAGTCTGTCGGCACAGGTGCCCGGACATCCAGAGGTCGCGTACGAGTTTCCTGCCCAGTCACCTGTCCGTACAAGTCAGTGGCTAAACAGCACAAGTTAGCGAGAAAATAGAAAAAAAGACAAACCGCAGAAAGTAATATCTGTATGACATCAAATATTTATTAGATGAACGAACGTGTAATTGAGGTGAGAGCGACGAACCGAATACAATTGTGTGGTTGACGAAATAATTTTCGATATTACAGGTGTCGTTTTTGAGCATAGCAGATGGAGGACCCCATAAGGAAGGATTAGGATTGCCCTGCGTCACATCTGTTGGAATGGCCGCTCGAAAGAAAGACCCTTAAACAGTGTATTAGAAGACTGGGATATACGGATCCGAGTTAAAGGGCTCACAAACAGAAATGTCATTCTCGTCCCACTTCATCGCGAGAATTCCACCGCCCTGTGCTTCGAAAAACGGTCCGTATGAGGCTTGACTCCATTCGATCACAGCGCAGCCGCTGTTATCGTTGGCATTCGCGTCGCAGTTCGTATTATTGGTCCCACCGCTTTGCTAAATATCATTGTTGAATTCATCCTGATAAGCTTCAACGACATGTCCGAGAATACTTACGACAACTTGTCCAGTGTACGCTGCGTTTGGATCAAGTTGGCAACCTGATAGTGGAAGGCAATAGGTGAGGCAATTAGAACTCTATAATAAAATATGCCAGGGCCTTACCTGGGTTGGTATGCCATGTAACTTGGTTGTGTTCATTATCATGTACACCTTCGAGGATATCGATCTCTCCATTCTATTTGCAAACACAGTTAGAGCCATAGAAATCAATCAAGTATGGAAAGAATTATTCCGCACTGCAGGCCACGTCAGTCCTGTAGTCCAGAACGCAGGCCAAATCGCTAGTCGATGTCAATATGAGCATATTTCGCATGTAACAAAGCATGATTTATTTCCTCTTACCGCATCCCCAGGGAGCCTTGTTGAGATCGAGAATAAAAAGTCCACCATTATAAGTGGAGTTGCTGCTAATGCGTACACTAGGAGCAAGCAGCGATCAGATGTTGGGTGTCCAAGAAGAACTATGTTATATCAAGCTACCTCGACCGATTCACGTTTGGAGGTAGGACCGTGGTGTCGTCGGCTTTCATGATGACTATGCCATCGTCCTGCACGTATGCATACTTATTTTGAAATGCGGTGGTTTGATTCACATAGCTTCGTTGGACATAGCAATTGAGCCAAAGCCAATGAACACAATGATGGAGACTCACGTTACAGTGCCACTGAACGTTGTTCAACCCGAATAATTATAAATGAGCTATAATTATTCCCAGCAGTCATTCCGGCACTCACTGTGTATAGTCTGGTAGATCGAAAAAGGACCATCGACTAATGTCGAACATGAACATGGGAGTCAATGATACGAGATGCAGATTGAGTGCTCACTCGAAGAAAGTTTTCCCAGCGTATGTATCCTGTAGTAGCCACAGAAAGGCTGAACCATTTGGGTTGAAGTTTATACCACTAGAACTGAAGTCATTGGAAGCAGTGCGCTTCGAAGGCCAAAATGTTCGAGGAAGATTGAATGCGGATGCCAACGTATCACGTATACGCAAATCGGGCAAAGCTGAAGCTGGAATGATATTTATGGATAGAACAAGGAGACAGAACGGAAGAGTGTCGTAGATCATGAAACCGTGCTTGAGTTTAGGTTCAATTGATGATTTCTGAAATGAAGCTGTATGCTCTCTAGATGAAGAAGATCCCAAGGATAGAAATTGACGTAGATTTGTGATTGGGAGAGGAGTGGGTCGTGGTGTCGTTAAATGTCGTTAGAAGCTTGTCCACATGGAAAGTGCGAGGCAATGTTGTTGAAACTTTGAAAAGCAGCGAGGCAACTCAAGCCTCAAGGCATGGTTGACCGAGAATAACTCCATCAGGAGCGTTAATATTGGAATTTCCCACCATTGTTGTTGAACGTTGACCCTTCATTAGAGTCATCGTTTTGTCTAAAAATCTGAACTATCTACAAGCTAATTGTAGAATTCGGACATGAACAGTGACTAGTGACCATTGATCTCGTAATTGAAAGGAAAGAACTATAATAACAATACCCGTATGTACAACGTACTGACAAGTGACTAGTAACTGCTACAAAATCTGATGAAAATGTTCAATTGAATCATTTCTTCACAAAAGAAGCAAATGAAAAGGCCGGCGCTGGCGGAGGTGCAGAAAAAGTTGGTAGTGGCCCCCATTCAAATCCAGGGGGTGCAGGGACTGCTGCTGCTACCGGTACTGGATTCCGTTTGAATGGTTGGTGCTTTTTCGCTTTCGCTGCTCCGCGATGCCCTGAAGGAGATGGGAGCCATTGGGATCGAAGTTGTCTGGCGGAATATCCCAGTCGGCGAATGCTTCCCCAGCAGTTGAAGTCTCGCCGAACAAAGACGGTCCTGAACTCGGCGTCTTCTTTGGGGTAGCAAAATCCACAGGCGCACTAGGCGCAGTGCTGACTTTGGTGTTCAGCAGAGGTTCCGAACGCACTGACAAAAGTGCTTTCTTCAACCGCGAAGCAGCTCGTTCGGCATTCAAAGCGGCGGCAGTTATAGCAGCGACATTTTGAGTAATGTCGGAGGGTTGACGATTGCCAACGTCAGGAAGGCGGGCGTCTCTAGTGAGAGTGGCCACTGTTGCCTCTTTCATGTTAAGTTTGGAGACACGAGCTGCCAGCCGAGCGACTTCATCACTTTGTTGGTCAATAGCTATCTCGATGTTCCGATAAGTACGATTGATGGTGTCCAACGAGGGCGCCCTGTTGTATTTCTTGTGAGCACCGTGCAAAACCAAATTATTTTCACGAACTTACCTGAAACTTGGCTTGTAGGATGTGGACCGCGCCAATTTCTTTTTATCTTCCTCTAAATGGGTTTCAAGCTTTTGAATGCGATCGCGGATAGTCTAATACGACTCGTCAGTCAAGCAAAAGCGTATCGAATCTAGTTGACATACCCTGATACTTTTACGCAGCTGCGCCTGCGTTTCGCTATATTCGGGTCCCAATGTTCGTGACCTCAACATTTTTGCGAATTCCTTGTCATCCTTGGCCTTGTTAAATCTCGCAATTTCTTCTCGTCTTGTTCCAGCTAAAAGAGATGGGGTTTGTTTCTGATACATAGATGTGTAACTATCGTACTCACCTTTCAACATATTGCTTTGGATCTCGCGCAATGTCTGCTGGTCTTTCTCCTTGTTTGATTCAAAGATATCAAGGTCGGCCTCATATTGTGTCAAGACACGCTTGAATTGTTCCAAGTCGTTGAGAGTCCACTTTGTTCTATCGCCTAGATCAGCTTTCAGGCGTGAACCACCTAGCTGGCTCTTTATTTCATCCTTAGTCTTATACGCAGCCTGGAGGAGATGTTGCGTCTGCGAGGAAGAAAACGGTATTAGCAAGGGAAATAAACACCATGATCTATGATTTATTTACCTGGAGGAAGTCAGACTGCATGGAAATGACCAAACGCATGCACTCTTTTTGCATGCCTTCTTCAAGAGCGGCCTCGGGCCTTGGTGGCGATAGAGTTTGGGGAGTCAATGGCGCCTCCGTGAGCGGAGATGGTTTAGGTGGAGAAATTCCTGGAATAGCTCCGCCGAACATGGAGGGTGCCGGAGTCTTTGGCGCTTGTTTAGGAGTACCAAAAAGACTATTGGTTGCTGAGCAGGAGATGGAGAAGGAAATCCTCCAAATGTACCCTGTGCGGGCATTGGCGGTAATGTTGGTGATTTGATGCCAGAGGGCCCTGATGGCGTAGCGATAGCATTCTTGAGAGAAAATGGAGAACCGCCAAAAAGAGATGGCGATGGCGGACCGGTGGCAAGAGATGGCGCCGTTGCAGGCAAGCTAGGAGGAACAGTGGCTGGACGACCAAAGAGCGGCTGGGAAGGGGCGAGTGTTTTTTCAGGAACTTTCCCAAAAATACTAGGAGAAGACGCAGCAGCCGCTGCCAAGGCTCCTAAACCACCCAATGCTGGGACATCAGGTTTTGTGGAAGAGGGTGAAGACACCGGAGCAAGGGACGGGCTTTTGACAACGGCAGGTGGTGCAGGGTAGAGAAGGCGTGGTAGGAGTTGGCGATTTGTTGCCGCCCAGAACGGAGAGCAAGGGTGGGGTTTTTGGTCTCTTCATAGACGTTTCCTCCTTTTCGTCCTCCTCTAACTTAACCGGTAAGACTTCGACGGGTGGCGCTTTAGGTGATACTGGAATCGGAGCAACTATTTTCTTCTCCTCATCTTCATCGTCACTACGTGAGATTGCATTTGCCAACGGCGAGCTGCGTGCAGGCCTTGTACTGGGTCGCCCAAGGCCAATCCCAAACGACGGCGGCGTAGCATTTGATACAGGTGTTGTAGGAGGCTGAGTAATCGGCGAGATTGGCTCCTTGACCGGTGTACCTGGGGGTGTCGCGCTCCTTTCTCTCTCCTGTGGTTGCGGCTCGGCGGGCTGCTCTTCCTCCTCGTCAGGTGACAGCGTTATCTTGATTGAAGGTGTTTCTGGTTGTGGGGTTGCTGATGGAGACCTTGATAAGTCCTTAGAGGTAACTGGAGTTTCGGCAGATTCTTCGCCTTCCTCCTCCTCTTCCGGCAGCTCATTTTCTTCTTTATCCGACGACCCCTCCTCCCCAGATTCCTCTTCTTGGTACGAATCACTGAACGTTTCAGACAAGAAAGAATTAGTGTCATCTTCGTCGCCGCTATGTTCTGCATCCTCATCCGACTGAGGCTCCTCCACCTCGCCTTCTTCGTATTCTCCTTCCTCCTTTGACTCCTCTTCAGTAACTTCAACAAACGAACTGGAAGTAGATGAAACTGAAATGGATCCATAGGAAGGCTCTTCTGACACTGGTTTCTTTTTCTCGGTGACCTTGCCGTCCTCCTTCGAAATAGGAGCAAATGCAGAGAGAGGAGCAGTCGGACCTTTCTTGAGGGGTGTCTTCGGCGTAGCAAACAGAGAAATCCGTTCTGAAACGTCTTTCTCCTCTGACTTGGAAACCAAAGGAGGGGCAGGTGCCTTTTCTGGATCTGTCGTCTCTTCACCACCAGTCTTGAGCAGATCAGCGAACGACGTTTTATTTGGAACGTATGCGGAGAAACTGCTCGAGGCCCCACTGAATGCACTAAATGCACTGACAGTTGGACCTTTCGTCGGCGTTGTGGTAGGCGGTGTAACAGGTGTAAATGCGGACTTGACACCTCCCAGAGCAGATGTCGAACCAAACGTCGGAGCTGCCACAGCATTGGTAGGTGTCTTTGGAGAACTCCCAAAGCAAAGATTGAGGTCGTTGGCGGTGTGTCAGACGGTTTCTTGTAGAACGGAGAGTTGGCGTTAGGCCCTCCGAAGCTTCCAAACGCCCCAAACCCGCTCGCAGGTTTGAATGCAGAGGGTGTAGTTTGAAGATTGCTAAATGCATTGGGTGTGGACGAAGGCGTAAACGAAACAGCGGTTGGCTGAGCGGCGGGTGATTTGTGAGGCTCAGGCGATGATGGCGGAGAGGCATGTTCAGGGCTCCCTGGGCTACCTTCATCAATGTTTGCAAATGGTGAAGGTCTAGAAGGGGTCGCAAAAGCTGATGGACTGGCCGCCGATGAACTGGTACCCGCGAAAGCATTTTTGGTTGTTCCGAATACCGAAGTCCGTGAGGTAGCGTCTGCTGCAGGGGTTGAAGGTGCGGCAAATGGAGAAGAGGTTGTGGTAGTCGTAGTTGATCCACCGAAGGCGCTCGTGGTTTTTGTGCTCTCCTTTGTCGGTTCAGAAGATTCGAAAGCCGAAGGAGTGTTAGAGGCAAAGGCACTGAATGCACCCCCAGAACTAGTTGCATTCGAAGCAAATGCGCCAAATCCTCCCTCAGTAGTCGGT
Source organism: Pholiota molesta (assembly GCA_014925825.1). Taxonomy (NCBI): domain Eukaryota; kingdom Fungi; phylum Basidiomycota; class Agaricomycetes; order Agaricales; family Strophariaceae; genus Pholiota; species Pholiota molesta. The sequence continues at coordinate 699,906 of JACGCK010000008.1, forward strand.
TTGGATTCTGAAGCAGCAGTCGACCCTAAAGCTGTACCAAAGGTACTAGGCGCCGCAGATGCAAAAGCACTGAAGCCTCCAGAACCCGGCGTTGTCGTTGATGTTGCGCTTCCAAAAGCTGTGGGTGTATTGGCAAAAGCGCTGAAACCGCCACTGGTCGTGGAAGTAGTAGATGGCGCTCCAAGACTAGGCTTTCCAATGCTGGCTGCCCGAAGCTGGCTGCCGAATGCTGGCTTGCCGAAAGCTGGGTTTGCAAATCCTGATTGGCCAAATCCAGAAGCAGCCGCAGGTTGGAAGGAGTACCGAACGCAGAAGTTGTCGATGTAGCTGGCTTGGGAGCTTCGAAGGTGGAATTTGGTTTGAAGCTGCCGAAGGCACCAAATCCAGTTGCTGGTTTGACGAGCGGTCCACTGCCAAAGCCAGATGATTGGTCGTTCGTGGTTGGTGTGGAAGTTGTAGTTGAGAAAGAGCCAAACATGCTATTACGCGCATTTGGATCAGAAGGCGTCGCACTACCCAACCCAAAGCCTCCGAGTGATGGGGTAGAATCTGACATGGATGCCTCTCGAGTCATGGTGGGTGATGAGGGTGGTTCATTAGCGGGTTGGACATTGCTGCCGAAACTTGCCTGACCGAAAGCATTACTTGGGCTAGAACTCAAATTTCCGAATGCGCCCGATGTGGTGGATCCAAAAGGACTCGATCCACTACTTCCAAAGGCATTGTTAGTCCCGCCAAATGCACCAAAGCCCGCAGCAGGCTTCACACTGCCGAACGCTGATGTCGACGCTTCATTTTGGTTTGACTGACTAAATGCAGATGAACCAAAACCTGAAGCTGCCCCAAATGCAGACGGTTGACCAAATGTGTTTGCCCAAACGCCGACGTGGCTTGGGGTGATTTTTGTCCAAATCCTGTCTGCCCAAAAGCGCTGGCCTGGCTTCCAAAGGCTGATGTAGATTGCTGGGAAAGCTGGACTGTCCAAAAGCACTTGTCGTTGTCGTGCTTCGTTGGGCAAAGCGTTCGGAGCAGCAGTCTCTTCAGCACTCATATCGGTATCTTTGCCTGCTTCTTGGACTTGGGTAGATACCTGTCCAGCAGAGGGTGGCAGACCAGATGCGTTGGGGTAATTATTCCGAGATATGGCTTTGAATGTTCAAGGTGCCAACCTTGTAGCGACCCATCGTTCAAATATGCATACATAATAGGTGCCGCAGCAGTTGAATCAGTCAAATCGCTCTCCAAAGCCAGAGGATAGTGTCCTCCATGGAACTATCTAAAGGTAATGATAGCGGGTTCTCTTGCGATTGGCGATACCAAGTATTTCCAATATTGCCCAGCACCTCCAGATCGACTGAAGATGCATCACCGACGATAGTTAGAGACTTGTTTTCGTCGATAGATGCGGAATCAGCATCCCACTTTGGGAAACTGAGTACGTATGCATTTTGGAAATTGCGGTCGCTAATTGCGAAGGGATGATCAGGCGCAAAGTAGGTTGCGGTCGATGTTTTCGTGTCGAGAACAATGATGTGTTGTTTGGGAGATGAATCGCCTTGGGCGGCATAGCTTGTACGGAATGTATGGCCAGGACCGAGCCAATTCAGGGACGCCAGAATCCATCAGCCGTAGGCGGTATGTGTTTGTGTGGAGTGGTCTTATTTGTGAGAGAATAGGTCAAAATATCCCCAGTCTGCAGACCGATAGCAATGTGCTTTCCTTTCGGAGACCACGAAGCTGATATGAAGGTGAGTCATAGTATGGACGAGACTATGGCATGTAAACTTACCAGCAATGGGTTGGGTCATAAGGTCTGTTGCCGTCCACCCTCCCTGCGGTTCCAACTGCGTGTCCAAAAGCTGAACTTTGCCATTGGAAACGACGGCGATGAGATCGCTTAGACCAGGCTCCGCTCCAGGATTTGGTACAATTTGCCGCACAGACGTCGTTTGAACATGAGCGCTGGTCAAAGGATGTACTTCGTTTGCGTCTTCGGTAAACAGTTGAGAGGTATCGAATAGAAGTAGAGAGCCTTTTCTTGTGCCACGATTAGTCGCGACTCTTGGGCTGCAAATCTAACAATGTTGGCGCGATATGGGGTAGACACTGTTCGTTTAGCGGCGAAGAGTTCACCTGGCGAGTCTTTCGCAGACGAGAAAGATGACCGGAGATCCTCGAGGGTGGAGAATAAGAGATCTATTTCATCAATTCAGCTAAACAGTTCCAGGATAGTCGGTGAATGCATACCTGAACCGGAAGTCGAGTGTTTGACCGCAACAAACCAACCCTTTGAGTTCGCGACATCGAAAAGATTGTAGATGTCGAAGGACTAAGCGAGATAGGTTGCGAGAGGTAGATTCGCGCGTGTTTATTGAGTTGGCGGAAAGTGGGATACTATGTGTTGCACTTAGTTGAAATCATTTGAAACAATGCTCGTTACGCACATTAAATCCTTCAGACGGGCATTCCTTGGCTGCTGGGTCGATTTTGACCTGCGACTGAACAGGTCTATTCAAAGGCGTGAGGTCGTTCATCGTGATGTCGTGTGATTCATACGAAGAGATAGAAAACAAGATGGAAGAGAGACAAGCGCCTGAAGAGAGCCACTTCGGACGCGCGAAAGAGTTGAAATGATGCACGACGCTGCACGGCGTCTTAACTCTTGATTCGATCACGTGATGAACTGTGATTGACTCGGCATGCCGATTGACTCGCGTCTTCGACTCAATTCCCCAACTACTTCATCTTGTACAAGCCAGGAGTCGCTCAGCGCTCAGTTCGACCTTTCTTTGGACATTCTTGAACTTCAGGGAAAAATTTGGACCGCAAAATTCATAGCGGCACAAAGAACGACCAATTAATAACAGTACAATGTGGCATCTCTTCGTGAAAGTTCGTCTACATAAAGTAATCGATACCATGTACTTTTATCAAGGATTCATGATCATAACCGTAAAGAAAGCGTAATCGTATGTATGCGTATGTAGGTAAATATTTTGGATGCAAGTAAGCAATAGTAGTAGTACCGGTCCAAAATTTAAGTCCAAGAAAAAATAATAAAGATTGTCAATGGTAATAGTGCACAAGATAGAGAGAGTAGGATAGGGTTCATGCCTTGATTACAAGTAAAATATACATAGACGGGTCGCCAAATTATACCAAGGTGGGTCGATATCAGAGCACAATTAATGAATAATCGCCTGTCTGAAGGGTATATGCTTGACGGCTGGTGATCGCGGGTTTGTCATTCGCCATAGACCAGAGACGCGGAATGTCGATATAATAGGAGGGGAAATGTTCGTTGCATAAAGACTGCGAGAAAAGTCCAAATGAATGATTGCTGGTCGGAAAGAGGAGGAAAAATAATAGATGGCGGATATGAAACCCAAGGGCTGGCGTCAGGAATCAAGAGAGATCAAAACAAGAAATTTGTGAGACCAAGCTATCACCAACAATAACTTCAAAACCAGGCGATGTCCATGAACGAACTCGAAAACCAGGCCAGTAAGACACAGCGCACAGAGAAAACAGAGATCCAAGAAGCCTTTCCATTCACGTCCGATTTGTGGTGATACTCTTCGCTGCTTCTTAAGACTCTCTTCTCGCCTCGTTCCTTGTCTTTGACCCTGCCATTCAAATTGGAGGGCGATTTACGAGTTCACCCTTGTCGCCTAGTCCAGTACTCGAGTTCTCCTTGTTGTCGAGTGTCGAATCGCCGCCTTACGTCTTGAAGGCAAAGTCCGACTGCGCACCACACCATAAACGACCGTCCCGTTCGTTGTACTGCTTGAAGACCCTTCCTGTATTGGCAACATGCCGTTTATGTGCCGAATATCTTGACCATTACTGCTAATTACGAGTTCTGGGAAAGAAAATAGAGGTTCAGTCAAAAAAATTAAACATGAACTTGGGCAGACATAAATGCGTATGGATGCCCTGATGAACATGAGTCTTGAGGCCTCTATGAACACCTTTCCAAATGCCGGTTGACCGGGAAAAAAGAGAGCTAAAACTCACCGCTCCGCTCCATCGTAGTCCTCCTGCGCATCGCCTTAATCCGCTCCTATCCTCTTTCTCTTTCGTCTTCATCCGCTCCTTATCCCTATCTTCTTTCCTCCAAGCGCCAGAAACCACCACCAACGCCATTTCCGGCTGCCCCCGCGGAAGGATAGCCCATCGGCACGAGTCTCCAGGCGTCCCCATCCACGTGCGATTCCTCCTCCTCCGAGGGTACAACATGACATCGTCGACGTCCGACGCGCCTGAGCCGAGCGGCGCCGCCCACCCCTGGCTGAGCCCATATGGAAAGGGAGACTCGGTCGGAAAGCGTGGCAGCGGGGCGAGACCGGCCGCGTATAGCTCTGCTGCTGTTGGGATGGATATGACGACTGGGACTGCGAGGGATGAGGCGACATCTGCCCAGGCGAGGCCGCGCGCGCAGGTGAGGTAATGAGCGCTGTGGACTGAGGGTCCGTGTGCGCGAATCGTGAGTGGATCGGCGTCGGCCCATGGGCATTTACGTGTTGCCCTGCATGTATCGGCGGCGCCGCAGGTTCAGGATATGCGATTCTCCGTGTCGAGGTAGGGTTGGTGTAGTGTGATTGCGGTGGTTGCTGCTGATACTGTGTTGGTGCCCAAAATCATGGCCATGCCTTTGATCGCTCTCATGACCGTTGATGACCTCCATGCTGGTGATGGTGGCATAGACGACATTGGCGTTGCAAATTCACTTCCACCTTCTCCTGAGTGATCAGAGACTAGCAGATGGACTCCAGGATTTTCATGTGGATGTCGCCGTTGATTTTCTTGCAGTTTTGAATTGGCAGCAGCGGAGGCATGGTGATTGGGAGTGACCAGCTCCACTTGAAGCGACGTACGTCGTATATGTTGTGGCTTCGGCGTGGGCGATATTGGTGGCGGCTGTGGGTATGGATATGAATTATTTCTGGAGCTTTTGGCGGAACAGGCGAGCTCGGGCTAGCGCGCCCAGGGCCTGATCCAGGTCCTGCCCCGATCCTGACCCACGGTTCTGCGTTTGCCATGCGCCTACATCCGGACTCCACTTATCACCCTTGGCGGTAGTAGTCCGCGGCGTACTGGGCCCAGCATCCGCGTTCGCCAGCCACGCGCTATCCATCGCCCCCTGCTTCGTCGGCGTCGACGTGCCCTCCGCCATTTTCCGGCCCCCCTCCCGGCGCACCCGCTCCTCTCGACGGCCCTGCACCCGATCCACCTGCACCGCCACTCGCGGAACCTCCCTGCCCAGCACCAACATCGTCGTCATCGCCTGGGAATCCGCCCGCAGGCGGTGGAGGCACGATATCGAGCATAAACCAGTCCTGGTGCGCAATCAGGAATTCCAGCACTTTTTGGCTTAATGCGTGCGCATGCGGACTCATTTCGTGTTTGGGATGCGAAATTATTCCCGGCCGAAATATCACCGCCAAGTCTATAACAATGAAAAACAGAAGTAGCAGGCTTTGAAAAGGGACTTACTTGTGGCCGTCATCAGGTTCTTGTCCGATTTTCGTGCGAAGACCGAAAGGAGATCAAGAACATAGAGTAAAAGGTATTGATTTGCTCGCGGCATACCGCGGATTAGGGCCTTGTACGTTGCAATCACTTCTTCTTGGTTGAAGGGTTGTTTGTCTAGTCCACAATAAGCATTGGCAAATAATAATAGGGTATCAACGGACCTAGTGTGTCACGGAACTGAATAGCAATAAATACAAAAACATGAAGATAAAAAAAAGAAAACTCACAAGATGGTACATATCATATGGTATTACCGGTTCCTACGGAATAAAAAAAATAGGTCAGTTGCGGCTAAACGATGATCATTTTGGCAGGGTCCGACAAGCGCTGACGTACACCAGTGTAAACGTACATTGTACACCAGTGATCGCCATGGCCGTAATCCATTGAACCCATCCGCAGCATTCTCGCGCAGGAGAAACAAGACTCACTGGCATCTGGGTCAGGTATCTTCGAAAGACGCTTGCGACGTCATGAGTGGTATACGTTTCGTTTTTCCAGTCGAGAGATTTGCCGTACTGTCGGGAAATAGTTAGTGATACACGATGCAGCCATCCGAGCAATAAGCCAACAGAGAAACAAATGTGAGCAAAAGTGATGAGAAGGATCGGAAGCGGAGCGGACATGAGAGACCGTTATTACTCCAAGTGACAACAGAACCTGGACTCACGCGAGGAGGGGCTTCGAATGCTGCCTGGAGGTCGCGCATGCGCTTGTTCGAGCCATTGACACGGAACGTACCCGGCACTTCAGTGGCTAGCATCGAAGATGGGAGCACCAAGACGTGGAAGGCATAGTGGAACCAATGTACCATTCTCTTTTAGATATAGCCCACTTCATTATCGAGAGGCGCAAAACATGTCAGATAGAGAATTGGAACATAGGTTTGGAACGCACCATTTCGCGACGACAACAGGTATATAGCCCCAGACGTAGAGATCGCCATTGGCGTCTGCAGTTGATATTTGCACGCTCGCATAGCGCAGACTCTCCTTCAGTGGCTTTCCAAAGACGGGGTGGTCTGCGGTGTCGAGGGCTGTATAATGTGCTGTGATTCCCGGACGCCGAGTGCAGTGCACAGATGACAGACCTCTATATGGCGCGACGTCGAAAGCTTCCTTCTTCGTCTTCTGGACGAAATTGAAATGATGCCACCAAGCCTTGAGGTTGGCCTTGGTGGGCGGGGAATGGGCAATACCGGAGCGGGGTGAGGCTGCGATCCTTGAGAAACCATGGTGGGGGACGCAGGCAGAGATGCGCGCTGCTGGTTGGGCGGCGCGGGGGAAGACGGCTCTGGGGACGGTGCGTGGGGAAGGGCGTGTTGGTGTGGGGTGTCGGAAGTGGACTGGGGATCGGTGTTTCTGCGGGCTGAGCGCTTAAGACGGAGAAGTAAGCCGACTTTGGCGCCGAGACCTGTCCTCTCGCTCTTGGTAGGCAACGCCAGCTTGGTGAACGAAAGAGAGAAAGCTCATTCACTCCACAGCCACACCCCCTTTTGCATTTCTAACACGCGACGGAACACCTGATCAGATAAGATCCGCCACTGCGCACCTCTGCGCACCGCGCCGCACTCGGAGGCAATACACAAGTCGTGACTTCGAGTCAAATACCGGATCTCCTCGTTGAAATCATGGCCAAGTTCTGATGCTCAGCTTTATCTTGGAATGGTCCTAGAAACAAATACTTGTGGTGAAGTTTTCACTATTGATTTCAAGCGTTCATATTGAACTCAAGTTACTCAACCTTAGCAAGTTCATCGGAAGGAATCATGATCATCTAAGACTAGTCATTATGAGCCATATACCGCTATTGTAATTGAGGCGTTGTCGGAATGACTTGGGAATGACGCTCAGGTACTGTGAAGCCCAAGTATATACAGTATGCAGTAGATTTATATTTGCAATCACATCAAGCTATACCACGCTGGACCCATTTTATCCTCTTCTTCGTACGATTCTACTACAACGTTTTGGCCGCAAGGCCTGCACGCGTTCCCCTAGACAGTATTAAATTGTAAATCAATTACCAAACATAGTAGGTATACAGGTGATTTCCTTTCCTGACAATACCAGGGTTTACCAACCATTCTGGCCAACCCCTTCGAAGACGATTATCCAGAGCTCGATTTTATACTCGTGGAAACTGGGTCCGAATCTATCTTCGGTAGCTCAACCTCGAATTTGAGCGTTGAATTTGGAGGAATGGTGGGAGGGAAGCCACGAGATCCATATGCCTAGAAAAACATGTTCGAGTTCAAGGCGCTCACCTCCAAATGACTTGTAAAGCAAACTTGGCGTCACTGTGACCAATGCTTTTTGACCGAGATAAGTGCAATACAGCTAATAACATGCGCATCAGCAATGGCGCGGACGAAAAATAAACGAGCTAACCTTCGTCCCAGCCTTTTATCACTTTTCCAGTGCCAATTTCAGTCAGGAAAGGAATGCCACTGTAGAGAAACATGAGTCAATGAATGAGAGTGCATGTCGTGTAAACGCACCGGTCGCGACTAGATTCGAATTTTGTGCCATCCATGAACGTTCCAACATAATGAATGGTGACTTTGTCTGTGCCGGCACGGTGAGATAAAAGCATGACAAATTAGGCGCGATACATACCCCCTTTCTTTGGGAACGTAGTGCCGTCTCCTGGAACAATAGTCTGAATGGTGATACCGTTAGGGACAATACTACAGCGAGATGGTGATTAGATAGCTATCGTCAGGAATATTGTGGCCCATACCTTATTGAGTCCCTCGATGATAGGAAGTTCTATTTGATACATAAAATGAGAAATGGCAGACGAGTGGTTCGAAAAGTGTGTGTCTGACCTTCCGAGATCCTGGTGTTATGGGATTATATGAAAAGGGATCATCTCTTTCTGATAATAACAAAGACGCTGAGCCCATGGAACTCGATAAAGCTGTCAGAAGGCTTCGCGACTCCGGATGATCTTCAACAGAATGACTGGAAGCAAATTGACGGTGGTGAAGAGGGGATAACTGGGTGGCAAATTTGAGGAGATTAGCACCGAGCAACGTCAAGGATCGAAACACACACTAACACCGGAGTCTGCCCTTTCCTTGCCACTGTTGTTCCGTCCTACCCTACCTGGCTGGTTGTGCACAGGACGCTTATTTCGGTCGTCTTCTTGTAGTTTGCTATCTACGTCCTCCTGAGTATTGTCTACCTATAGGGATACACACATAGGCGAACGTTAGAATCAATTAATCAAACGAACTTGAGTGCTTGAGCACGAACCGTCGCCTTCGCTTTCCTTTTGCCCTTTTTGTTCTGCGCCATTTAAATTTGACTCTCCAGTTGCCATTGGGAAGAAAAAGAAAGGTGAGATCTTTGATTCTTGAGTGCTAAGCTGTTAAGCAGCGCATAGGGAGTACGCGTGAGCATTTGAACCCAAGAAAGGAACCCAACTTGAGGTGTATATCGCTGTCAAACTGGGGCCCCGAGCCTGGACCAAACGGCCTTTCTACTGACTGACTTTGTCAATAGTCTTCGCTTCTCGATCATATCCATTTCAACTTCTTTGCATTTCGCAGTGATGCAGTAGTGACCTGATCAAGGTTGGTGAACGGAGGTGAACGGTTTCCAGAATTGGAGTTGAGGGACCGGATTGCTCCCGTCCGGCGCCTCCGCAGTGATACCATCAGTGATAGGCAGTGATCGAGATCAGTATCGGCAGCTGCCGCGTACCAATTTCCCCACACCAGCGCTCGTTGATTCAATCAGATTCAATCACCTCCATGGACCTGATGCAGTAGCATCCATTGCACATGATATTCATCCCCAAGGTCAGGCGACCATAAATATTAGCATCATCCTTTCGTTAACCAAAGCCCACGATTATGGCTGACTCTGTCATTACATCCTCACTGTCTGCAATCCCCGATACGATACGGGCTCTTATCGCGAGCCTCCGTAACCTTGAGCTCAGCTCTAAAACTCGCTACGTTCTGTCGGCCGCCACACTCGTCATAATCCTCAAATTTCTCCTCAAGTCAAAGTCGAAAAACCGGGGATACGTATCAAACCTTGACAAGGTTGGCCAGCGCGTCGGAGTTGCCGCGAGCGGTGTGGAAGACAGCAACGTAGATGCAGAATACGATATCATCATTGTAGGAGGAGGTACGGACCTACTAATTACTCAGGCATGAGCCCATGCTAATGCGTCTCGATTCTTAATAGGTACAACTGGATGTGCGCTTGCGGCACGTCTGTCCGAGAACCCCAACATTCGCGTTTTGCTGCTCGAGGCGGGAGGAAGGTGAGCTTTGTTTGTGCGTAGTGAACAAATTAATGTAGCTAATATGCTATAAAGCGGCGCAGCCCTCCCAAATAGCAGAATTCCTGCAGGCTTTGGACGCCTTTTATACGATGCCACCCACGTACACGGCCTACGCACGGAGCCGCAGACAGAGGCAAGAGGCAAACTTAATTTCTGGCCCAGGGGTATGTTTTGAAAGTGTCACTCGAATTTCTTGCTCGCTGACTGTCTCAATAAATAGCGAAAATGCTTGGAGGCTGTACGTCCTTCGTTATAAACTTTCTTCTTTGCAATTATTAAAGCACGGTATATATAGGCTCGTCAATCAACGCACAAATGTAAAACGACGCTTCTTTAACGTAATTATCCCGTCATCTATTTCTAACTTTGTCGTGCAGGGCACAATACGGTGCATTTGGCGACTTCGACGAGTGGGCGAAATACCTTGGGGACGATTCTTGGGCTTGGAAGAACTTTGGACGGTATGCTCCTCCCATGCCATCCCATTTTTGATCGTCTGACACAGCACCCATATCATAGATACTTCCGTAAATTCGAAGCATACCAACCCCACCCTGATTATCCGCTCGTGGACGCGTCTGCGCGCGGCCGCAACGGACCCGTACATACAGGCTTCTTCAACCACATCACCCCGCCAAGTAAAGCATTCGTCAACGCCTGTGTGAATATTGGGATCAGGCGGACGCAAGATTTCAATGGCAAGGGCGGTACTTTAGGCGCTGCGCGTATCAGTCAGTATTCACGTTGGCACATGAGCATCTTAGCTGACCTTGGATAATTTCAGTGACTTACATTGATAAGAAACATAGGCGCGTGTCAGCCGAGACCGCTTATCTCACTCGAGAGGTGCTCAAGAGGAAGAACTTGACTGTGGCTATTCATGCCACTACAACGCGTGTTTTGTTCGATACTACGAATGGGAGTAGGCCGAGAGCGATTGGAGTCGAGTTCGGAAGCAAGGAGGGCGGCCCTACTTGGAAGGCGTATGCAAAGAAGGAAGTCATTATTTCGTGAGTAGCCTCTTACTCTTAGGAAGAGTTCTCCAGTTTGAACTCATTTATCTCAGAGGTGGCGCTGTTCACTCACCACATGTAAGCCTTTTACAAGCCCTCGAACCTAAAGTCCACTGTCTAATTTCTCGAATTAGATTCTTATGGTCTCCGGTATCGGATCCGCTGAACACCTCAAATCCCATGGAATCACGCCGATTGTTAACCATCCAGGAGTTGGCCAGCGACTCGTCGACCATCCTGTGATTGACTTATTTTTCAAGGATAAGTTGAACACCTCCCCGAAGTGGATTAAGCCATCATCTCTAAATGATACGCTAAAGGTATTTCGCGCCATCTTCCAGTACCGCGTCTTGGGCACTGGTGGACCATTGGCCATGAATGTACGTCCTGTTATTTTTCTGAATGAATGAATCGGCTGCTTAATAAATTATACAGTTCGGAGAATGTGCTGCATTTGTGCGCTCGGACGATCCAGTTCTGTTTCCAGAGTCAGAATACCCTGATAAATTGGTGGACAGCACTTCAGCGACAGACAGCCCTGATTTAGAGTTATTCACGACACCTTTGGCTTACAGGGTTTGTTGTGGAGTGCTCGTTAATATTCCAGTTCATTATATATTAATGTTTTATTTTCTCTCTATTTTCTCTCTCTTCTCAATTAGGAGCATGGAAGGATAGGATTTGACGTGCATAGTTTTGCTTTGCACGTCTACCTGTTGAGGCCCACCAGCCATGGCGCCGTCCTTCTGAAATCAGCGAATCCGTGGGTGCAGCCCAGCGTCAATCCCAAGTACGTCCGTTCTGGATTCTCAGTTTGCAACGGTACTTACATTTAACATTGTAAATAACTAGCTACATCTCCACCCCCGAAGATCTAGCTAAGCTTGTACGTGGTGTCAAACTCTGTCTGAAAATCGCGCGCACGGAGCCGCTGGCGTCTTTGCTTGACGACACCTTCACGCGCTCTGATTTGGACCACGAGCGCCACCTGGATACAGATGCCGAGCTTGAGGCGCTCGTGCGCGACCGCGTCGAGACGGTGTATCACCCAACATCCACGTGCCGCATGGCCCCTCAAGCGGATGGCGGTGTCGTCGACTCGAAGCTGAGGGTCTATGGTGTTGACGGCCTTAGAGTAGCTGATGCAAGTATCTTTCCATGGATTGTTTCGGGCCATACTGTGGGTGATTTTCTGCACCGGGCTTTATGTTTTTCTTGCTCATTTCCCCCCCTTTTTATAGGCTGGAGCTTGCTTTGCCGTGGCAGAGAAGCTGGCGGATGAGATCAAGTTCGAGTATGAGTAACATTGCTTGAAATGTCGATGAATATGTCCGACTAGAACGTCGATAAGTTTTTTTTATTCAAGCCTAACGTGGCTTCTGAAATGCATACCAAAGCGACATGAGTATCAAATGAATCTATTGTCTATATTTAGAACTGCACCCAAATGACACGGGCGCTTAATGACGGTTCCACTAACGGGCATTTAAAACAGGAAATATCCAAAATCTGGGATTTCAATTGAACAGAACTGAATTCTCGACATGAGCAGCGGCCAAGCCAATACCATGGCGGGATCATGGAATACATTGCCCCAAAATTGGGATCCTCCACCTAGCTCAGCGATCTCGGTGACGAAGTCGGCGATGGCCCAGTCTCGACTCAATACTGCTATACAGTAGACATCCTTCCCACTAGCGTTGGCGAGATAAATGCTCGAATCTCTTCGAATTTCCATAGAATTGTTTGTTTATAAGCAGCAGGGTCAGTACGGCCTTGAGAAACGACCAAGGTGGAAGGTGGGAGAGTGCGCACTGCAGCGATAAGGTGGATGAGGAATATTGCAAAAATTTGAGCAGTAGGGCTTCTTAAATTTCGATAGTGGAAGCGTGTCTGCGTCCCAAATTTGATTCTTCCCTAAGACTATGATGTGTCATACCCGCGGCATGAGAACATACTTTGCAGTGAATGCATGGCCCAGGGACTCCTGTTTCATCTCTGGGAGAGCAATGCAAATGGCTTCTAATAAAAAATGGGCATGAGTATCAAATGAGGCGCTCATTTGTATTAGGGATAGCCAGGGATAGCCTCGAATATCACGGGCGCTTAATTGGTGATCCCATTAAGCGGCGTTTGAGAAATGTGCGCAGATGAGCGCAGTCCGCAAAAGTCATGATGGTCAAGATCAGAATCTCCTTCATATTGAACGAATTGCTTAACTTCCTCTAAGAATACCATCTCAGAACTGTTGTGCGCGAATTTTGGTCCCTGGCCCTCAAGGCGTCCAGGCAGCGTCCAGGCATTCACATATATTGCAAGCTATTTAGAAGTATAATTATATTTCTGTTTCTGACATTCGACAGCTTGTATTATGCACTTTTCTAGACTGTATCAACGATGACTACGCGCAGCGATTCTGATACATGTGAGAACTGCAGCACATACGCAACGCGGAATAATCAGACAGAGAAATACGTCTGGAAAAAGTCCCGTGACTCCACTTAGGTGAGGTCCTTGTACGCAATATGAATGGACTTTTTCTTGTAGGCACTGATTAGCATTTTAAAGGCTGACACTGGTTGCTCGCGACGCCTGGTTCGTTCGGAACGATTCTTACCGGCCAACTTGAGAAATTGAAAGAGATCGGTAATTGTGTGGATATCTGTCGAAAGGCCGGTGACCACCTTCGCCAGGTCTAAGGCGGGGATGGCTAGTTCAGCAATATCAGCGGAGCAACGCAAACCCTAGAACTCGGAAAAGCCGAGTTGTATGGCGGGAATTGTGATCTGGATGTCTTTGTTGTCTTGGAACGAGGCAGAACGAGGTTTAATTCTCGTGCTTACTCATTGACACCAGTCTCCAAATCAGTACATCACCTATATATATATCCCTCATGCAAGTGAGCTCTTAAAAAGTTTCGGGCCTTTACCATGAGTCCCTTGCGGGGTAGGACGAGCTTGGGATGAGCCAGCCAGGACGAGCCGTAGGATAGTCCGAGTCTATTTTAGGAGTCATCCATTATTGGATGATTTGCCATTTAAACTTGCCAGGCCGGTTCAAACTTGTCGAAAATTTATTGGTAAAGGTATGCAGCCGTAGACAAGTGACACCAGTTGACACCGCTGTCCGCTGTATTGCTGAGCGGCGAGCGCTGAAGTTGAATGATAGTTGAAGAGCAGAAGCGGCTATAAATAGATATTGTGGCGTGACGAGATAAAATTAGAAGCGCAGCTTGGGGCAGTGTGCCTCGCCGTGCTCGGCGCAGGCTAGCCATTTTGGTTCGTTCCATTTGACAACACCGTCGACCTTCAAAACCCGCTTCGTCGGCCTCTTGCAATCAACCTCCACCCCCTAAGACCTCAACTCTCCTCAACACCTACGGTGACCGAGCCATTTGACATGGATCGATCGTATCATGATAACCCGTTCGAACCATCCAACCACAGCGATGTGGACTTGAGCAGCCATCCCGTGAGCATACATCTTCATTCACCGTCATAGGTGGCCCGTTTGAAGCTCAGATGAGCTTGCAAAGCAAAGTTACAAACGGTCATAAGAGCCCTTTTCCATTATTTTCCGGCTGACCGATCACTTCTCCCTCTTATAAGTACTCCACTGACATCCTTCTCATTGTAGCCTCCCAGTCGTTTAAACAGCATACCCCTCGGAAACGTGGGCAGCTCAGGTAGCCCAACCACGCCCTACCAACCCGTTGGCGGGTACAACCAACCATTCTCGGCGGAATCCACAGACGACTTGGCCACTCCCATTGCTAGAAACTTCAGCGACAGACAACCAGGCATCCCGCCTTTTGCCTCAAATATGGGGAGTTTTAATGGGGGAAACGAATTCATCAATGGGAGCCACGAACCCAAGCTGGGAGCTTATTCGCCTGGTTCGCGCTGGATGCAGCCTCAGCCCCCTAAGTCGAATCGCAAGAAATGGATTGTGAGTGGCACGCTGTATTCCAGATTCCTCTGTACTCAATTGCGGTGGATAGGTCATGGGGGTTTTAGTCGCTGTCGTAGGAGCCATTATTATTGCTGTCATCGTCGGAGTCGTAGTTTCCAACAACAAGAAAACTAACAACAAAAATCTATCGACCACCGGCAGCTCGACCACTGGAGTCTCATCCAACGCGACAGTACAGCAAACAGATCCTAATGATCCCAGTAAATTCACCAAAGATCCCAACTTGCATCAGTCGTTCTATGGCTTGGCGTATACCCCAGTGGGGTCGCAACTGCCGGATTGCGGAAACTCCCTCGGTACGTGTTTCTTTCATCGTGGTCCTTGGCTTGCTCCACGGCAAAGCGGCATGGAACTTGACTGAGCTGTTTCGTACCCTTACAAATAACAGCGGCTGTAATTCAAGATGTCCAGGTTCGTCATGGGTTGAAGTTCATCTATTTTTAACAAACTGACCGAACTTCGTTTTATTCATGTTTGCCCATAGATCATGTCGCAACTGACTCCAGTAGGCATCATTCACCGCCCATACTTTCATCTATATGGCACTGACATTATGGATCATAGCGTGTTCGTCTCTACGGAGCTGATTGCAACCAGTCTGCATTGGTGGTAGGTTTCTGACGGCTGCACGCAGCCCTCTCTATCTTTGATAGCCCTTCTTAATGATTTTTTTGGACAGCTGGAAGCCATAAAGCAAACTAAAGTGAACATGACGGTGTACTTGGGCAACTATCCAGTTCCAACGGATAATGGCACTGCATACAACCGTCAGAAAGCCGAACTTCAGGCAGCGATCGCGACATACGGAACTGACCATATTGGTGGTATTACTGTTGGAAACGAGTTTATGCTCAAGTACGTTGAGCTGGAATTTTTTAATTTCAATTAAAAACAACTCAATGCATTATTCATTATTAATCTGTGGATTTGCAGTTACGTTACCCAGAATGGCATCTCGGACGTGAACAGTGCTGCTGCTAATGTGGGCGCTAATATCCTCCTCGCCAACATCCAAGATACACAGAGCATGCTCCAATCAATGGGGGTGAGCATCCCAATTGGAAATGCTGATGCTGGAAGCTACTTCAGTAACGAACTGCTCGCTGCTGTCAATTACGGAGTGAGCATCACTTTATCTTCACTCCGCTTCATGCCTGATGACATTCACTGACTACTACATCCGTTTTCGGTATTTTTTTGCGTGGTGTAGATGGCAAATGTACACCCTTGGTTCGCAAATGTATCTGTAGCCCAGTCGGCGGCTTGGACAGCAGAATTCTTCGCAGACACGGACGTGGCTCAAGCGAACGCATTGACGAACAAACCAACGATGTATATCGCTGAGACTGGTTGGCCTAGTGTGAGCAATGTTCTCTCTGTCGCTGTTGACTAATTCAACTTGGAAAATCTAGAAATCTTCCGATGTTGGGAACGAATCAAATGGTCCATCCACTGCATCTATCCCTAATTTACAGGTGGGTTCCTATGAGGTTCTTTGTCCCAAAATTGCTGCTAAGTGCGCTGTATTGCAGGTGTTCTTGGATACATTTGTCTGCCAGGCCAACACGAATGGAACTGGGTACTTCTTCTTCGAGGTTCGTTTTCCCGAGATCACTTGTAGAAAATGTAATTGATTTCATAACGATCAGTTCGCCGACGAGTCCTGGAAGGTATGTATTTTTTACAAGTCCACAATGGGCCTCGCTGATCACTTTCTGCTTCCTAGGATCAACAATTTGGCGGTGTTGAAGGATGGTGGGGATTGTTCAATCAAGAGTACGTCTGATGATCATTGTGATGATCTATCTGTCGATTGACCCACAACTCCTGCAGCCGAACACTCAAGAGTGGCATTACAATCCCCAACTGTCAATCGCCCTGAATGGATGGCTATTTTGTAAACAAAAAATCAAGAAAGATGACTGCTCAGTAACCCATCATTCGTCCTTTTTCAATAATAGTAACGACCCATCATCAGAGACATTGATTTGATTCCCCACTTATTACCCACAGACAATACCCTCGTTACATTCGCCTCTTTTACGGACTGGATTTTTGCGTATCTATATCCCGGACAATTTTGCATTACCTCCACTTTACTAGGCCTTTTGTACACACAACTGGCGCCCTTCGATGTCGACCACTCTTTTCTTTTACTCTATATTGCCCTTTGTGCTGCCTATCGTTTCACCGACTGTTGGCATTATGTATCAATTAGCGACATTTCATGATACTTATTCTCGGGACACGGTGTTAGCCACGTCTTGTTTCGTTTATTATTTGTACCCCAGCAAGTTCAAACTTTGAACATCCTCGAGGTCCTTGCAAATTGATGTGACTTTGAAATGGTTTGCTCATGGGGGGCCGTCCTCTTGGTGAGGGTTTTCACTCGTAAGTACATGTTTCTGCCTGATCTTGTTATATCCAAAACTTCAAGCAAGCAGCAGCGGAAAAGATTATAGCCTAATTGGGATATTCATCCACTTGATCCTCCTCTTCCTCTTCGTCATAGTCCTCTTCGTCTTCGTCATAGTCCTCTTCGTCTTCTTCTTCTTGGTCGTAGTCCTCTTCGTTTTCTTCATGATGGGCAAACTCCTCTTCTCTTCTCCTGCTTTGGCCGTTCTCCCACTCCTCCCACTCCTCCCACCGTGTCTTTTCTACACCATATTCACACCCGTCCCAATCAACATCAACCACAATTTCCTTCAGCAACTTTACATCCTTCTCAAGGCTGGTCCGTGGTTTCCCGTAACAAGCCCGCAGAATCAGCGTGTTTACGGGTACACCGAACTCACAACGCTCCATGAGGAAGTCTCGGAGCAGTTCCATTGACATTCCGCATGTAACTCCGCCGCCTGAAGCACGACTTGCAAATACTTGTGGAAGCTGCCACGTTTTTGGGAACAACATGTCATAAAGACAGATGGAAGAGACACGAGGGAAATAGACCATCGTCTGAGCTGCGTTTCCGCTAGATCCAGCTGGATCAACTTGCATGCCAAGACACATTGCGTCGAAAAAGGGCCTCGCTGCCTCTTCCCCTGCCACGACAGAATGCACTCGAGGCAGTGTTCCTAGCATATTTGCTATCATGTTGGCCGATAACACCCTCTCGGCAAAATACAGGTGGGTGATATCGTGTAGGGGTATCGCGCTATTGAATATGTCGCCCAGAATGTTTGACAAGCGGTCGGAAAAAAAAACCAACTCTAGACGAGCGATGGCATCGTCACGCCAGTGGTGGATTATGTCAGACTCATTCAATGCCTCCACGAATAACTTGAGTTTGATTCCTCGTCCGATTCGATGGATAGGTTTTGATATGATAAGACTTTGGAAAGGTGGATCAAGAGTTGCGTTCGAGTATGATCGTAAGCCGAATATAGAGAAATCCGGATTGGTTTGATTAAAGCATACAACGCGGACCGTGGCGGTTGGTGGAAAAGTGACCCAGCGAAAGAATGTGTCCACTCCTAAAAAATCAGAAGAGATTTCGAGCTTACGAAGACGGGCAAGGTGTATATTTTCGGACGACCACGAAGCCTGCCCGCCAGTTTGGATTCGAAATGCACCATCGCGTAGTTCCAAGGACTCTAATTCAGGCATTCCTTTCAGTGCGTCCATCAACTGGATTTCAGTCAGTGCAGATGTTGCAGGGAGGGAAGTTAATTTGAGGTGTAAGAGAGAGCGAAGGAGATGAGAATGAGAGTTCCAATGGATCTCGCAGTTGGTTAAGCTGAGCTTGCGTAACCTTCCTGTTTGGCGTAGAATGTCTCTTGAGATAGGGAGGGGCATAAAATTTCGAGGATTATATGAGAGAGGGGGGAGCGTAAGAGCTAGAGGATCATCTCGGTTTGGGGAAAAGTCGCCAAGTTCTCCCTCTAGACATAAAGACTCCAGTTGTGGAGCGGACGTCGGCAACATTCCTTGTAAGCCATCCCATGTAGCTGTTGAAACATTCCGTAGCGATAGAGCTTTGATACGCTGAAAATGTTCGAAAGCTAACTCCAATCCTGTGTCTAGCAACGTGCGCCGTAGGGAACCTTCGACCAACAGGCTAGAATCCTTCGACCTTCTGAGCATTTCTTCGACCCAGCGAAGATTTCCGATGGGCAAGTGGACCCACAAAGTCGGTGAATCGAGGGCTATATCCCTCCATGGTCGGCATACATGGGTGAGTTTTATCCATTTCAAACTAGCCTGTCCCTGCTCTCTGTGATCCAGCTTCGTAGAATCCAGCTCGGTTTTTTGCACAAGAGCGAAAATATAGTGCACGATTTCGGGGGGGAGGCGGAAAATCGGTAGCAAGCTATTTCTCTGGCAGTCCGAAGCCAACAAAGACGTCGGGGGTTTTCCGGAGGCGTTCTTTTCCTTTTCGATAGCGTCACCGATGATATGGAGATTTTCTTTTGTTGAGAAACTTTCCTTCAGTGGAGGCGGTCCATTCATTTTTGAAAATCAAGCAAGCGCCTTAAGTCGCAAGGCTGGCTGGTCAAACGAGAATCCATATGGTGATTTGAGTTCAATAACAGATCGATCATGCAATATTCGACAACATACCTTGATAAGTTGAGTGGGCGTTCACCCCAATACCACGACTAAGTATGAGGTGCCGATGATGAAATGGTAGGTGAAAGAGGAAGGTTTTGGGAAGGTTCTCAATTGCGTGGCGTGTGTACCAGTGATTTGTGAATTAGATTTTACTCAAATTTTACTTAGCGTCATGTAAATTATAATTCCTGCCAACTGGCACATAGCTCTAGAGTCTAAGTACAAAGTATTAGAGCAAACGTCGAACGACGTTCCGCAAGCGTGGCAAACTCTTGAAAAATTCATGTCTGTCAATATAAGCGAGTAAAATAATTATCAAGTAGTTTTCGATAATCCTCCGGAGATCACACCGCTTGTTTCTGGATTATAGAACAAAATATAGTATTATGAATAGGTTTATATTGTGTTTAATATTCTATAAAATTTGAGTATGCAATGGGTAGAGGCTCCTCAGCGTTGGCCGTAAGCCTTGGTCTCGTACTTGCCGAGGCCAACAATGATGTTCTGGGGCTCCTGGGGCTTGTTGGTGAGGTAGTTCTCGAGAATGCTCTTGGTACCGTTGGCGTAGCGAGCTTGAGCGTCGAGTGTGGTTCCAGAGTAATGAGGCACCATTCCGTTTCCACCGCCAAGGGGGTTCTTCGCGGTACGCCAGACGTGGTCCTTGGGAGCGGGCTGGACATTCCAGACATCACCTGCGAACGGAATTTAATCAGGATTTTTAGATGTACCATGCTGGTAAGAAGGTACATACCGGCGTAACCGCTGAGCTGGCCGCTGGCGAGGGCAGCGGCGACAGCATCCTTGTCGCAGATGGCACCGCGAGCAGTGTTAACGAGCCAAGCGCCCTTCTTGAAGTGCTTTAAGAGCTCGGCGTTGACAAGGCCGAGGGTACCCTCGTGCAATGGGCAGTTGATGGTGACAACATCACACTGAGAGACGAACTCCTTCAGGTCCTCGACACGGCGGGCCTTGACGGCCTTAGCAGCAGCTATAGCGAAGGAGTCAGCGAAAATATTTAGAACTGGATTTTGAGTAGATAATCTACCTTCTGGGAGGGGTGTGTAGTCGTAGTAGAGGTGCTCCTTGGTGTCGAAGGGCACCAGACGCTGAAGGACACGGTATCCAATGCGGCCAGCTCCGATGGTACCAACGACCTTGCCCTCTAAATCGAAGGCATTCCTGGCAATCTCAGAGACCTGCCAGTCGCCGCGCTCGATCATCTGCATAAATTGGTAAGGGATTTGTCGAGCGATAAGTATGAACAGCTTAAAGTACCTCGTGAGCGGGAACGAAGTTCCTCACTAGGAGCAGAATGCTCATGACGACGTGCTCAGCAACGGAGACGACGTTGGATCCAGATACTTCGAGAACTTGAATTTTGTGTTCAACAGCGGCGTTGAGATCGACGTGGTCAGAGCCGACACCAGCAGTGATGCAAATCTTAAGGTTCTTGGCCTTCTCGATGAGCTCACGGGTCACGTAACTGTACTCGAATCAATAACAGGATAGTCATGCAGCAATTCGAATAGACTCACCCAGGGTGGAAAGGAGTGGTGATGAGAACTTCAGCATCGACGATGTGTTTTTGGAGATCACTGTCGGGACCTTCTTTGCTGCTGGAAACTATAATTCAATATTAGACGAAATACCTTAACACGAACCATGCAACATTAGCACTCACCAATGAATTCATGACCTTGAGACTCGAGCCATTTCTGGATGCCAAGCTGCAAGAAAAAAGGAGTCAGTATAAGAACGCCAACTTTTACAGAGAAACACACTTTGTTCTCAACGGTACCGAGGAGACGGGGTTCTTGTTGAGCAGCAACGCCACCGTCGTAGAGGATTGCGAGAACCTAATAATGTCGTCATTGAGTAACTGGATCCATAATAGACGATAATTAATTACCTTCATGATGATATTTGGACTCTGGAGGAGGAGTTAGGATTGAAAGATGCAAGTGGGGATGGGTTGGTGAGAGCACATCGCCAAATCCTATGGCCTTTTATACCTCAGCTGCATATCGGGAACGACCATGAGATTACGCGTCAAGGCGTCATAGGAGTCTACGACGCAGCCCGATTTCCTGGAGTTGTGCGAATCATTCCGATAAGACAAAGTCAAGCGTTTCCGAGGGGTGTTGATCTCCAAGTTCATCGCGGCGCGCGCACCGCCGCAGCCCGAGCGTGGGCGCACCACGGAAGGCTCTGTCTTTGTCAGCATCGGAAGCGGCCGGGAAATTGCTATGCTGGTCTCCGGGCCAGCCTTGTCCGGGCGGGTGTGTTCGGAAGGCTCTCCTCCTGTCCCGGTTCTCCCTACGTTCGGAGCAAGCCCAGGGGCTCCAGACATCAACTGTCCAGTAATTTGAAAGGGATACATTCATCCTCCTAAATTGTGCCAGATAAATGCAATGCGAATATGTCCAGATGGCAGAATTATAGCCTTTAATATCTTCACCGTTCCTGAATATTCAGTGAAAAGTTTTGCGTCACACACACCTTACCCAAAAAGCAAATCTAGAAGAACATGATCATGAGAAGGACATATGTGTTACATCTATTGGACGGAACGTAAGGAACAAGAAGTAAAAATCAGCAAGCACTCCCGACGTTGTCTTTCAACGAAAGGATCTGGGGAGACTCTGGAGAGCCTAGCTGGCTGCTGTCATGAGCCAGGTGTTGCAGTTAGTAATAAAAGTAAAAAGTGTGCATTGACCGGGAGTCGAACCCGGAGCTAGGCCATGGGAAGACCCAATGTTACCGCTACACCATCAATGCTATTGAACATTGTCGAAGGGTCTTCTCTGTGACGCGGGTTGCTTGCCATCTATTTTTTAGAACAGGGGCCATTACTAGTAACTACGCCACGTTCATTATTGCATTGAACTACGACAGGATTCTAGTAACTAATTTACAAGGCATATATATATCTACGGAGCGTACTATTCAATAGCTAGCAAAACTTTCAGTGTTTTCACAGGTCGAGACTCGATGTGCTTCCAAAGGTATTTCCGGACTAGGTGAATTGGAGTGCAAAAAGAATCAAAAAAGGGCCCAACCGGGAATTGAACCCGGGACCACGCACATCTTTTGCTTCCTGAGGAAGCGGGAAGAACCCGAAGCGCGTATCATACTACTAGACCATTAGGCCGATGGAAGCTGTCTCAGCTCTTGAGGATATACACACCTCTTGGATCCTTACACTGACGCGATGCAATAATCGGAGCGCCCACCCTTCAAGCACCCTTCAAGTTCGCCTTTATCATCTTAAACAGACGCCACCTCTTTCTGTCCTTGCGCCGGCCTTGATCCTCTTTGAAGACGCGTTTAAAAGAGTTTCAATGGCCCCAAGGAAGAAAACTTCTACGACCCGTCTTCCGCAAAGTTTGCAGGAACAACTCCAGGAATCGGCTGGTACGTTCCCTTTTACCGGGATATTTTCTAGCATTCTCAAAACATTCAGCAAACGATCATCCCCAGAATCAGCGTCATCGACGCCCTGGATCACGAAAGGAGGCCAGGAAGCAGGAACGCGCTACTCAAAAGCAAAAGAAAGCCGAATACTTCTCGCATAACCCGAACAATCGAAAAAGAGCGGCAGAGGATGAACATGGCGAATCGCCTCAACGCAAAAAAGTCCGTCAGGATGAGAGTGGCAGACAACACGAATCAAAATCGAAAATCAAACCCAGACCTGCTCAAGAGAAGCAAAAGGCTTCAGTTGACCTGAGCACCAGTCGCCAAAGCATTTCCACCGCGTCTTCAAAAACTTTTGGTAAAAGTTTGGAGCCCAAACAGCGCACCAAGAAGACGGTATCTACTCCACCGAAGGACCCGCTAGAAGAAAAGGAAGATGCGTATATTGCGTATTTAGAGGCTCAGCTGGGAATAGGAAAGTCTGGCCGAAAGAAGTCGAGCAAGGAGGAAGATGACGGCCTGGATGGTATGTGCTTCTGGTGGCGATATCCTTTCTGCTGTTATTCACGAAATTTGTTCCTCGATAGATCTATTAAACTGGGCCGACTCTCTTGTGATATCCAAAGGACAAGTACGTTGCAATAATATACCACCACTGAGTTGAGTTTAACTTATGCTATCAAGAACCCTGCCAATGATAAAGAGATCGAAGAGGAAGAGCGCTCCGACGATGGATCCGACAACAGTAGCTCTAATGATTATGGAGAGGAATGGGGCGGAATTGTTCAGGACGACGCAAATTCGGATACTACTGAAGACAGCACGGAAGATCCCCCAGAAGAGAAATCGGAAGTTCTCAATAAGCCCGCAGCAACTGGTGCGTCATCTTCCATCTTTTTCATTCGCACAATCCAATTTCTGTAGGCGCATATATACCTCCCCATCTAAGAAATACCCAAAAACCCGAAACCTCAAATTCTGAACAAATTCTAAAACTAACAAAACAACTGAAAGGTTTACTGAATCGGTAAGGATCATAATTGCGATGCGTTCGTAATTTGACTGATACCTTGTTTTAGAATGAGCGAACAGAATATTGGTTCGATTGTCGACAGTTTCGAGGAGATCTACAGGGAACATCGTCGAAACGGTAAAAAGACCATATCATCTGAATCGAAATCCATGATCTGATGAGTTTTTAGATGTGACATCTACTCTCACTACGCTTATTCTCAACGGGATATCCTCACATTCGTCCTTACTGGATTCATATGTGGTTCTTTACGCTGCCTTCGTCAGCAGCTTGCACAAGATCGTCGGAATTGAATTCGGTATTCTTTATTTCTAATTGGGAAAATATGCATGGTTTGCTGACACCTGGTACAGCGGCTCATTTCGTCCAAACCCTTGTTCTATCATACGAACAACACTACGGCAAACTATCCTCGACCACCGATGTCACCGAACTAGAAGGCAAAGAGTGTTCGAATTTGCTTGTCCTGATTTCCGAGCTATATAATTTCCAAGTCATCTCATCCATTCTCGTGTTTGATGTCATCCGAGCTCTGCTTGCGGGAGATCTGACCGAATTCAATGTTGAGTTATTGCTCAAGGTCGTTCGCAGTAAGTTACTTTCTCCGAGTCACGCAATCATTTATTCAAACATTTGAATCATAGATTCTGGGCAGCAATTGAGACAAGACGACCCTTCTGCATTGAAAGATATCATACAAATCGTTCAAGGCAGAGTATCAACGGAAGACAACGGAGTCATGAGGTAAGTCTGTCAAGTTCATATCACATTAGGTATACTGATAAGTTCTCTAGTTCTCGAACTCGATTCATGATTGAGACCCTCACAAACTTGAAGAACAACAAGCTAAAGAGGAACGTGACTCAGAATCAAGGTGGTGCGGCTGTCGAAAGGCTGAAGAAATTCCTTTCTGGCCTGACCAAATCACGCCACAGTACGTTCTGCAAACCATATTATGTGATGTTTCCTTACAATCCCAACCTAGTTCTCGCGCATGAACCATTGCGCGTGTCTCTGGAAGATCTACACGCGGCGGAAACCAAGGGCAAATGGTGGCTAGTTGGTGCCGCGTGGAGTGGAGACCCGTTGATCGACAAGCAAGCAGAGTTCAGCAAATCCGCTACTACCAAACCAGAACAAGAGGCTGCACCAAGTGAATCCGCCGATCTTATCAAGCTAGCTCGTTCTCAAGGAATGAATACCGACATTCGCCGGGGTATCTTTGTGGTTCTGATGAGCAGCGATGTAGGCCATCAGTTCCTTCTCTGTATTGTCGCATGTTCGATTATTGAAAACCGGTTTCTAGGATTATGTTGATGCATGCGAGCGATTGTCGCAACTGAATCTTACAGAGGTTCAGCAACGCGAAATTATACGTGTTCTATTGCACTGTTGCGGAAATGTATGTTTATCAATCAATCTTGACACGCATTTATTGATACCCCTTCAGGAGAAGGCATATAACCCATATTATACTCTGGTCTGCCAACAACTATGCCGCACGTCGCATTCATATAAGATCACGCTTCAGTTCAGTCTATGGGACTTTTTACGCGATCTCGGAGAGAAGAATGTTGGTGGCGCTGCTGTGGTCAAGAACGTGGATGATTCCGAAGATTTTGATGTCAAAAACATCTCAGAGAACCGAATCCGAAATGTTGCCAGAGCGTACGCATGGTGGATTGCGAAGGACTGCGTTACTCTTCTTATACTGAAGGTGAGGGTAAATGCCATTAATTCCGAAGCAACCTTTCTTGACAGCAGTATATGTAGCCTGTGGACTTTACAGCACTCAAGCCTCAGACGCGAGATTTCCTGACAGAGGTTTTTACGCACATTTTCGTCAACAGTCAACGAACAACGCCGATAGTCCATATGGATATGGACAGTCTGACCCTTACTCGCAATCGAGCCACGATTGAAGAAATCTTTATGAAAGCTACCCGAGTGCAGGCGTTGGCCATGGGACTGGTGTACTTCTTATCGGCGATGGCTAAGGATACCTCGGTGGGTGACGGTGAATTTTCAAAGTTTCTTCGTTGGGCAATTGGTCTGGCGAAA
Source organism: Pholiota molesta (assembly GCA_014925825.1). Taxonomy (NCBI): domain Eukaryota; kingdom Fungi; phylum Basidiomycota; class Agaricomycetes; order Agaricales; family Strophariaceae; genus Pholiota; species Pholiota molesta. Next base: position 725,790 of record JACGCK010000008.1, read on the forward strand.
GAGACGCTGCGTACTGGTGTCGACATGGTATCCGTGCTATAACCTTAGATTACGTTCGATTGTTTTATGGATTATCTTTTGACGAATGCTACACTGGAACAACTACTGCCGGTCTTCCCACCAAAGCTGAAAGTCGGGTGCTGGATTCGAGAGCTAAGTCGTATCCTCATGAGTTCGAGATCGTAACCGTGCGTTATATCGAACTTTGGCTTACTGGTATATCAATCCGGTGTCCTCTGTAGCAAAGGCACTTTTGAGCTCTTCCTCAGTAAAATTGCATGCTATGTAGATGTCAATAATGACGGTTGTAAGGCAGCATAGAGATAAAATATCACTCACATGTAATCAGGAAATAACCCCCCGGTTTCAGCAACCTTGTAACTCGACCAGGATACCTTACAGTGGGTAGGTTTCCCTGCTCATCCTTTTCTCCCAAAGCAATCGCGTCGTACGTTCCCTTATCAAGAAGCAGGTCCCAAACGTCTGTACGGTCTTGTGGCCCGGTTTGAGGCTTTTGAGGATCATCGTTGAGGAAATCACATTCAGCAAACACGATATCCGCGCCTCCACGCGTCTTGGCAATTTCCTTGGATAAGTTCACGGCGCCTGCGCTGTAATCAATCCCGTGAAGTGTCGATGCGGCGTAACCAGCTTCAAGGAGGCCAAACAGCAGCGTCCCGTTCCCGCTCCCGACTTCCAGTATTGAGGCTTTGGCAGATGGTGGCACGTTGTCGAGAGCCCACTCGACCATCTTTTCGACACTTTCTACGCCAAACCTGAACCAATGCTCGATATCTTGTGCGTTTAGTAAAAGACATACATATCCTACCAGATTTCTCCTTCGTCCCCGATTTCCTCGAAGTTTTCAAGTTCCTCTTCATATACACTATCCCAGCTTCAGAGATCGCGTATGTGAGAATCATGTTTTGAAAATGTTTGACTGAACTCACTGCTCCTTTGTACCAAGCTTCGAAGGCTCAAAGGTGCTCATTATAGTGAGAGGATGACGGTCAAAGATAAGATTATAATATGCGCGCAATGCTGCTCAACCGCGTGATCATGAACTACTTACTGTACCTCAATGACTCTGAGTCAATGGTCAAGCTTCAAGTATCGCATCAGGTCAAGTAAAACTCTGGTACTTCGTTAGAAGAAAGGTAATTAATTACAGTACGAGGTATTAGGCGTTAGCCTCTCATTTCTGTTTTGAAAACTTCGAGAAAGGAGAGTTCTTCACTGTGTTGCGGGTTTGCTTAACGAACATTGACAAATATTGAAATGCATGATAGGAAGTGGGGATTGGTATTAGATAGCTTACAAAGAAATGGAAAAAAGAAACCCATGGCGATAGTCGAAAATTAGTGATGAATAGCGGTAGCGTGAGGTGAACTCAATAAAGATACAAGGGTGGAGTAAGAGTGAACTGTAGGTGGTGTGAATAATGAAGCCACGAACAACAGATATTTACTCACTGAATAGAAGCGAAATCACCGGCCCCTTCCCTCTGCTTTATCCAACAAGTCCTTGGCTTCGTTAATTTTGCTTGCAAGATAGGGTGACCCTCCACGATCAGGATGGTTTGCAAGCATGATCTGTCTATGGGCATCTTTTAGCTGAGTGCGCAGCTTTGGTCCTTCCCTAGATAGAGAAGAATGCCTGTCAGATAAGCTTATAGCGAATAAGATAATACACACTTGAGGCCCAGGATTTGGATTGCTTCTTTGCGGTCCATTTTCGCCTTGAAGCCACCTTTGACGAATTGTTCTGCTGCGCCCTTTCCAATGAATAGGCCCTTCTTGAAGAGAGACCTTCCCAGTATGGCAGCTGCTATCGCTCCGACACCAACAATGACAGGTGTAGCCATGATAATGGAAAGAAAGGAATGGTTTTGAGTGAAGTCGCTGCTTGAGTTGCAGCTCGGCAGGCTCTGAGCCAGTTGCTGTTGCGTGCGCGTGACTAGTTGACTCGTCAAATTATTGCACAGCCACTCTGCTGTTCTTCAATCTGGACGCGTTCAAAGTATGTAGTATGTACATACTGTCATTGTACATATTTACATCGCGCAACTCCCTTCAAGCCTCAGAATTCTCAGGTTATCATTGATATTGCACTGCTTGAAACTCGAATTTTCAGGTGGTCTGCCGTCACACTCGGCCATCGGCGCACGTTGCATAACCTTATCACCTACTTGTTCGAAGCAGGAGAGGACAAGAAGGAGTTGTTTATTTGAACTGAAGCACAACTGTTATAAAGACCTGCAACGTCAAATGGCTACCCTTCGATCCTACAGTTACACCCATGGAATCTTACGATCTGCCGGTCAAGGCTCGATGCATGGCTAATAAGAGTCATATCACCTATCCGAAGATTCGGTCGAACCCACAAAGGGCGACAGCGAATCAGCGAAATTCCTCATGCTGCGTCTTTGAGACCCTTTATCCGTGATTCCCGCTGTCAGAATAGGCGCCTGTACAGCGTTCTTTAAGGCTGCGGGCATTGTGGGCATTTGGATCTTTCAACCCTTCCCATTCTTTCTATTCCTGTTCTTCATATGTCCTCCTTTACATTTGTGCAAGACATTTTTCGCTCCAGTAACCTCACAATCCATGTTCTGTCTTGTCACCAAGCAGAGCTACACGAGTTTCTCCCCGCATTCTTGGAAACCATCGAGGATAATGGCATCGGCTTAGCACCGATATACGGATCGAAAGGAAAACTAACGACACTTGCCATCGCCTCCGAATCCCGGGTCATTGTGGTCAAAATGGCTACGAGAGCAAAGAAGCCACCGAAGAATCAAGTACCAGATTTTTTGTGCCAACCGACTATTTGCAAATATGCGTTCGAAATGGACAAGCTTTCTACTTCTCTCTTCTTGGATTGTGGGATTCATATTGTTGCCGCAAAAGACATGCTGTCGCTCTCTCCTGCAAATAGACATTCATTGGCGGCCCGTCTATTTGCTCTTGGTGGTGAAAGTATTCTGTCCAAGGAAGCTGTAAAACGTTGTTTCCAACACGAAGAAAAATCTCGCAATGATCTTCAAACAGTTGCTCTCCAGGCATGGGCGGCTTGTCATGCTGCCTCTTATTCTGATATACACGTCCTTCTGGAGCAGAAGCCTTCGATAAATACTCTAGAATTCGATAAACAGGTACTCGGCTTGTATTTTTTTGGTGGATAATTCCCTTTTTAATTTTCCCCCCTAGGTGTTACAACTTCTATCTAAAGCCATTCGCGATGCAGGGCGCCTTATGAACCTCAAGCCTACCAGCGTAAAGAATGATGTCGATGGTAAATATGTAACCCGACCTGGAGGCAGCAGCATTGGCCTCACCTCCGAAAGGTTCAAAACCCGAATAATGACCACCAATAGTAGCCAGGTCTGTGAATGGATTTTCAGATGGTGTAACGTGTCTAACATGGCTTCAGACAATCAAAATTACGACCAAAAATTCTGACGGCAAGACACAATTTTGTGTCGGTCGGGTTGTCGAAGTGGACGGTCGCGGAGCAAAAGTGAACCTACTTCGTGGAAATCTGCCCACCTCGCACATTCATTCCGTAGAGACCATTGGAAAAGAACTACCAACTAATGCTGAAGCTCTTAGATCATGGGTCATCCTCAATGCACTGGAGGGTATCATTGACTTGTCGACTCATCCTTTCCTCTCGAAAATGTGGTTGAACAAGAAAGTTTCATGGGCCACCGCTCCGAAATCGGCATCAAAGCCACTTTTACACTTCCCTTCAGATCGAGAATTGAACACCTCACAGAAGAAGGGTGTCGACGCGATTCTTTCAAATGAAGACGCCCACCGAATCACTATGATTCATGGACCTCCAGGGACAGGAAAGACGACAGTAATCGCCGCCGCCGTCACTAGTATCATGGCATCATCGGATAAGACGAAGACTCTCTGGCTCGTAGCGCAGTCTAACGTCGCCGTGAAAAATATCGCCGAGAAACTTGCAACGGAGGATTTTGTTGATTTTAAGATCCTTGTCTCAAAGGACTTTCACTACGACTGGTATGTCATCTGTCAATTGCCATTCGAGATTGAATGACTCTATTTACCTACGACATCTTATCAGGCATGAACATCTCTACGAAAAAATTAACCGGAACCTCATCTGATCGGACAGCATGGACACCTCTATCACTATAACCTCAAGGCAACTACTAGGGAGTAGGGTAATACTCTGCACTCTGAGTATGCTGTCCAGCGACAAGTTAGCCACTATCACCCGGCTAGTACCCCTACAGACGATGATATTTGACGAGGCAAGCCAGATCGAAATTGGAGACTATCTTCCGTTACTAGTCCGTTTTCGTTCAACTCTGCAAAAGCTTGTTTTTATTGGCGACGACAAGCAACGTGAGCCCCCAATACATATCATATATGCCCCTTTTTTTCTGATGTTATTCATTGCGCCTATAGTCGCACCTTACGGGACCGGCGACATCCCAGATCTGGAATCCATATTTGAAAAGCGACATTTGCAGGATTCAGGGAAAATGCGATTTTTCTAAATACTCAGTGTGAGTCGGCATTCTATCAACTCAATGGCTGATATTTATGAAATTATACTTGCGTCGCCAGATCGCATGCCTATTCCTATTGGAAATTTTATATCAAAATATGTATATAACACGTGACTCAAGAGTCAACATAGGATAACAGATCCTGGCTGTTGTCGCTTCATCAATGTCAGTAAGGGTCTTGAAGTTGCTCAAGGACATAGCTGGAAGGTACGAAGAATTAGATACTACTTGGGAATTGCATCACTTATTCTAATGCAATATCAAAGAATATTCAGGAGGCTGATATTGCAATTGCCATAGCGAAGCAGCTTGTGGCTAGCAACAAGTCCTTTCGAATCATTACCCCTTACGACCCACAGCGCAGCTTGCTTGAACATGGATTGAAGGAAGCTAGACTCCCTTGGGAAGACAAGTGCTTCAATATTGACTCATTCCAAGGTCAGTCATCTATATATATTCTAAAACATCCCACTGAGGCCTATATTCGCCTCAAAGGAAACGAAGATGATTATATTATCATCTCACTTGTCCGTTCAGCCAAGCTAGGATTTCTGCGAGAAAGCCGACGCACCAATGTTATGCTGACCAGATGCAAGAAAAGCATGATTATATGTACCAGTCGCAAATTTATAGAAGGACCAGCGAGGGACTCTCTCGTTGGGAAATTGAGCAAGTCCTTGCCGCGGTCTGCTTGGTTGGAGGATGGACAAGTGCAAGATGGTGTTCGGCTTTTCACCTAGTTCGGCCTCAGCAGGACATCATCCCAAACTTTCTAGTAATGTACGGTCATCAATCGTAGAATTTTTCAGGTTGAATCACAGTTTACTTGCGCCAGGTCCCTTCCCTAATCGAAATTATATGGAATTGGGCCCTGAGACGCCACAGTGACATGATGCACATTGACCAAAAATTCGCAAGGGCTACGCAAATGATCATTGGGACGGTTCTTTCCAGGTTCTTTCACGATGTCTTACGCCACTCTCATTGATTGGCCCTGCTCCGGTCGCCATTTTGCTTTGGCAAATCAATCCTTCTGAGAGCTAGCCTCTTTGATTTTATTACGAAAGGGATAACAAACCGTTTCTTGACCCTGCCCCACCTTAAATCTCCGCTACTTACGCTAGCTTCTAGCACTTGACGCCCATTATCAACATGGCTACTCCTTCAACATTTTCTCAGAACATCTTCCGCTCCGTCTATCCCGATATCGTCGTCTCTGCTTGTGATGAAGACGATATACGAGCAAGTCTTCCAGATTTCTTCGAGTCGATTGAGGACGATGTAATCGGTTTGGCACCTCTCTACACTGCTAAATGCCGCTTGGACAAAGTTGCTCTCGCATCGAGAACCCGTATTCTCGTTGTCACCTTGGAAAATCAAAGAAAAACTAAAGCAAAAAAAGCGTTGACTCTAGAGCCACACGAATCATTGCGAAGCTTGTTCTGCCACCCGATAGGCAAATGCACGGGTAGGCCATACCCGTGCGGGTCACGGGTACGGGTACTGCCGGGTACGGGTACGGGTCACGATTTGCCGACCCGTGACCCGGCCATACCCGTGACCCAAAAAGGGAAATATGTTGAAGCGGAGCTTCAACACGAAATCAACAACGTTGATTGACTTCATTCCTCTCGTTGCTCATCCATTCACTCGACACAACCCCCTCCCCTCTACCACCACCGCCCTCTCGCGCACACCACCGCGCCGTGTGCCCCTCCCCCATCAAGGGATGTGGGCCGGAATCCAGGACGATTCGTGCGAGCGCCCCGCTGACGTCGGACACGACGGCGGCCACGTCATCACAGGAAACGGCAAGCGCTGCAGAAGAGGGCGGGCGGCGGAAGGTGAGGGAGCACGAGGGAGGGCCGCAGAGGGCGAAGGAGGCACCGCGGAGGGCAAGGATAGCCCCTACGACTAGGTGCGGGCGCCGTCGCTCCCAGTCAATCGCACTAACCAACCCCCACAGCGCCGCCCGCTCAGCCGTACGCGCTGTCAGACGGGAAAGCCGCCCACGCTCCGCGCTCGCAGGCGACCTCAGCCCACCCCTCAGCCCACCCCTCCGCCCACGCACCGGCAAGCTACGCCACCGCGCACACATCGCGGGCCACCCGCCACCCACGCCCGTCGTCGACGCGATCTCCTCGGACGCCTCTCTTCCACCTCCACCACCACATCCACATCCGGCCGCAGCAGCGGCGCCACCGCCTACACCACCCACGGCGACGCAGCAGCTCGACGCCCGCCTCTAGCGCGACCAACGACGGCGCGGGATACGAGGGGTTTGACCGCCCGCGCCTATGCCAACGGACTTCGCGAGCGCCGCGGGAACGATAGTGTTTTAGGACACCACGAGCTCCCGCGGCGCTCTCGACACCGCACCATGTTCCCCGCCGTCGCTCACCACACACCCGCGGCACCGCACCGCATTACCGTCTCCGTGTACGGCGAACACTGCACTGGCAGTGTTCTAGGTCACGGAGACGCAGCGCGGTCGTGGTAGTGCGAACCCGCCGGGTACCCATACCCGTACCCATACCCGACTACCCGCGCGAGTTCAACCCGCGGGTCCACGGGTATGGGTATGCGCGGGTATGGGTACGGGTAGCCCTCGAGATACCCGGGGGTTACCCGTGCCGTTGCCTACCACCCGACGATCACGAAATACGCATTCCAAATGGACAAACTGGCCTCAGCTCTTTTCTTGGACTTTAACATCCATATCACTGCTGCGAAGGACCTTTTGTCAGTTTCTAAAGGATGCAGGCTCTCTTTGCAGTCTTTCCTGACTGTGCTTGGTGGAGAACTCAATGTCAACCGGAATAGCGTCAAATATCTTTGTAATAGCGAAGACGCAATCATGCTTGATCCACAAACTTTAGCTTTGCAAGCCTGGGCTGCTTTTTCCAGTGCCATCCTTCCCGACATGAAGGTCCAGCTACAGATAGTTCCTTCGATCAACACCGAAATTTTGGACAATGTGGTCATTATCAATTATCTATGTCATCTATGGCTGAAGATCACTTACTAGTTTCATAGATGCTTCGCCTGGTTTCTAGGACTATCCGTACCGGAAGCAACTAGTGGCAATGAAGCCAACTCGGACGAAGAATGAAATTACCCCAGAGTCGGCCACGAATTCAGGTGAAATCACAGTCAAATCCGAAAGATACCAAACACGGGTTCGCGCCAGTGGAGGTCAGGTAAATCCTTCTAAAACCTTGCTTTCGAAGGAGCATACCCATACCCATTTTTTGTTGTAGGAGATTAGGCTGAATGCCGTTGCGCCTGATGGAACAATTAGCGCATATACAAGTCGAAGCACAGACGTGACTGGACGGTTGGCAACTCTTTCGATAAATGGCGACGTCAGAACTTTGGAAGTCCAGTCGGTGGAGACCGTAGGTCGTGCAAGGCTGAATAATGCTGAGACACTCAGACAGCTTATCTTGCTGAGTATTCTCCAGGGAACTATTTCGCTCGGCAGTTTTCCTTTCGTCTCGGCCATCTTTTCGACCAAACAAATATCCTGGAAAGATAGTCCGAAACTGACGTCTTCCCCTGCTCTGTATTTCCCTACTGGGCGAACATTGAACGACTCCCAAACCAAAGCCGTGAACGCCATTTTGTCAAATGACGATGCCAATCGTGTCATCATTGTACATGGCCCCCTGGTACAGGAAAAACCACTGTCATTGCAGCAAGCGTAACCAGCATAATGGCCGAACCTGATACCACCCGGACCGTATGGTTATTGGCACATTCTAACGTCGCAGTCAAAAACATAGCCGAGAAGCTGGCTTCGGTTGATTTCCTCGACTTCAAGATTCTAGTTAACAAGGAATTCCGTTTTGATTGGTACTTCATTAATCATCACATTGTGATATAACATATACTCATTCGCCGTTTATTTAGGCACGAACATCTCTATACAAAAATCGAGAACAACCTCATTCGCTCCGACGACTTTAATACCGATAGTATCATTACAGAAAGACAGTTGAAAGGCTCAAAAGTCATCCTTTGTACTCTGAACACGCTCGCCAACGATCGGTTGGATGGCATCGCTCAACTAGTCCCTATTGACACTGTCATTATCGACGAAGCAAGTCAAATCGAAGTGGGCAATTTTCTCCCAATGATTGTTCGCTTCCGCTCTACCCTCCGACAACTCGTTTTCGTAGGCGATGATAAGCAACGTAAGCTTTCAGTAAATTTCTCAATGGCTGATAATTGTTCACATGCACACCGGTCTATAGTTCCACCATATGCTGCAAATGACATTAAAGAATTAGACAGCATATTCGAGATGAAACATCTTCGCGAAAGGAAGTTCTTCCTTGACACTCAATGTAAATCAAATTGTTCCATTTCGTATTGCCACAACACTTTACTCAACATTATAATATCGTAGACCGAATGCCGATCCTCTCGGCGACTTTATCTCCAAGAATGTTTATGATGACAAGCTGAAAAGTGAACATTTGATAACGAGTCCTCGATGTTGCAGCTTCGTTGACGTCAGCGACGGTCGCGAAGAATCTCAACAGCATAGTTGGAAGGTAGGACGCAAAAATTCTCTACCATTCTGGCCCGTACTGAAGAAACATCCGTCAGAATATTCGTGAAGCTGCTGTCGTTGTGGCCATAACAAAGCAGCTTACTGATTCTGGAAAATCCTTCCGAATTATTACTCCATATGACTCTCAGCGTTCGCTGATAGAAAGTAGCTTAAAGCACGCTGACCTTCCTTGGGAAGATAAATGTTTTAATGTCGATTCTTTCCAAGGTTCGTGTCATTGCGACTTCTCTATCGCGACATCCCGGCTCATGTTCTGAATTTCAGGAAACGAGGATGATTACATCGTAATCTCCCTCGTGCGCTCGAATAAATTGGGTTTCTTGCAGGAAATGCAGCGCGTGAACGTTATGTTGACACGATGCAAGCGAGGGATGATCATCTGCACCAGTCGAAACTTCCTTGAAGGGCCGGCAGCGGACTCTCTTGTTGGGATACTACGCAAATCCAATGAATTTCTCCACGTCGAATGGTTGGATGGTGGGCAAGTACAATTCGATGGTCTCCAATCATTCTTCTAGCGGACCTTTTGAGTGTATGTTTATACTCATATTTAATTAAGGACTTACTTATGTTTTACTGCTTTGTTAATACCTGGGATGATGGAAGATTGAATCAATGATACAACTTAGATCCATGTTATTATATTTACATCTCTACATTCTCCCCTGCGCATGGCGGTCAGACAGAGCTTGTAATTCAGATTAGATTAGATGGTGATCACGTGAGAGTCTGCCAATATTAGAATGCCAAATTCGAAGTCGACGGTGACGGCTTACAACGGGAGCTTCACCAGGAGCTTTCCTATCGACTCGATGCTTAGAACGATGAGCGTGGTGCGTCACACTCAAGTCGGCAGCCGTTCCAAATCCACCTCTGCATCCACCACACGTCCAAAAACCCGAGGCCGGCTCCCTGTGCCTCCACTAAGGCAGACTTTGGATCGGTACCTTACTTCGCTGGAGCCCTTCCTGCTTGAAGATGAATCGCGCGGCGGGATGTCGTATTCTTCAGCCTATGCCCTCCGGGAGAAATGGGCAAATGAATTCGAGTCTGGAATAGGCCGTACTCTCCAGGAACGTTTGGTCGGTCCGTCCCCATAATAATTCTGCACCTTCTAAGCGCTTAGCGGTTGTTCTTCAACAGCTCTGGAAAAGGTATCTCCGCATAATTGGCTAGACGATAACTTCTGGATCGACAAGGCCTACCTCGAATGGCGCGCCCCATTACTAGTCAACTCAAATTGGTGGTTGGCGTTCTGCGATGATCCCCTCATACCAAAGAGTGCACTTTCCGCAGAAACCAACAACAATCGCGCCGGAACAACGTTTTGGCAGCTGAGGCGATCTGCCTGGCTTATTCATCGGATGTTGCAGTTCAAGGAGAACGTTGCTCGAGAGTGAGCAATTGGAATTTCTACACCAAATCGTTTGAAATTTACACCACATTCTAGGGAAGGAACACCTAACACAACATCATGTATGTCATCCTAATTCATTCAATATATATGTGCTTATTATCTCTGCAGCGGTGTCGTGGCTTCTAGAGAACACCTCCAAATTGTTCAATACTGCCAGGATACCCGAACTCCATTGCGATACCCTATCAGAACCCCCCAATCCTCACTCTCATTTTGCTCGTTCTGTCCACGTTATGGTACACGACTGGTGTTATTCCGTTGTTGTCTATCGCTCTCCATCCTCTATGGACCCCGACGCCCCTTTGGAACTGCTTTCGCCTGGAGAGATAGAAGCTCGGCTGCGTGCTGTTGTGCTAGATGTGGAAGCCCGACTTGCGAATGGCGAGAAACCTCTTCCAGTCGGCGTACTAAGCGCAGATGAACGAGATCTGTGGGCTCAAGTAATTATCTTCATGTTCGAAAATACTTCCTTTACTAATAGCTTTATTTTAGAACTTAGAGCATCTTCTATCACTTTCTCCAATAAATCAAAAATCGCATCAAGCGATGCTACACTCCGTCATGGGCGTTAGCTTAGACCACACAACATACCATATCCCTCCAACGCCTTCGTCCTCTGGCCTTCCTCCACACCAAATTCACGTCCGCAGCGCAGCGCAAAGTGCCCTCGATTCCCATCTCCATTCTATGCGCGGCACCACCCAAAATGTCTCCAATCGATTCTTCGACAAGGCATTTACTCTCATTGTCGACCCATCTACGCGAGCCGGTGCTTCTGGGGAGCATTCTCCTGTCGACGCACTGGTACCGAGCATTGTGGCCGAATACGGCCTGATCCAAGGCGTGGACACGGAAGCCTTTCAGCATATGGGATCCGAGGTCGACAAAGCGGACGGGCAAGGTTGGCAAAGGCTCGACTGGGTCGGCGACGAGAAAACGTGGAAGGAATGTAATCTGGCCTACGAACGCGCGACTGCGATTCTGGACAACTCGGACGACAGTGTCTTGTGGTTTGAAAAATATGGCACTGATTGGATAAAGAACGTCGGTGCGTTGTTTTTTTCAAAAAATATCTCAACGATATCAAGTGTCAAATATCTTAGTCCGCTTACCTTGCTTATACAGGAGACCTCAAGCTCTCGCCGGATGCTTTCGTCCAGATGGCCCTCCAGCTCGCATGGTATAAAACTCGGGGCGAGTTCACTGCGACGTATGAGACCGTTCTAACGCGGATGTTCAAGCGCGGGCGCACCGAGACGCTGCGGACGTTCAGTCGTGAGAGCCGGTTGTGGGTGCTTAGCATGGTCAGCCCAAAGGCTTCGGTAAGCACTTCATATCTGTTTCTCTACTTCGCTTTCGGGCTTATGATACCATATTCATTCGTCCGATTTCAGGCCAAAGAGCGCTTCGAACTTCTTCGCCAAGCGATATCTTCGCACACTCGACGCACTCGCGAAGCCATGACAGGTCGCGGGTTTGATCGACATCTCCTTGGCTTGCGCCTGCTCCTTCGGCCACTCAATGGTGAATCAGCAGCATTTCTTGAGGATGAGCTATTTGAGCGCAGCTCACAGTGGAAACTGAGCACCAGTGGACTGAGTGCTGGTCTGCTATTCAAGGGTACTGGCTTTGGTGCTATGTATGATGATGGATATGGTATTAACTGTAAGTGCCACTGTTATAAATCTCTTATATAGTACTCATTGTATGATTTAGACCTTGCTGCCCCTAAAAGTGTAAAGTTTGGGATCGAATCTAAATTCAAAAATCCCTCGACTTCAACTCAAGTATTCCAAAGTGCTATTGTAGCTGCTATGGAGGAGATGTATGCCTTATGTGAAACTGCTACCACAGATAGAACCAATAGATTAAGCCATCTTTAATATATTTATTGCTCAAGCTAGAAGACATATTTCATTGCTATATGACCATAGAATTTTCAACCACATTTATTGACCTATACTAGAACATAAACCAAGCTTGTTCTGGTCTATCTAAAAGAGTCCAGGCTTAGAAGGACTTTATAATCTAACTAGAGGTAGCTAGCCTATAAAGCATCATCTAAGCATGATTTCTTTGAGATAGATCAGTGGAAAACAGGAAAAGATAGAAGAAACAAAGAAAGGAGAGAGAAAAAAAACAAATCAAAATTGCTACAAAAAATTTCCTGCTTTGATATCTCCATAATTAAGCCAAGTGGCTGGAGCCATATCCTTTAAAAACTGTCCTACCAAGGTATTAGCTCCAATTCCATTGAGGAACTGTTGGCTGGATACAATAAACATCCCCTTCTTGCAGCGAGAGAGCATGACATTTGTACGTCTCAAATTGGTAAGAAATCCAAGGCCTCGAGATCTAACCACAGAAACAATAATGAAATCATCTTCATTTCCTAGTAACACAAGAAGTGTCAGAGAATATTACAAGCTGAAAATACCACAAAAACTAGACCTTGAAATGAATCAACATTAAAGCATTTGTCTGCCCAAATTAGATCTCTTTCCTTCATAGAATCTTCAATATGAGTTGTTTGTTGTGCATATGGAGTGATAATTCTATAGTTGAGTTTTTTCTCTTGAAGCTTTTCAGCAAGATCAAGAACAGCCATACATTCAGCCTTATTCTAGAAATCAAGATGAATTAGAAATTTTAAATTAAATAAGAAAGAATTTTTACCTTGAATGAGCCACCTTGAATAGGTTCCTCCTTTCCCATGGCTACATCAACAAAGTAGCAAGCTATAATGTTTTCCGTAATAGGATGTAAAGGATTGGATTTGAGTTGATTATCGTATATTGCTTTGGATATGACTCTCCCGATTTGAGGAGGCATACGATCTAAAATAGCTGGTTAGATTGATAATAAATATATTGTGAAAATTCATACATTGGGTGTCAAGAAAAAGGACTTGTTGTTTGAGGTGAGGAACTTCAAAAATGCTTTGAAGGTCTCCAATGTCTTCTTGGCCAAAAGGTGGTACTAAATACAAGCATACTTGAGTAAACTGTACAAGAAACTAGAAAGAACCTACATTGTTTGTTATCTCCAATAAAGCAAATTTTCCGCAGAGTTTTGAAATTGGAAAACACAGGGATATAATCACCAATCTCAATCTGACTAGCTTCATCAACAACCAGAGTCTTGAATGGGACTTGGAAGAGGAATTTCTTAATGCTCATATTGGAAAGCATACTCAAGGTACACAGTATAACATGAGTGCCTTTGAGTTTTGCTCTTCCAGTAGATTCACTGATTTCATCGGAGCGGATAATATGGCCCTTGACCTTTCCGTAAAGATGTTCATGCCTAAAAGAATTCCAGAATAAGTGACAGAATGTATTCAACTGGGAATAGAAACAACTTGCCAGTCAAAGTGGAAGTCTTTTGAGACTACTAATTTCCATGCGGTAAAATTAGTGGCGATCAGCTTCTCAGCAATATTCTTGACTGCAACATTGGACTGTGCGATGAGCCAGATCCCGCCTTGCTCCAATAAGCTGACGGAAAAGTGGACGAAGGTGGCAATGACCGATGTTTTGCCGGTGCCTGGCGGACCCTGGATGATCGTGATTCGGTGTGCATCTGTCTCGGCGAGCATGGAGTTGACGGCAGTTTGCTGAGATGGATTGAGTTTGGGAAGGGCGTCCATTACACGAGAAACAGCAGGCGAGGGCGCCGGTGGTGGAGGTTTGACAGCTTGCCCCAAAGCCCATTCCTTAGGCCAAACGAGTGCGCCGTCCTCCGTTGGGTCCCAGATGTTCTGGATCCAAGGGCTCTCGTCGAAGAATTTGTCGACGCCTTGAAGAGCACGGAGGAGAGCCGCTGCTCGTTTAGCTTCGGCGGCGGTCTGAGCATCGCGGCCGACGGAGGTGACGGTCACGACGTCTTTGTTCGTTAATACCCTGTTGCCTGTGTTGATGCTGCCCGCTCTCCCAGACACAGCCGCCACTTCTCCGCCCACCGTATAGGCACCGCGCGGACCGACGACATTGATCTTGACTTCCTGAATATATGCGATAGAGTGTGAGCAATAAAGATTTACAAAGTAAGGGAAGATAAGAACGCACTCGATTGCTTCGAAGCTTATTGTTGTAGTTTTGCGAGTTAAGCAGGAGCCCTCCAGTCGTAGGGTCAATCCCTTGGGAGATCTGATGCGTCATCTGCGTCGGTTTCTTGCTATCGAGCCGGTGAGAATCGGTGACGAGCTTAGACAACATGTCAAGCCTCTGATGAATGAAAAGATCAGTGCGAGCCTTTTCCTTCGCACAAAAAGATAAACGCACCCCGGACATCAACTTCTTGGTGTCAATCCTCGGCACCTCTGCAAAAGTCGTTTCGCCATCTCCAAAGGTTGGTAAGAACTGCGCGAGCCAGGCGCGCTGTGCCAGGTCCGTAACCCAATCGCGCGGATTATCCTGCGGCTCGTGGACCTGCTTCAAGAAAAGACGCTTGATATTCTCTTCGTTGATCTTTCTGATCCCTTCACAGTCCTTGAGCGCATCCTTGACAATAGCATGAGGTGTGCGTTCTCTTATGTCTGGAAAGGCGGACTGGACATCGACAGCCTGAGTGATGCGCATGTTCAGATCGGAGTACAAGGACATAGTCAAAGGCGCTATATCGAACGCGAATATGTCGCCGGTAGTGCGGCACAGAATCACATCTTGGAGGATGGCGCGTCCTTCGAGGCTTTTCTCCGATGCCTTGCCACTGGACTTGTTCCTTTTGAAGCTACTGGCTTCAATCTGCTGAAACTCAACGATGCGGCAGTTCCTGTCGTCCGCAATGGCGAGCGAAACGAGATTCCCGTTCGGGAGATATCCTGGAGAGACACCGAGAGGGCGAGAATGGTTGAATACGGATAAGTCGTCCTTAGAACGGATGTTGGCATCGCTGATTCTGTAGATCGCGATTTGTTGATTCAAGGATGGATAATTACCATCCAAGAGAGTTTGGAGGATACGTAGCGCCATTTCTTGCTGAGAAACCAGCTGCTGTCTTAGTGGCACAAAGGAAGGAGTCTATTGTGTGACTCAAGCCTCGATAATAGCCAGTGGCCTCGAGGTAGGTGACATGATCATGAGCGAAGTCGGATTCATTTCGGATAGATCTATCATCTTCCCTTGCAGTGCTTGCACACGGTAATTTCGGCTAATGGATTTTCTCTCTCACGTCTATTTCCTTGTCAAAAGTCATCTTGCCCAAGGGAAAACAGTCTGTATTTGTCGATTTCATCATACATTTCTAATGTACAACAGAAGGAAAAATCACATATACTACAATTCATAAACAAGATCTCTGAGTGGACTCGGACAATTTGGGTAACTCGGGTCCAGAAACGAGAAAAGTATATGACAGTCATTCTGCCGACGACCTACGCACACCAGGCTCTAGAATGAAGTTTGAGCATGGACTCCGTAATGAGAAGAGCGTATTACAGTTCTCCAAAACAAAATGGAAACACCTCAAGCGGCAGTGGTATTATCACAGTAGTGACATTCCAACCTGTATGGTAGAGGAATTGTGAGGGTGATGAAATATCCGATAGCTTTTGAAAAATAGTGCTAGACCCTTCCAGCTATGTATTTTGGAACAACGTGGAGGATTTTGCAGCATTAAGAATCTGGCGTTCATCTGAGTGTGAATAGTATACTTCCTGAGGCGGGTCGTCATTTGTGGGCAAAGTTGGCGCAGAGAGGACTTTCACGAATCAGTCACATAGAGTCGCTCCTGCACAATATAATCGGCGACATCCTTTGTGACCAATCGACGCCACGAGTCCGCAAGGTTGTTGTCTGCACTCGAGCTGCCCACTAGGCGACGAACGGCAGTGGAGCTGTAGGTGCTGAGCTCGTCTCCCAAGTCGATGATGGCGATCCTCTCCGAATCAATAAACTCCTTTACGAAAGGTAAGGTTTCAACGCCCTGTTGTGGATCTCCAGTAGACATAGCCCTCTTTGCGCTCACGAGACGTGAATTGTCGCCTTGCGCTCCTGGAGAAAGGAATTTCCGCATGGATGTCAGCATTGCTTCTTCGGAACCGTAATAACGGGGTGCAAAGAGGCGTTCGAGGGTATCGTGTCCAACCATGAAGGTGAATTCTACGTCTTCCACGGGAATGGTTGGTGGGGGGGTTGCTGCAAGTCGGTCTTTGAGAGAGGCCCGCAGTACTTCTGCCTTGATCACAAATATTGGCGCGTCGATGATAGCTATGGCCACATTAGCAGCCTCTTGGGGTGTCAAATCCGTGGATGTTGATGAAGGGTTTCCAGTAGAGCTCAATGGCCGCATGCTTTGGGTGAGCAGATACATCATCTCGAGCCGTTGCTCGTATTGTGCATCCCCAGGCTTCAAGGTTTTGTCTGCATTAGACAGCGACAGCAGGAGAAGTTTTGCATCGTAATCTTTCTCTGCATTCTTCGTTGAGGTGAAAGGCGGCGAGTCAGCCAAGCCAAGATGTGCTAAAGTCGGAGGATTGAACGATGAGTCTAGGATTGATATTCGGAGAGGTTTTAATGGTGTTTGTGCCTGAGCGACCTTTGGAGAGGGAAGAGGCCACCTGGAGTGCGGCGTATAAACCAGTTCGAACTTCGAAAGACCTTGTCGGACCCGCTGGGTAAGATGAGGGGCTGTACGGCGAATAGCAGCCATGTTGGAGTCGGAAGCGTGTCCTGTGGCCATTGCGCCGCGTAAAAGAGAATTGGATGCGTGATTGATGTAGAGCTTGGTGGTGGTCGAGATAAGAGGCAGATGAGTTCATGGTTTCAGTAGTTGAGATAAGATTAGATGTCGATGGAGCATTGTTTGAAGTTCGGCCGCGACCGACGATTATCAAAATAGCCATTTCGAGTTCAAGACGCCTTGTACACTTCCTCCATGTCGGTCTCCATAACCAAAGACGATGACGGCTTCATTACGCCCAGTAAGCAACCAGCACTCTCTGAGCACGGTCTTGGTGGCTCAACATCGACATAGCCGTGGCGCCAGCGACTACCGCGACTCCACCGAAAGATGAAGCGGCATCTACCGCTGCAGGCGCTTCTAAACCAGCGAGCAGTGAGCGAGGTCGGCCTAAATATGGTGTTGCAGGACTCAATGTTGTGTCTAGGTCCTGCTACGGATCTCCTCGCATCAAGCTTTGAAGTGACAGTGCGTAAATATCGAAACGTGCCACTCATCCGAGCCATGCCAACCTACTTGCATCTAGGTTACCCTCGCTGATCAGCAAGGCAATCCAGATTCACCGTTATACAGTGCGAAGACCTTCCAGGAATTAGGCTTGTACGTTTCGCGCGATCTGACTCTCTCATTCATCGCACTGGAGTGCTCACATTTGGTCATCAGAAATCCAGATCTGCTGAAAGGTATCTTCGCAATGGGCTTCGACAAACCATCCAAGATCCAAGAGAAAGCTTTGCCTCTACTTCTCTCTGATCCGTTTGTATTGTCCATTATTGCTTGTTGATTAAGGAATTTACAAGGATGATTCTGCAGGCCCACAAACATGATCGGTCAATCACAGTCAGGGACAGGCAAAACAGCAGCCTTCGTCCTGACCATGCTCAGTCGTGTTGATTATAACTTAAACAAACCTCAGGTACATCCTAATATCTCCCCCACGTTATGCTGTAATAACACTTTTTTCTCTCGTTCTACAGGCTATTTGCCTTGCCCCTTCAAGAGAACTGGCCCGGCAGATCATGTCAGTCATCACCTCCATGGGCAAATACACCAACGTACAGACAGAATATGCGATCAAGGATAACTTGCCCAGAGACGCTAGTAACATCACCGCGCAAATCATCGTGGGTACTCCTGGTACTATGGCAGACTTGATGAGGCGTAAAGTAAGGGTCATCTTGACTGATTCAGCCCATTCTACTCATGCTCACATTGACAAGGTTCTCGACGTGTCTCATGTAAAAGTATTTGTGCTTGACGAAGCCGACAACATGTTGGATCAAGACGGTTTGGGGGAGCAAACCCTCCGAGTCAAGAAGTACGTCATTCGCAACAAGTGTCCTGCGATCCACCCTCACTCAGATCTTCAATAGCTACCTTAAAGCCAAACCTCTCCAGATCATCCTCTTCTCTGCCACCTTCCCCGACCACGTCCGCGCCTACGCCGCCAAAATCGCACCCAACGCTAATAAGATCGAGCTGCAAAAAGAAGAGCTGAGCGTCGAGAACATCCGGCAATTCTACATGGACTGCAAGAACGAGGAGCACAAATACGATATCTTAGTCTCGCTATATCAGCTCCTGACGATTGGCCAGAGCATCATTTTTTGCCAGGTTCGTTGGCCTGTTTTACAATCCGTATTATTTTTATTAAGCGAAGTTTTTTTTACTGCAGCATCGACACACTGCAGACCGCATTTCGCAACGTATGACTGCCGAGGGACACAAGGTCGCTTCCCTGCATGGCGCCAAAGATGCGTCTGAGCGTGATGCTATCATCGACCGCTTCCGCGAGGGCCGAGAGAAGGTCAGCCTATCTCCTTCCAACGATCCTGCCGACTCTGGCCTCTGACCCAATTTTATAAATGATTGTGCGTAGGTTCTAATCACGACGAACGTCATTGCGCGAGGAATCGACATCATGCAGGTGAACATGGTGGTCAACTACGATCTGCCCCTCATGAACGAGCGCGTCAAAGGCGCCGATGAACGGCCAGATATCGAGACGTACATTCACCGTATCGGTAAGCTCTCTCAACATTATCATGAAGCCAGAATAGAAAGTGAACTGCTTCGCAGGTCGAACGGGTCGCTTTGGGCGAAGGGGTATCTCAATCAACTTCGTGCATGACAAGAAGACGTGGTTGCAGATGGAGCAGATTGAGAAAGCTCTCGGTCGGAAAATCATGCGGATAGAAACGAATGATCTGGATGAAATGGAAATGGTAAGCGCTGTTGGTGGTAATTTATTACTTTCATTGCTGATTCTATCATGTTTACAGAAAATGAAACAAGCTTTGAAGTAGATTAGAGCACATGCATACTACTTGTAGTGATTTCCATGATTTCGAAGGTTCCTGAATAATATACAAGTCGCACCCGCATGGCACTCTTCAGGTTAAACCTTACAAAACGAGTCGTGCAAGACGAGCAATCAAACATAATTAAGACTTCTGACATCCTTCTGAGCTGTGCAGTTTGAAATTGAGAGAAAAGAAATCTATTGCGAGTGAATTATGGGTAACATGATTGTGTATATAAACGTCGTAATGTGGTATGCGCGTAGTCTAAGAGGCAAGATGAAAGGGGCAGAAATAGAGACAGATGAAGTACAACATGGATTTATTACGAAGCTTGAGCAAATGCAATGGCAACAGTCTGAAAAGAATTAATTAGCTTCAGATTAGGATGGTGATATGTCAAATCTACTGACCTCAGAATGGCTAAGCGAGATCAAGACCTTCGAGATACCTTTCTCGGCAGCTTTGGCCTTCGCATCCCCATGCAAACGAACAGTTGGGACACCAGCTTCATCGTTTACGATTTCAATATCTTTCATGGCTGCTGCTGCTCCTTGAGATTTGACTCCCAATGACTTGAAGACAGCCTCTTTGCCAACCCAACGAGCGGCAAAGGAGGACGGTGGCGATGGTTGAGAGCGGCAGTAAACGATTTCAGCGTCGGTGAAGTTGCGTGCGACAAATGTAGGGTTATGTGAAGGTACAGACGAGATCAGCTCTAAAATTTGCGTTGTTAGCTTGCTTCATCTTGTGCAGAACACATTATCACAAACCTTGATCAACACCAACACCGAGAGGGGCATTTTGGGCCAGAACGTTGCTGCTCAAGATATCGGAAACGGCCTTGACGTTCGCAACATCGCGAGGGGCTTCAGTGGCGAGTTTTCCCCTGAACGAATATTCGCCAGTCTTGGGGTCTAAGGTTGCCCTAGCCATCGAGTTCAGAAGAACCTTTCCTTCCATATCGCCGAGGTATGGTGGGTGCTCCTTGATCTTCACCAATGAGTTCTTGATCATCATCTCGCTCATTGCTTTATATGATTGCAAGCCTCGGACACGGTTCTTCTGCTTGTACTGCTCGTAGTATGTAGGTTCCAAAGCGCCGAAGAGGTAGCGAGGATGGACAATGAGAGCCGTCCCACCAACTTGGCCGAAACCGAATGATGACTAGATGATAGTTTAGAGAAATGTGAGGTCAACATATGAAAAAGACTTACCATAACACCAGCACGGATGCCATCGGTGTGGATTGTCTTGGAAGGGAACATCAAGAATTGACGGTCCTGGAAGTGGGAATCGATGTTACTGCAATGATAGCGTTAGCCAAGGCATATATTATCTCAAACATATCCGTGACTTACTCGCTGTTACGATTGCCAGGAATGATACCGGTGATAATCGACTGCCACAGTCCAGTTGCTTGCCAAGCCGCAGAACCTCCTTTGGAGTGACCGAGGAGGCTCTTCTGTGCCATGACTGGGACAGCATTGCCAGGAGTGCGCGAAATCGTAGTGAAGATGTCATTCCAAATGCGAGTTTCGTTCTCTTCCTATAAGAACCAAACAAATGGAAATGCAAGTTAGAAATGTTACTGAGATCAGCAGGAGACGATAACGTACGTTCGCTGCGGTACTAGTGCCATGAATGGACAGGATACCAATATCATCAGCGGTAAGGCCCCAAACAGCCAATGCTCGGCGAAGAGGGGCAATTGAGGGGTCTGATCCTTCCAGCATGCCATACATCGCGAGCGCATCCTTTTCTTGACGAGCGGCCTCCTTCTCCAGGTTGACAATGCGAGATGAAATATACTCCTCATCAGCAGTCTCACCGGCTTGCTTGCGGGATGTGATCTCTGCTTGAAGTTCAGTCTGTTCATGAGAGAGCCATTGGGAGATTTGTGAGCGGCGGAAGGAAAGTTGGCGGGATCGGTAGGCAATATCAAGAATAGGAAGAGGGTGTTTGGTCTTGATTTCTCTAGCGACGGTTAAGGCACCACGTCCTGGTGCAGGAACTGAACGTCCAGCTTTGTCGCTATATGTGAAGAATTGGTCAGGGCGGCATAATAAACAGTGCTCGAAAAGACGTACGTAGAAGTAGAAGTGAATGCAAGGATACCGCGAATAGGAGCACCCAACTCGAGGGCTGTCTTGGCACTCATAACAATATGGACTCCAGTTCCTTGGGACTCCATGAATCCAGCACGGGAGGTAGTAGCAGGTCGCGACATCTCGGTTGGTTCTCGTCCCATGGCGAATTCAGTCTCTGCATTGCTCGTTGCTTTCATATTGGCGAATTCGTAAGACCCTTCTTCGCTGATGTCGTCGAAACCACCAGCAATCATGACCTTCGCCTTTCCGGACAAAATGGTATCCGAGGCAATTTCGAGAGATTGAAGGGCGGTAGCACTGGATGCACAGTTAACATATGTCATCCTTAGAATGAATAGTAAAAATTACCATGCGCCGACAGGAATTTTGACGGGTCCACTTGACGACAGAAGTAGGAGGTTAATCCATCCAGCGGTGGTGTTAATGAATCTAAGTGATAGACGTTTTAGTAATATTACGGTACACCGTTCAATATGATACACTTACGTTTCTTGCAAAATGTCGTTTTGCACTTCCTTTTCGTCGCGGCGATCCTTGAACATCTTGCCCATACTGATTGTTCCACCCATACCACTTCCCAGTGCAGTGCCGACATCGGAAGGATGCATGTGTTTGTACAACTCGTAGGGGTCGGTGATACCTGAGGCATTAAGGGCTTCAATTGTGCTGACCAGTGCCCATAACGTTGTGCGATCTGTCTGAGCAACAATGTCGTCGGGGATTCCGTAACGGCCGGCGGCCCATCCTGTGGGAATTTGACCGGCCACTGTACGGCTGAATTTGAACGCTTTGGGAACGTAGACACAAGCGCCTTTCTTGAATTTGGCGAACCACTGCCCACCCTCGCCAGCCCAAACATCACATTTGTCGCCATGTTGCAGTTTGAATTTCTGAGCTTCTGAATCGGAAACTTCGATGGGCTCGAGGTCGTGAATAAGTTCCACCTCTTGGTTGAAGACCTTCTTGCTGGGATCATAACCGCGGAACAATTCAGGTTCTAGAAATCAAGGTTAGAATGATGTTTGTAACAATTATATGGCAACTTACCGATAAGGCGAACACCCGCATGGGCCAGAATATCTTGCTCGTAGCGACCTTTGACATCCTTGTCGTCAACCGGCTCATTGGTCTTGCTATCCACCCATCCAACGTACAGCGAACCATCTTTGAGACGACCATCGAAGTGCTTGATGTATCCCATGATCCATGCCATTTCGATGCAGCCCTCAATAGTGAATTCGCCACGAGCCTCCATCTCCCATCTTGTGCGAGAACTTCCCCATGGCCCAACCTCCCCAGAACCTGTGATGACGACCACTTTGTCAAGATCAATCAGACCACGGAGATGAGAGAGATCGGATAATGAACTAGTTGATTCAAGGGATGGGAACTCGAAACGGAAGTTAGCGCGAGGAAGAACGTCGACAGTTTGGAGGAGCCGTTCAGCCTCAACACCGTTGATGACCTTGAAGTCAGCCGAGTTGTCGCGAGTAATGGCCCGACGAAGGTCGGCTTTCTGGTTGAGTTTAATTCGGATGCGAGTGGTGATATCGGCAAGATCAGGAAGACGGTCCATTCCACCATTCAAGTCCGCCCAGATCGGTTCGACTTGGGTGATACTGAAGAGGAGGGGGTGCATGAGTCCAAGAATGTTGAAGGCCATCTCCTTCGCAGAGAAGGTGCGAACACCATAGCTTTCGAGTTCGTGGGCAACAATATTAGTCGGCCCCATCAAGCCAGTTCCGCGAGTCCAGCTTGAGAAATAAAAATGTAAGCAATTGCAAAGGAGAGAGCGATAGAAAATCGTACCCGATAACTGCACCAGCCAAGCAAAGATATTCACCCCAGCTTTCTGAAGCCCAACGTTGGAACAGAGTCTCCAAAGAGATTTTGGATTCCGAGTACAAGCCGTCGTTTCCGAAGAGACCGTGGTTAGGAGACAAAGGAAGGATAACCTGGGTAGGGCGAGTAACGAAGTGTCGGCTGGCCTTCTTGTTCTTGACAGCACCGAGGATGCGTAGGAGATTGACCAACATCATACGATGCGCAAGCTCCGATCGATCGTCGAGGCCGTCGATTTCGCGACCGTTTTCGGGAATGCCAGCGAAAGGGATAATGTAGTCAAGATCCATACCAAGGTTTGCGTAGATGTAGTCAACAAGAGCTTCAACATCTTGTTTCGAGGCTTGGTTGAAAGGAACGACGGTGAGAGCCGAACCACGACTACCGAAAGACTGGAAGATGCCCTGATAGTATTCGACCGTCTTGCGGCTGTAGCTAGAAGTCGTGATGACGACGTGAGCACCGCCAGACAGGAGACCCTTGACGATCTCAATACCGATGGAGCCTTTGCCAACACCAGTCAACAGAGCATTCTTGTCCTTAAACGTGGTGCCAGAGGTGGCGATTTCGTGGAGAATGTCGAGGTAAACACCAGTCAGATTGCTGCTGTATTCCCAGTTCGTGCCGACTTTGCGCTTCAAGTGAAGGAGAGGGATCTTGTCGGAACTGATGGACGTGACAGGGGTGACTCCAGTAACCTGAGGGCGAAGGAATGTGGACGATGAACGACGGCTGCGAGGAGAGCCAACGCGAGGAGGGCGGGCGTCAGGAGTTTTGTGGAGAGACTTGACGACGCCTTCATAGAGCGCCTTGATACGGTTCTTCTGGTCCGAGCTAATTTCGGGGAGCGATTTGACAACAGACCACAACTTCAAAACATCGTCTTGGACCTTCTGGATGTTGACGGCTCCGGACACGGTATCTCCGCTAGCCATCTCTTCAACGTAAGCTTCGAGCTTGCGAACATTTTCACGAACGACTTCCGTGTATTTGATTTCGCCCTTTTCGGTGACTTCGGTGTGAGGAGCGGTGGGGAAAGTGACTAGAGGAAAATATATCAGTGGAAGTATAAAAATGTCAATTGTGCAAATGCGTACCATCTTTGTAGACTGGGGGAGTCCCAACAACCTCGCGCGTGTTATCGATGAGTTGCTGACCGAATTCCTTCGCCAACCTGTATGTCTCGCCCTTTGAAGGATCCGTCCGATCGATGTTGTACTGCATGTACTGGAGCATGTCAGGATCAGCGCGATTTAGGAGGGCGATACAACGAGCAGTGATTTCGCGATCGACAGTGGTAAGACGTCCAAAGATGATGTCATAGAACATAATGAGTGCATCCTGGCGAACCCAATTCCACGACGAATCGAAGTGACGAGCCTTCAAGATATCAAAGCGGGGCTGGATTCCATCGAGGTACGCATCGCCATGCTCGCGAGTGATGCTGTCAAGCCTAGCTTGCAAGGCAATGTTGTCGGCCTTCTCTTTATCGAATGCAATCTCGCCGGCACGAGAATCGCGACCGAGGTAGCGCATATAGAGTTCGACGTGTTGGGCAGCAAATTTGTGCTGATCGGCTTGGAACTTCAGGAACTCCTCGCTGTTGATAACAGCGCCACCCCCACCACCTCCAGCGGCGCCACCTGCTCCAGGGGCGGAAAGAGAAATACCAGAACGTTGCGCATAAACAGACACAACACCATCCAGCCATGCCTTGGCTTCGCCTTCAGATGCGAGACGCTTGGGTGGTTCGAGAGTCGTGGCCAGAAGAAGGACGCCGTCAGAGCGTGCAGGACCAAGACCCCAAGTCTTGGCGAGATGGGCCTTGATGGCAGACGCGTTGAAGCCACCGGGCATCTTGCCTCCAACGAGACGCGACACCAAGCCTGTGCTGTACTTTCCGAGCGCGCCATTGAAGCCATTGCCCAAGGCAGATCCGAGCTCCTCAAGAGGCAGCTCTTCACCTTTCTCTGGCGCAGAGGCGAATTCCTGCTGAAGATCGCCCAGAATCTCGTTCTGCAAGGTGGATTTGCCGCCGACAAGGTCCTTGATGGACTTCGAGAGAGGGATCTCATCAATGCGCTTCTTCAGCTTCTGAGCAACGACGACGAGCAAAATATCGACTGCTTTGACAGGGACATCTTCAATGCTAGCCACAGGGCCGGAAGGTGCGGCAACGGCGACAGGAGCAGCAGCGGCAGCGGCAGGAGTTGCAGCGGCAGCGGGGGCGGCCTCTTCAGCCGCCGGCGCCTCAGCAACTTCATCCTCGTGTTGGTAGTAAATTTCTTTGACGTTCTTCGAGTGACAAAGGATGGTGCGCGTCCTGCTGACAGACCCATCGACGGTCTCGTACTTGGCCTTGAGAGTGCGGGTTGCCATGCCGGTTAATGTAGGAGAAGGCCCGAGCTCGATGAGACGTTCAAAGTTGAAGGCGGTGAAAAGAAGATCCTGGGTCTCGATCCAGCGAACAGGGGATGCGAATTGGTAGGCGAGGAGTTCGACGAGGATGATGTATGCGAGCTGTTGACGGTTGGTAGCACTAGCCCATTGCTCCTCTTCCCATTTCTTGAGAACCTTATCGAGCTTGGGCGAAGAGGTCTGATCGTAAATAATCTGCGCGTATTCACGAGTGACTTGGAATGGCTTCGCAATCAAGTTGGGAATGTACTTGTTGATAAGCATATCGGGGTTGAGGTGAGCGGCGTTGATCTTCTTCGATAAGTCTATGAAGTGGTCCATTAAATGTTGAAGTATAAACACAGCGAGACTGCAACTTACAAGCACGGAATGGCATCACACCGGCCCACAGGTAACGAGAATGGAAGGGCACGTCAATACCAGGGAGAGGAATGGTGGCGAATCCTCGCTCAAGCTTGATGTAACCTTCCGTCTTCTGTTGCTCCTGCGCCTTTTCGAGGCACGATTTGACAATGTCTCCAAGCATCTCCTTGACCTTCTCGACGCTGAAGGTCTCGGTCAACTATTGTAGAAATATCAATGTCAGAAACAGCAGTAATATTATCAAAGGGACACGGACCTTGGTTATATCAATCTTCTGCACCTTGAGATAGTTCAAGACGTTCGTCATTGTCTGCAAAGCGATAAGTTCTCCTGCGCAAACATATTGCTGACCCTAAACAATAAATTAGAATCCTGTTGTGGTAAACAAAATAATTTCAGACATACCTCAACATTGTAGTTGACAATTTCGAGAAGAGAGCCAGAGACAGTGGCAATCGAGTCAACAACTTCACGGAGAGCGGCGTCGCTGAAGGTAGGGGAGATTCGGCTCGGGTTGACGGCGCACATAGCGTAGTTCGAACGATTCTCGGAGTCACGTTCAACAGCGCGCTGCATGGTGATACCACGGTAGAAGACAACGTCAACAAGTGCTGAAATGTGGAGGACATCGGCAATGGATGCGAGAGCAGAGTACTCTCCAAGCGAATGGCCAGCGAAGGCGCAGTCCTTCTGAACGAAGCCCTTCATACGCATGTCTTCGAAAGCGGCCTTCTCCGTAACGACGAGAGCAATTTGGGCGAACTGCGTGGCAAAGAGGAGACCATTTGGATGGCTGAATGTGTATTTGGGGGTGCGGACATCGATGTCGGCAAAGAGAGGAAGAGTCTTGACGCGACCATCCTTGTCCATGGTGTCGTATGTCATGTCCATGTAGCGCTGGCGAATGGCTTGACCCTTGATACCACCGAAGTGGATGGTCTTCTGCTTCGGGTTGTCCTTAACGATTTCGACGATCGAGAAGCCGTAGACGGCGAGCAAGTGGGCGTCGGCGCCATCCCAAACAGCGCGCGCTGCAGGAGAGCTGTTGTAAAGATCCATACCCATTCCCGGTTCCTGAGAACCTTGACCGGTAAAGACGTAGACGGTGGTGGGTTGAGAAACTTCTGCGGAGCCTGAAAGGACCTTCTCGCCGCGGTCGTTGGTAGTTTCGATGCTGACAACGATGTTACCATCGCGCATGCCAACATGGCGGAGCTTGACCTCGAGCTGGTCACCAGGAATGACCATGCCGACGAAGTTCACGTCATAGCTGAGAAGAAAGTCAATTTCAATATACCATCAAATGAAAGACCAAACGTACGCAATGACCCGTTCGGGATGACCTTGAGCGACGACGGTCTCGACATAACGGCGCGTAGCAGCGCTAGACCAAAGACCATGCGTGATGGTGGCGGGAAGAGAAGCCAAATCCGAGAAGTATGGGTTGATGTGGATGGGATTGAAGTCGCCAGAGATCTTGGAGTAAGGCTCGTTGGTCAAAGGAGCGTTGAACGCAGTGGAGACATCGCCAGTGGTGAGAGTGTAACCTTCGTTGGCGAGGGGAGTCGTCAAACCGAGAGGAGTTCCATGACGCTGAAGGTAAGCGAGGACGGGATTGCCTTGAGAATCGTCTTGTTGGAAGTCGACGGAGCCGACCTTGACGAGGACTTTCAGCTGGTTGCGGACGAAGATATCGCCGGAGACGGAAACATTGCGGTAGGCAGTCCTATCCTTGAAAGAAACCTGCGATTGGATACGGAAGATGAGGGAAGTGCCGGCAAGGAGGGGGGTCGATTGGTTCTCCCACTCGAACCATTCCTTGGACTGCAGAACGCCAACTTCCGCATCGGTCTCGAGAAGGACCTCGTAGTCAGGCTCCTCGGTGGTGTCGAAAGTGTTCTCGTAGTCGGTGAAGCGACCGCGATACAAGAAAGATGACACAACTTCAATGGCGCGCTGGCCTTGGCGGTAGACGTAACCCTTGACCTTCACGATCTTGCCCTCATTAGCGTTGATGACTGAAACGATGCGGGCCTCGGCCTTGCAGACATCACCAACAGCCAAAGGTTTGGCGCCGTCGACCATGCGGAACCCATTCGAAAGGTGAACGAGCTTCAACAAATCCCCGTCAATAGCGCTGGGGAAAATGGATTTCATGATTGCCTAAAAGAAACCGTCAGGATTGGGAAAACCAATGCAAAAAGTTTTGAAACGCACCTGCCAGCCAGTGACAATGGCAAAATCCATGGGCGCCTGGACAGTCTCATTCCTCGCAGTCTTGTAGGATTCCGCTTGGTTGCCGACAACAGCGCAGAATTGTTCCACGTCCTCTGCCTTGATGACCACGGAGGGACCAACAAATTTGTCGCGAATGTTGATGGAGGGAAGGACCTCGTTATCGCCGTACCAAAGCTTCCAGTAGAAGGCCTTGATGCGGGTGTTGCGGTCAGTGGCGATCTCATGGATGGGTGCGTAACCTTGAGAAGGCTTGTAAACAAACTGAAGGACGAGGGGAATGGAACTTCCACGGCGCTCCTCGATCAGAGAGACGTTGATGTGACTGGTCTCCGGAGCATAAGTGATTTCGACAGCCTTGAAGTCCTCGATGTGCTCGCCATAAGAACGAGCAGCGCCGTAAATGACAACAGAGGTAGCAAGAGAGCCGGTGTACTGGACGACGACTTTCTGGCCAACGCGGGGAGCGAGAATACGACGAAGAGGGTTATCAATGTAGGATGTACCCTGTACAATGGTCGTGGAGGTGACGAGAGCACGGAGCCAGCCAAGCTTTTGACCAGCCAAGGTCTCCAGCCAGGCGGAAGTTTGGGGAAGAGCAGAGCCAAATTCGAAGGTGACGGTGCTGCCTTTTTGAGTGCGAACAACTCCAGAAAGAGTCTCGGGAACAGCCTTGGGCTCAACGGCGAGGTAATCGATAACGGGGACGGTCGAGACGTCGCCGCCATACTTGCGTTCGAGGAGACGTTGGATGAGTGACTTGTTAATGTTCCCGAGGAGATCCTTGACGGGTTCGTCTTTCACAACCGACCACTTCGCAGCGACAGGACCTTGTAAAATGCAGACTCGCTGAGGGTCTTGGTCGAACACGGCGTCGATGTCTTCGGCAGCCCATAGAGAGTCCTGAGATCGTGATCGTTAGCATATGTATGAAATGATACAAGAGGTAGAACTGGGAAAGACATAGGGAAAGACGTACCTTCTTGAACCAGACTTCGAAGCTCGCATCGAGCACAGGGATGAAAGGAACGGGCTTCTGACCCGGCCTCTGGGAAATCGCTAGGAAGTATGCTGCATCTTCAGCAGCGAGGAGCTGCTCGGTGGCCAGAGGGTACTTCTCGAAGAAAGTCTTGACGAACGGAAGGGGATCATCCAACAACGAAAAGTTTTGGAGAAGGGACGGCTTGTGTCCTCCGCCATTGACCCCCGCGAAACGCTCCTCCACGCGCCTCAACCAATCACCGACCAAGTTCCTCAAGGACTTGTCCACCCATCGCTTCTGATGGGCAACGAACATCAGGCGCACCATTCGCAGAACAGTCTCCTCGTAGGTCATGTCGCCCAGATCGAAGGCAACACTTCCATCTTTCTTCCATCCGAACCAGGGTTTAGCGAAGTCCTTGTTCAGCTTGTCGATAATTTCCTTTTTGCGCTCAGACAGCCATACAGCACGCTTCTCCTTCGGCAGCTTGAAGACTGTGTCATCAAACTCCTTCCAGAGCTTAACAGCACGCGTGGCAACCTTGTGAATGGGTTCGCCCAATTCCGAGCGGACGGTGAGGATACCGCCGGTAGGCTTCGTGTATGTTCCTTCCCAGGCGGCATCGTCGACGCCAGCAGCTCCAACGATCAAGTCCTTGACGGAGGAGCTGGTATGAGCTTCCTTGGCCACCATGACGCGACTGGCGAACAAGAAACCGTCGAAGGGCATGGGCTGAACACCGAAGCGCTCAACAGACCAGTCACCGGTCAGATACTCCCATACATCTTCGGCTGATCCGAAGCCTGAACCACCGACAAGGGAGATGTTCGGGTGTTGACGAATAGAGCGATAGGTGGCGAGGATGGGTTGATAGAAGTCCTCAAAGGAGTGATGACCGCCGGCGCGACCTCCAGTCCACTGCATGATGATAGGGAAGTCCGGGTTGGCCGCGGCAATGTTGATAACTTGGCGAATACCATCGACGGAGCCAGGTTTGAAAGCGACGTGCTTGAGGCCAGCAGCCTTCAGACCTTCGATGATCTCGACGGCCTTCTCCGTAGTAGGAATACCAGCAGCAACGCAGAATCCTTCAATCGGAAGGCCTTCTTTCCTCATTTCTTGCCAGAGAGGAACTGGAATGTGAATTGACGAGGGTTGATGTAAAGGGCGTTCAGAGTGATACCAACGCCAGCCGGAGTCAACTTCTGGATTTCTGCGACTTTCGAACGAAGAGCCGCGGCATTGTAGTGACCACCTCCAGCCAACTCGATGTGATAACCAGCATCGAGGACTGCGCTGACAAAGCCAGCCTTGACCGTAGAAGGTGTCATTCCAGCAACCATGATGGGCGGCTTTCCGAGCAGACGAGAGAAAGGTGTGTCGAGATGAAGTTCGCCATCGCTGGAGAGGATGACAGACGGTGAGCAGAGAACGCCTTGCAGAGGGAAAGAAAACTTACCTGGTGCGAACCAGGCTTGGCGACCACTTCTTGCTCCACCAGTCTTCGTACTTAATGTCAAGGGAGCTGAAAAGCTCCGCATCGCCCTTGGCCTTGTCACCGGCGACGATCACACGAACCCCGCGACCTTCGAAATTCTTCGCGGTCAATGGACCAATACCGCTCATGCCACCTGGGCCGAAATCGATTGCATGGGTGGCGGTCTCGGGGAACTCAGTAGCCTTGGTCCAGTGGATGGGCGACGTGAAGATTTGCTCACAGAGGGAGCGGGTAAGCGAGGTCGAGAGCTTGCGCATATCGGAGCCTGCATGAAAAGATTTAATATTGAGACCAGCAGATAAAGGCAAACCACACTAACCATCCTCCGTGTTATAGACCGGAATCTTCAAGTCCTTAGCTTCCCACAGTTCTTCACCTTCGAGGTCCTCTTCAATCAGCTTCTCGGTTGCGCTAGCCAAGTAGTCGCTGTGATAGGGTACGCCAACGACCAAAAACCTGATGGAGAAAACAGGCTTGCGTTGAGAGAAGGGAATTTTGCTCTGGTCGGCACCAGCGGGAGCCTTGACTTTGCGGAGGCTGGTGACAAGCCCAAAGAGGGCCTTGGAAGGGCCGGTGACAACGAAGGCCTTGGGACC
Organism: Pholiota molesta; assembly: GCA_014925825.1. Taxonomy (NCBI): domain Eukaryota; kingdom Fungi; phylum Basidiomycota; class Agaricomycetes; order Agaricales; family Strophariaceae; genus Pholiota; species Pholiota molesta. Next base: position 757,358 of record JACGCK010000008.1, read on the forward strand.
GTTGTGGAGAGAAACGAAAAGCTGCGAAGTCGTAGGCAAGTGCTTGTTGGTCTTGACGATGTGGGGTTGCAGCTCCTTCAACGACAGGCCAGTGACGGAAAGCATAGGGCTGGGAACGCCCTCGCCGCCATCAACGGTATCCTGAATGATGCTGGGTTCCAATGCAGTGACTGGGAATGCTTGTTGACCACGAAGGCCGGAGTAGAAAAGCCATTTCAAGGCCTTTTCAGAGTTATCGACGAATTCTTCAAACGTTGCAGACGCGGCGATGGCTACAGCCGAAACGATGCCTTGCGAATGTCCGGTAGCGCCAGTAATGCGGCTTCGAAGGTCACCTGGAGTGATGTTGGCGACATGACATACGACGAGATACTGGACAAGCTGCGTAAGTCCGATGAGTGGGAAAGACACCGGGACAGACGCAAGGTATGAAACAGGGGGACGAGGAGTCGCGCCTGAGAGCCAAGAAACAACGTCGAGGCCGTTGGTATAAAAAGTCGATTCGGATTCTTCTTCCGCCAAAGGTATGAGAACGTTCTCGGTGACGGTTTGTACGAATGGCGCGACAAAGGGCTTGTAGATGTTGTATAGATTCTGGAGTTCATCGAAATAAACCTCGTTCGTTCCCTGGCCTCCGAAAAGCGCGAATACGGAGGCCTTGCCTGAAGTCGCCGCAGCGAGGAGAGCCGACTCGGGCTGGGATGGTATGGAAGTGACTTTCTGCGCTTGCAATGCAGCGACAGCTTGGAAATATGCGGAGAGCACGATCTTGCGTGTCTCGGTATCGAATGTGGAAGCGAGGGTATGGATATCCTTGGCCTCGAGGTATGATGACGTAAAGTGCTTGAGCACGTTGAGGAGAAGGGCGGTGCGTGCGGGAGTCGACTGGGGGTCCTTTGGAAGGCTTTCAGCAACGAGCGCAAGGAAACGAGCAGCAAGCTCTACGGTTGCTTCTGCCTCGTTCTCTAATTGAGCGGTTACATCGACCGCGTCTAGTTGCGACTGGATATGGGTAAACTCGTCCCGCAGGACTTCTGCGGCAATCCACTCATCGGCGTTGGTAGATACAGGTATAGAAATCTGCAAAAAATTGATCAATACGGCAAGAATGGTCCAGCTAGACGCATATACGCACTCTAATTTGTCCCAGAGATAGGATTAGGGGACGCGTAGTGATTGCATGAATGGCGGAGCCGTTGGAGGCAGCCATGGTGTTCGCTGCGAGGGACGACGCCGACGCTGTTTTGGAGAATGGGGGAGAGTCTAACGACGTAGACGCGAAAGCAAGATGGACTGGGGGCCCGCTAGAAATATATATATGAACCTGACCCCAAATCCGTCGCCCCAACGAATTTTTCTGCAGAACATCACGTGACTCACGCGCCTCGACTTGTACGGCTACTCAAGCTCCCTATGTTCTGGACCAGAGTCGAAATCATTCCCCCGCGGCCCTCATCTCTTTCCTCAGCAGCACGCGCTACCTACTCGGCTCTTCCCCCACGCACTGTCAACGGGCTCTCCGCTCACTCCTTCACGGATTCCTCATTCATCGGCCATCGTCTCGGGCCCCGGGCACACATCAGCTTTCCAAGCGCTCAACTTGCGCTCAACAGCATTTTTCAGATCTTCGTCGCCTAAATATAATACTCGCGCATATTGGATTCACGAGCTTCGCTTACCTCCTGAAAACATCTCGAGTATGTACAGGGAAAATCTCTCCCTGAAAACCGAAAAGAATCAAGGCAGAATGTCTTCCTACCTGACAATGGAATTGATGGCCCCATTGTATCATATTCCTTGAAGTTTTCGCCCATGTATCGCCCCACTCTGTAAATTCTAATCTCTCGTCCCACGCTCTTTGTAAGTCGTTGTCTCGGTGTGAAGAGATATGATAGATATGATAGGGGCGCAGTCAGAAAGTGAGTGCTCGAAGTATATCCCGTCAGCCCGGCATCAGCAAGATGTAAATCCATATTACGAGTGTCTCCAGAACGGAAAATGGCGACCTGAAGCCTGACATCTACTGATAACCATAGATTATCATCGTTCATTCCTCCGTTTGCTTCTCTCAACTATCGTTTACAGGGATAACCATAGATTATCATCGTTCATTCCTCCGTTTGCTTCTCTCAACTATCGTTTACAGGAGGTGCAGGTAAGCCTTGTACACGATTTGCCGAGAACCGGATGACTTGATGGCCATCTGTTATTCCGATTCGACGACGGATGGTAATTTACGATCTTGTCACGGTTGCATCGTTGCTGTATGGGATTTGCAGGCTTTAATACCTTGGCAAACCAGATGGAATATAATTACGATTATTCTCCTCATATCCGTCGAATAACCGAGCGAATATGGCCAAAGGAAGATCAAAGGACGGCTAGTTTTACGTGGTGATTTAGCCTGAGCCTGAAGTCAGACTCAGTAGGTAATAATGCATGGACTCTTTCACATGTTTTATAATGCGCAGTACCCTTCAACGCTAGCCATGAGGAACCCCATACTTTCACCAAAATCGCGGTCCCGATCCCGGCACAAAGGGTCAATTTTACACGAATCTGTTTCCGCACGGTGGTGTGCTTGTTTTCCGCAACACGCAAGCTCCAAACTTCCTATTTGTTTTTTGAAAACCTCCAGATTTATTTCTTTCGAGAACCTGATAGGTATACAACTTGAAAATCAAATCGCAAACATACTACCCCATGTTTAGCGCCGGTCTACTTAATGCCTAACATTGAATAACTTGCATCATTATAATTATCCAAATCGCTTGCTTTGAGCTTTAGTAAGACTACTATCAAGACAGAACGATCCCAGTCCTTTACTTCGAAATTCTATCCTTAGAATAACGATATAAGATGCCTGAAATAGAATCTGGAGAGCTTTCGACGAGCCTTCCCACAATGAAAAATCTTGACAGAGACAACGGCAGAATCAGACCGATTATCGAAGGAGAAGAAATCACAGGATCTCAGTAGCTACCTGTAAACGACACGGGCGCAGAGCCACCAGGAGGTTGTATGTGTAAGCGCCCATCTAACAGGATCGAAATTGCGCTTCTCGGGAGTGGGATCGTGGGCAGAAGTACTCTTGAACGCGAGAATACATGGCGTTGAATACTTAACGCTTTATCCACTGGGCCTCCGAGGTTGCGATGCACTATGCATCAAAGGAATGAGGTAGAACAAGAATGAAGTAGTGGCAGAGGGTTTGCGACGGCAGTGTTGGAGGCCCGTGGCCTTGTTCTTTACTTCCTCGCATGTCTTCAAATAATCTTCAGCGTTGAGCGCGCCAAAACATAACAATAATGCAACTAATATTTTGTATCAGCGCGCCAGTTGTTGATTTACAAGTAATGCTCGAATAATGGAGTGAGTCCGAGTGACTACTAAGATAAGTTAACTAATAAACAGAATGCAGGTGCGATGTAACAGGTTCTCGACTGTAACAGGATAAGTGTACATGTAGGCGTAGAGATGGAATGGTAACAATGCGTGTATAAGAAATAATGCAGTGGTTGAATGCGAATGAGTCGTGGTAAATAAATCCAGTGGTGGAAGTGAGTGAGCTGTAATAGATAAAATGCAGTGATTCGTGAGTAATGATAAAAATGCAACAATTGCGGATGTGTTGACCATCAGATAGTAGTATGACGAACATACTCTGTCCAGTCTTTTCAGTTGACTGATGCAATGGAGAATAGAAGATTCGAAGCATGTCCAACGAAAAAAAGAAAGAAAGAAAAAGATACAAAAAAGAAATAATATGCAAGATTGATGAACGCGATGCCAGTGGAGATGCTGAGGGTGAGTCTAGTGCTGAGGATGAGAGGTGGGATGCAGATAACGAGAGCGTGTGCTCATACCGATTACATATGCATGAGCAATGAATATTAGCCAAGTATGGCAAATCGAGGGGTTTTGGATAATCTAGCGCTGCCTGCGCAGCGATAAGATGCAGCTGTCTTCCGTTTCGAGAGAAACCGAGAGGCCGCCAAATAGAGTGTGCTGAAGCAGACAGTCCATCCGCAATACACCGTTCTGGCGACACGCGTCAGGATCGGCGGCGGCCTGCCAGCGATTGTCGAACACATTCTTGATTCGGTCCTGTTGGCGTTCAGAAAACGCCTCCCATTCGGTGTGCGAGATGCGGCGGATAATGGCAGTGTGGATAGCTTCGAGCACATCGCCGACGGTAATTCCCCCAGAGCAACGAATGGTGATAGGCCAGTTTCCGGGGAAGAATCCACAGGTTATTTCAAGGAATTCGAGTGGGGGTTGCGTTGCAGGTTGTGCAAGGTCAGTCGAGGTAAGAGGTTGATCATGTTCGGTATAATGAGCGTGTTCAGTTGGTGTGCGCATATCCCAATTGGTCAGACAGGGATGTCCGGCCACGTCTCCTCCGAGGACGTTGTGCTGGGAGTATGAGAGAAGTGGGTGCATAGTAAAGTCTGTCATGGTAGGTCGTAATGAATGCGGGGGTGGTACATGAATGCGAAATGCAGCGTCAATCCACTGCCCATTATATAGTCGCGCCTCTGCAACGGCATGGACAGGTTATTAGTAGAACCCTTCAGGGAGGAAATAAGCATTGCATCAAGGACATCCCGACTCGAGAGCATATAGGGTAGAGGGCGGGCGTCTATTTCCAGAACTTGTACTGGACAAGCAGAAAGAGCTGGGCATAGCCTTAGTAACACACGCACGGGATACAGCCATTTCGGATACGCGGAGAGAATAGCTGTTCCGTTCTCAGGGTCAGTGTCTCCGAAAAAAATCTGGACTATGTAGACAGATGTAGACGTGCGATTGTTGTCAAGCTCATGTCAAGCCCATGACTGAAGGCAGAGTCCATGGGCATTGGGCAAGGGCAAGCTGGGCCATCCGCTGTTGTCATGCAAGTGAGCCGTACACAAGGCCGTGGGCCGTGGCAGTTAATGTTCCTGGGCCGGCCTGACAGGGATCATCACCATACCATGGCCTCCGGTGGGTTGCCGTGAGTATCGACATTGTATCCATGAATGATATGCCCAATAGTGGATAATTAAATCGATAGTCTTGTGAAATTAGATCTGAATTGGCCCATAGTTTTCAAGCTTAGGCTAGCCGCCAGAAAAGACTAGGTACCTCTTGAAAGTGACTATTGCGGCGGTCTTCATTTAGTAATCTGAATTTTTGCTACGCCATGTCCTAAAAAAAGAGGAAGGCTTGAGCCTTGGGAAGATATCGTGCTAAGTTCGAATTCAAGGTTTGACTTGCGGATGCGAGTCGCACACTCACATTCTGAAGACATTGAGGTGACTCAATATGAATTTTGATATAACAGCAATACCCAATTGTTATCAGAGATTCCGATTATTCAGGACTCCGGAAAAAGTGGACCAGGCTGAAAGAAACGTCTCGAAGACCTGAGCAAAGAGGTTTTCAATGAAGCAAGATGAAGCATCGCATTGAAGTTTATTGAACTCCTAGAGGGATGCGCTTGGCGAAGGCGTACAAAGAGGTTCAAAGAGTATGTAAACAAAGGGATATAAGTACAACCAAGCAAATGACGCAACGACATAGCTTTCACTCGCCGCTCGGCGCTAGCTTGGCGCTAGCGACTGCTAAGTACCAATAGGTAGTCCACGACGGCGCCTGCAGGCGATGATATGTTACGAGGGCGTTGAGCGGTAGGTGTCTTGTACTGTTATTGATTTTATTAGCTTTGTAAACCGCATGGTATTCAATGTGGTATACCGAAGTTAGAAACCTCTGAATCGGTCAGGCGCAAATGCTATGGTTTGTTCGATTAGATATCGATGCGATGCATCTACCTCAGGTCAAAAACGACCAACATCTGCACAAGGCTTGAGAAAAATAGAGTATTATTTACATAAGTTGTCTCATTTTACCAGTGGGTAAAAATGAGTCAAGGAATAATTACTGTAAATCAGGACCCGCTTCTAATTTTGTTCTCCACTGAATTTGCCATTCCAATTTGGCAGCAGAAATGGTAGAAAGCATAGGACTAACTATAATATAGCGATATGAAGCATCATTTCGCCGTTTCAATTTACTTTACGTCTGGCCCATAGGGAGCCATAGGGCTGCCTACTAAAGGAACTAGCTTATGTAATGCATCGCAAAATCAATTCGAAATCGAATTGTAACAAAGTCAAAAAAATTACCCAAGGTCGCAAGGCTCTCTATCGGCTCATAAAATTACGTGTAAATCGTTCACCGGAATTCAAAATTTCAAACCCGAGGAAGTCAAACTTGCGTGAACGATTTCTTACTCAAAATTTCCTTCTCCTAGTATTTTTCTACGAGGCTTCGTCGAGCTGGCCTTCAATTCTTTAGTGACCACACCCGGGCCTATGGCGGGCCAAGTGGTCAAAAATAAAACACTACATACATACACTGCGCGCGGACACATATACCCAAAAAAAAAAAATTCCGAGCATTATATTGCCAAAGTAGCCTACTATAGATAAAACACTGAAAAACACCCTCCTGCGCGCGGAAACACTGTCTGCGCGCGGAGACATTGCTTGCGCGCGAACATAGGAGCGGAGTTGGAACCGGGCCGTTATCCGTCACATCATAGTCACACGTTGCTCCCAAGGCCCTGCATGCCGAGGGGTCTAAGTCTAAGGAATAAATTCTATATCAATCGAAAGCTACAGACCACCTCTATGTGATCATGTAGTTTAATAACGTCTCCGACTCACGGGGGAGGTAGTATGAGGAGAGGGTGGCATACTGCTGGCATCCGGTGGCTGTACACCGGCAATTTAAACGGCATTGCCAATTACAGCCAAACAACGCGCACGCGCCTCCGCGAGGGACTATTGCCGGTGTACAGCCACCGGATGCCAGCAGTATGCCACCCTCTCCTCTTACTACCTCCCCCGTGAGTCGGAGACGTTATTAAGCTACATAATCACGTAGAGGTGGTCTGTAGCTTTTGATTGATATAGAATTTTTTCCTTAGACTTAGACCCCTCGGCGTGCAGGGCGCTCAGCGCAGCGTGTGACTGTGATGTGACGGTTAGCGGCCCGGTTACAACTCCGCTTCTATGTTCGCGCGCAAGCAATGTCTCCGCGCGCAGACAGTGTTTCCGCGCGCAGGAGAGGTTTTCTGAATACTTTAAGTATACCAAATGATTTAATGTATATAGTGGAATAAAACAAGGATATATTACTTTTTTCGGTATGTGTGTCCGCGCGCAGTGTATGTATATGGGATTTATTTTTTGACCACTTGGCCCGCCATACCGGGCCTCTATCATCTATATGGCTCCCAGCAGAAACCCGGAAAGAAAATTCCAACGGACCGACGCATGTAGCAAGACTTGTGACAACTGTGGAAGGGAATATAGGGCGCGGGGATTAGGAAGCCATAGGAAGAAACGCTTGGATTTTGAACGTCGTGCAATAGAGCATCGGGAGTTCCTAGAGTCACTGCGCACGATTGTAGAGGCCGAACTCGAAGAAGCTCAGATAAGAGGTGAATGCTTATATAGCATATTTGAACACACCAAATTAAATGACAGGCTAACGCCTATGTTTATTCTAGATGATTTCGTAGCAGCGTTTAAAGAACAACAGAGTTTAGTAATGAGATTGGAACTTGTGAAATATTCGTCATTACATGAGATTTTGATAGATCTTTCTCAATGTCAATCATCGCCGAGAAGAAACAGTCAGAGAAGTATAACAATGTTGAAAGTGATACACCACCTTGAATAAGGAGCTGGGGTGAGAAGAGGCCGTGATGCGTGGGGCATGGCGTGGCAGTGGGAGGGAGAGGTATTCCCGATAAGGCTTTGTTGGAATTGGAGAACGGGTGGCTGTGCAACCCCGCACTGTGTCCGCGCACCTCATTGACGTTGACGACGAGTCCCTGGAGCCCACTCCACCGTCGTTCTGCTCTATTTTACGACTTTTCACGACATAGGCCACGATATCCATGTATCATCTCTTTGAAACCTGATATCTGCATTATAAAGAAACCTTAACTATCAACCATACCCTGCAGTGCCAGTGTACTAAAACCTACACCTTCCGCTCCAAGGACCAAGAATGTCCAAGGGGATTTACCAATGGACCCTCCGCTTTCTCTTGCTTCCACAATCGCTTCTACTTCTTGTATCGGCCTATGACGCGCAACCGAGGTGCGTTTAGCTTGATCTTTACTTAGCACCTCGTCGACTTAGAAATTTCTCCTGCAGATGGGGCCAAGCTACTGCACTGATCACGGATTCACTCTTCGTTTACGGAGGAAAGATAGACCAGTTCAACCAATTCTCATATACAGCGGCGCCCAATGTTAACGATGTACTTTATCTTTCGTTATCTTCCTCGTTCTCCGCTGCCTCGCCTCCATGGGAACTTGTCAGTAGCTCAACGAATCAATCTACCTCGCAAGGCCCCGCTTTGGCTTGGAGTACATTGTCGGCGTTCAACAATACGGAGATCCTTCTTTTTGGCGGGCAGTATGGGGCAAACTCGACCTCCTCAAGTGGCAGTGCCGGGCTGTTAAACGTATACTCCCGGATAGACCCTCAATGGATCCCGCAAACTAGTGTATTCAGCAACCAGCCCCCTGCGCGTATGCGACATTCGAGCGCTACGACAACATCGGGTCTAGTTTTCATCTTTGGAGGCGAAAAGACGGATGGATCCAACATTGCTTTCTCAGATCACTTCTATGTCGACCCCAACACTCTGGAATTTGCACTTCTTTCAACTGATAATGCACCGCCTGATATCTACGGACATGTCTCAATCATCCTTTCAGATGGTCGCATCCTAGTCTTTGGTGGTTACAGTCCGTCACAAGGAAATTTATTACCGTTCTCTACGATTTGGATCCTCGACACGACTCAATCAACGCTAGCTTGGACCGTCATCACAACTGCTACTACCTCCCTCCCTTCACCACGAGTAGCTTTTGCGGCTGTCTTAATTGAAGGCGGAAAGATCATCATCCATGGAGGCAGTGATGCTGCTTTCCAAACTAATTTCCGTGACGGGTGGGTCCTTGACACTTCGCAAAATCCTATGACTTGGACGGTGGTGGGAGGGCTATCGCAGTTAGGAGGTCGACGTGATCATCTTGCGGTGCCTTCAGGTGGCCAGGTAATCTTTGGGTTTGGTACGTCTCAAGTCTCACTCCAAATTATGTATGCTGATATACCCGCTTTGTAGGTTATGCTGACAATGGGCCGGCACCGGCATCTCTACAAATTTTCAATGTTTCTTCTGGGAATTTTGTACCTACCTTCACCTCACCAAAGGTAACTACCACCCCTACCCAGACTCTACCACCTGCGACACAAACGAGCCCTATCAATACACCCACCTCTTATAGCTCTATACACGGCGTACATCCGACCTCTACTGTGAGTCCGGGAAGTTCGGGAGATGGGACGACGCCTCCAGGGCATAGCAATGTTTCCACGGGCAGAACTGCAATCGCCGTCGGGTCTTCCTTTGGCGCCCTTAGTCTCGTCGTCATCGGACTTGGGGCCGCATACTATGTTCGCAAACGGCGCCGAAATCACCAGTTTGGACGGCAATTTACGGCATTGTATGGGGACGACGATGACAGGAGCCAAAGCCCACATTTCGAGGGCGACATCCCCGAAGCTGCGCCGCACAAAGCTGAAGAGCCGCATGGACCTCATAGACTGTTGAGCAGCCTTGGCATCGCCGGTGCCTTGAGTGTAGCTGCGAGGATGCGGTCCGTGCGAAGCGCTGCGGCTGAACGCCGCGATATGCTCGCAGACGAAGATGAACGCAGTTTTGGCGAATGGTACAACTCGCGTCGCCGGGATGGGACGGGCGGCAGTTCGTGGTCGCTGCGTAGTATTTTGGGCGGAAGTCGCCTGCGCAGCCGCGACGCCAGTGTGGCGAGCCATGGGACGGGTGGGCTGCCCACGCCTTGGAGAGAGAAGAGCGATCCGTTTTCGGATGGAGCTTCACTTATGCGTGATGAGGAGACCGGATTTATTGGCGCTGCAGCTTATGGGACATCGAGGCCCCGTCCAAGACGCGATACGAGCCATGCGAGCTATGCAAGCTCGATGAGCGGTACGACGGGCTATCGAGATCCATTCGTTGATCCCATACACGAGGAGCCCTCGCGGCCGTTTGAGCCAATGGATTTGTATGATGAACATCTTGAAAATGCCGAAGACGTCGATCATGATGCAAATCAGCCATCCGTTCGTTATGTGGCTCCGCTCATGCCCCTTCGCACCGTTATGCCGCCACTCTCGCAACAAGAGGGTCATTTGCTCAGTCCACTCTCCGAACACACCTCACAGAGCACACTACCACTTCAGAATTTCAGCTCGTCCGGCTCTTCAAATGATCATTCGGGCGAGAATATCTTCAGCCCACTCACCGGTAACTCTACATCCCAAGCAACTTCGTTGAACTCCATGAATCCACCGACAACGCCGGGTTCTCCGCCTTTGAAATCTACTTCCATCATTGGTGCTGCGGACCCTATGGCATTGACTGGGAACAAACCTATGCGGAGAAGCGATTCTTGGTGGGCCAAGTTTTCGCGGACAAGTCTTCTCGACCGTCGCTCCAACGATCCCGCGAGGTCAACGAGATACGACATTCGTGACCCAACTCCAGCCCCAAGGCTCGGCGCAATCGAAGAGGCGAGCCTACGCTCCCCGGAGGCATCAGAAAAGCACTCTCCATCAAGTGCCGGGACGGACAAGCCTATGCAGAGCCAGAACGCATCGCCGCAGTCGCAAAATCCCCTTTCCCGGGCCAATTCAACCTCGGCGAAAATGTACGGTGGGGGCGCAGGCCATGGCAAGTCCATGTCGTCTTTGCGCACGGCGGACTCGGAGGCCATTGAGCGCATGGCTGGGATGATGGATGTGACACAGAGAGTCAAGTCGCGGAGCCGTTGGGGGTCGGGCAGCACGAGATCGGGCGGCGGGCTGAGCATCGATACGCACGGTTCGGTGTCGGACGTGGGCGATGATGCGAGTCTGAAAGGAAATACCGCGGAACCTGAGCCAGTAGCGGAGGACACGATGTTGGTCGCGTCGCCCGTTGACGAAGCGGAGACACCGCGGGCGTTGCATGCGGCTGGTCCTTCTCGGTTGCCCTCCCCGCCGCCAGTAGACCAGACGACGGCGAAATCTACACTCATGCCTATATTAGACAGCGCCAAGAAGAGTAAAGTGTCCGAGCGCATACAGGAGTACGAGAGACGCATGTCTCTCGGTGAACCTACCTCGCCTCCTCCCACCAATTCCAAGCATAGAGAAGAACGTACAAAGAAGCGGGTCGAGGTGGATTATGGACTCGTTCTGCGGCCGAGTCTCTTCGTTGCCAATCCGGACCATCGATTGTCGAGGACATCCGATTCATGAGACTCTCCGATCCTATACTCTGATTTTCCCCAGTTCCTGTAATTATCGGTACAACCACTCGGTCTACCGACTATCTTCCTCAAAACTCGCTCTGTTGCCTCCCTCGCCTTTATCCTTGTTGGCATTGGCTTTGTATGACCACTATCACCACCACCCCTGTTATGGTTCTATATAACACACGGACAAACTAGATCGCACACCGTACAATGTTCAGGTCCGGAACCTTTTTTGCATTTCTTTTGCTATTTGTTTGAAGTCTTTGTCTCCTTTCTCATATGACTCATTTACGATACTGACGAATTGCTGATTATATTATTACGTTCGATGTCCTTTTCACCATATCCCCGTGAAGGTTGTCTCTGATCTCAATCTCTTGAATTGCGGACTCTTGCTGTACATTTTCCAAATCTTGGTCTCCTTGTCGTACGAAGATATCTTGTCTGTATTGCCTGTATGTATATTTGAAGTCATCGTTGAATGGCCTTGTTTGTTCGGCCACATACCAAATCCTGTTCAGGAACTTATCCCGCCCCATGGTGCCATTCATGACGAGCGCCTAGAAGCTACATATTGTAAACAAACCCTGGAAAGTTGAAACTTGATGATGAGATTTAAGTATGATTCCCAATACCCCGCCGTAGAGGGATTGCATTGAAAAATTTAAAATTTAAAAAATAGATGAATCCACTTTTCGTAAGCGCGCGCTCACCGTTCGAGCGCCTATGCACAGCAAGCGCTCTCGATGTTCGGCTTGTTCGGGCTATTCCGGATAGGTACAGCCTCGTTGTAACCCTTGACCCAGGTTGATTGCTTCCGCCCCACGCATGGGTCAGTCACAGCGCCCAACCTCTTTCTTCTTGCCACCATCGTCGGTTTGCCACCGTCGTCGAGTTGCACGGTCTGGCCTCCTCCTCTTTGATTTCTGGTCTAGTCGCTTATCGTCTCCACCTAGTCAAGCTCAAATCTTAACACCTTGCATTGCGTGAACTCGAAAGAAACCCTTTTATGTTGGTTGAAAAACTGGTGCAAATCGTGCGATGTACCTCGTTGCACGATTTTCTCCGATTTTTCAATCTCTGATGTTGGTTTCGGTTTCATGCAAATTGAGATTAAGTTGGTTTCGTATGAATCATTCTCAAGCTCTGTCGAGCTCGCTGTTGTTCGCCAGTTTTACATTGGAACCCATTACAAAATTGTTGAAAAAATTGAAGATAATTGTCCATGCGCACTTTTGCGATGTTGGGCAATGTCTTCACTTTAGGCAACTTGTTTGACATTGGCTCCAATAGAATAGGCACACAGTGTGCACGACAATATCTGCTTCATATCCTGCGCGCACACTTGCTGTCTGGATGCCAACTGGCTGCTCTATGTCTATGACCACAGCTGCGGAAATTACGAGAGGATGGGCCCTATCGTTATCTCGTTATCTCCCATAATCACAGACTGCGCACACAGTGAACACTGGAACGTAGAACCCGCTGTAATTCCACAGCCTGCGGAATTTTAGAAGCTACCGTTACGTGCTTTTCTGATACTCCGGGCCTTCGCAGAGTCACACCGACACTTTTAGAATGGCGCCATAAACCCATTGGAAGCACTGTCAGCGAGGATACCTCGAGCTGGAAGCTCCTGCTTGTCAAATCTCGAGAAAGCTACTGGCTACTGGTGACAATACTTCATTGCGCATATGAACTTCAAGTTCAAGTTTGCGCGAAGTCGGTCGTGCCGCCTTTTCATCAACTAGCTGCGAACTTTCCTGGCATCTTTTCCCCCATCACAGATCTGTTATTCTATCATCATTATCTGATGACGTCTGGGTGATAACGATTCTTTTTTGGTGTGTGATATGGACCGCACGCAGCCAGTCTTCTATTAGGATTCTATATTAGTTCTATCAAGGTGTGCATATCCCTTACCCTTCTTCAAAGCATGCACGAATCAGAGTATTCATCGCTAAGGCGGAAGGCGCGGCTGACTGGCTCTGTGATCAAAGCTTGAATAAAATTTCTCTGGAACTCCGTACCTATTGCATTGCTTGGTCAAGAATCTTCTTGTGGATCTGAGGACTGTAAGTGATATCAGATTGTGGCTTGCTTTTTGAGCATAGACGCGTATGCAAGCCTTGTGTGTAAACTTCGGTTTCACGCTGCGGGTACCACATTGAGCTTGAATGACTTGGAGGTTGGCGGGTAGTGACGACGGGCCTCAGCCGGCCTCCCCCAAAAGTCGAACTTCCAGACTTTGACTTCACAATTGGATCGATTTCGGATAAACGGTGGTTAGGGTCATTTGGGAACGAGGGCTGAATGTGGGGTGAACTTTAATTCATCAGGGGTCAATGGTACGCCACGCCTTCACAATTCGAGATTACTTCGATTTACCTCCTTTGAGATAGACCCCCCTCCCTCATGCAACCGTGACACTCGTCTGGATATCCGCGAAGGTATATGTATAATGTATTCCAAATCCGCCATCGACATCTCAGAAACGGTGCCATGACTCCTTCATGGTTTAATGGGCATCCCGGAAAGACCCACACTGAACGTGTTCGAAGCCTACCGACCTTTGGGATGAAAAATAACGGCATACTGCAGCGGAAAATTATTTTGCTTTCGATTAGGCTCGGGAACTGTGCTTATATCGACGTACTCGTATATGGTTGGCCTAGACTTGCTCGCGAAATTTGGCCTCTGGCTTCGGCATGCGGAATATGCATATTTTGAGCTATGCGACTTTGAACCAGACAGTCCGGTCAGGCTTTGCGACTGCGTCATTCCAGGACTCAGGATTGCAATGTAGTACTTTCAAACATATGTACTCTAGCGTCTATTAATTTCAAATCTCCATGAGCCGTGACGCATGAGCCTGGGCCATGCTCTTCGTGAGACCCAATGCCAAATTAAATATCATCACAGACGTTGATTTTGATGACGGTATCTTTTAGCTGCTTAATACAACTAAACTAGGCAAAATATAAGCCTTAAGTAGCTGAAATAATGTTATCGCAACATAATCACATCGTCCTTTAGCGCTCAGCAGCACTAACTGATTGTTATGTGTTGATAAAGCCTTACTCTCAGCTTACTCTTCTTATAACGTAGAATTATGGTCTTTTCATTCGCAAGTTCTTAATTAAAACCGCCGTTGAATTGGGTACCGAACTAGACTAATCTATACTTATAATGACTGAATATGTCGAGCGAAACATAGCGAGCAAGGCCTGAAGATATACATCAATCTAACTCAATAGCAACCCTCAGCCTCTTTTTTCGAACAAGTAACCCAGCTCCACACACTGCATGAGGAATACTTACGTTGCCACTTCGGTCGAAACTCATCGATAGTTTTCGGTTACTGCGTACAGTATTACCCACGCAACCTAATCTGACAGAGTTTGAATACGAATCAACCTTCAGGCGTTTAGTAACCACCAATAGTTACCGAAGCAAGGGAATGCGATGCAAACGCGGATGGCCTGCCTGATGATACTTGCTACAATCACCACTTCCTTATTGCTGGACTTTACACGCGTTTTACTTTCCGGACTCACCAGCTATATGGCGCGATCGCTAGGTAATCACTCTTGTATTCACCGTGTAGAAATGACCCTCAGATTTGTTCGCACATTCGTACACGAGTATGTTGCATGGTCAAGAATTATCGAGGAAGTGGAAAATAGCTTTCAGAATGAAGGTCACCGGGTGGCGTTTTCCCCTTTCCTCCCCCTGCCGTTGTGCTTGAGGCTTCCGGTCGAGGAGCTTGAGCAGGGTGCCAGCAGTTGTGGGGATTCACCTGACCGGTGAATGACTGCGTGGGTGTTCAAGCTCAAGTAGTAGAACCAGCCACAGCGCGTGTCATCAGCATCTCGCGAACTTGAATACCATGCAGTTAGTATATAAAATGACAGATCGTCCGTGTCCTTTTTCCAGAGTTATCCTCCTTGGTTTTCCTCCTACATAGTCGCTTATTTTATCCACTTGACATACAGAATTATCAGTCGGCACAGTCGGCGCTTGGTCGGATCCATGGATTTCTCAGAGCCTCGAGGAAGAAGCAAGACACGTATCAGAGATGATTGTGGCTTATCTGTGAGTCACCATTCTGTTGATAGAACTCGTATCCTTGATAGATAGACAGATGGGTATGTATCTCGTTCGTTCAACGTACCACAATCACAGGATCGGACATGAATTCTAACACAAGGAAAAATAACACACGAGCACCATCACTCTCCCATCTTGGTCTATGAAGCAGAGATGAGCTCCTCGCCCAATCTCCCAACATGTGTACACATCGTGACGGTTCATCTTCAGCAAATCGACTCCGAGAAATACATTTATAAAAATTATTTATTGAAAATTAGTATCATCTCCTGGTAGAAATCGGGTACGGTCCTTAGTAATGTTGATTAATTGCGCAATGCCTGCGGCGTTGACGAGGCTTTGGAGCTTTGTCTAAGCAACGTCTAAGGTCACCGAGGCGTATTTCGCGGGAGTAGCGCCAGGCGGAGGGCGCGGAACTCGAGGACTCTACGGCTTTACACAAGTGGGCTGAAAACGTGGCGAGAACATAGGAACACATGGTGGTTACACTGGCGCAGATGTTCTTCTCCTCACGATTTACTCTCATGAGAGTAGACAGGACGGCTTGACGATCAATGTCCTTACACTCGGATGGGCCCGCCAGATCAGGGACTGCACACACTGAACGATCTCGTTTCAAAATAATTTTGGGGCGAGCCTAAGCCATCGGCTGATAGGCAGAAAGACTCATTGATTCTTTAGAGGCAGGTTGCATACCAATGTCAAGGCATTTTCCTTCAACAACGCTCATCGTGGATGCAGATCTGGGGTAAACGCCCACAAATGATATCACGTGTTTCGTGACCCAAAAAACTTAAAACTTTTAAAAAAGATAGAATTTTATTTTTATTGCCGGTGTTCGGGGTTCCAGTTGCCTGAAGTCATTACAGGATTGATCTGCACCTGTGACCTGAGGCGTGGTGTGAGTGGCCACACCTGGCGGCTGCTGCGTCTAATTTGGGCGTTACTGGATGTTCAGCCGCCCAACACGGATGGGCATTATATCCGAAGCGCGGGATACAATGCACACCAGTGCGGGTGAATATGGAAATGGGTTCTCATCGATTTTTCTTACGACACAAGTTACAACCTGGAGTAGGTATGTAATACCTGGAAAGCATCTCCTTGGCGAAATACAATGACATTTGCGTATTGTGGCGTAAAACATAGCCAGGTTTACTCGAGCTGGTGGCGGGCGCAAGAAATTTGCAAGAAACGGATATCGTTCATCTCGACGGACGAGGAAAAGTGTGGGTTTATTAAGTATTTCGACTAGGTTGCTTATCATGACTCCGTGTAGGTAAGTTAGATCAGGCGGCCTCAATCTCAGCAATGAGCTTCTTCGAGTTTTCGTCGTCGACTTTGTTGAGGATCTGATAATAATAATAACACAAGGGTACGTAATTAATAGCTGATCAAGGTCTGGTCGCTTGGAGCGTACCTCGATGAGCTTGGAAACGTATTTCTCGTAGCACTCCTCCTTAGAGACGTCCTTGACAGAGGTCCAGGCCTCCCTGGTAGCGCGATCCATCAGTCTTTTCCATGTAGGAGACGAATGTTTGCACCGCGATCAGTGAATAACTGACCACTTGTACTTCGCCGTAAAGTTGAGCATACCGGGGCGCTCCGTTTCGTTGTTACCAACCTTGGCTAAACAGGAAACCAATCCACGCGTAAGCCGTCGGTTATAAAGCAATCAACTGTGCAGAAGCCGCCTACTCACCCTGCTTGAAGTACTTGTAGAACTAGATCGCAACGTAGAAAGGTGATCAGCAAAAGTTATCTACCGGGATGTTCGCGTAGATCAAACGCAATCGGCACTCACGTAGAGCTGGTCGTCCGAGGTAGGCTTGATGGGACCGTCTTTAGGAAGGTTCTGGATGATTTCTACAGCTTTGTTGAACTTGGCTTCGGACATGATGGATGGACGGTTGGTAGAGGAGATGTTCGTGCTCTGTTCCGGGCCACGACATGCTCGATTGGGCCTCGCTTATTTGATCCGACGATATACCTTATTTGGAAGGACTGGGCACTGACTGGGCGTCGTCGCTTGCCCATAGCTGTCCATTAAATACTCGAGGTATCAGGTATGTCTTCCACGAAAGCTGACAGAATCTTGGGGGAAACGACTCCTTTTTAATCTCACCCAGCCTCGCTGACAGCGGTCAGTCACAGCATCGCAGCCGTAGGAATTGTCGACATTTATAAAACTGCCAGTAGCATAGCAGAGCATAGCATCACTCATCCGTCGGATGTACAAAGCGGATAGATAAGATTGGTGTGCAAAAATATTATTTCACAAAATGGAATAGTCGCTTTGATCGCACTGCCCTGCAAGCACAAAATTTGGTACTTAGGCTATGTTGGTGGCATGGAGTTGCAAGTCAGGCATTTTCTGGATAACACCACCTTAAAATAGACTAATTAAAATGAATCCCATATTAGATCGTGCACTTCGATGGATTCTGCACATTGGGTATAGTGAAGATCTGTTCACAACATTGTCAATACAGATCAAACATGTGAGGTGTAATAGGTAGTAAAATGTTGGTAAAATGTAGCTACCTGTGCAATTGTATAACTGCCATAGAGTACCTTCTATCTTCGGCTATGGACAGAATATCTGAAATGCTGCGATGGACTCAACCGGGTTGGACGTATGGAGGCGGGGATGGAGGAGAGGCGTGACGCGTACGCGGGTGACAAGATCACATGCCCGTGTGTGGTGGAGAGTTTGGTCAAGCCACTGATCTGGCTGCCCCCACCACTCCTCCGCTGGCTGCCTATCTCACTGGTGGCATCCGCCTCGGTAGAATATGTCTCCTTCAGCAGCGCCCCCAACGCCTCAGGAGATCCTACGGAAGCTGTCGGTGCACTCAGTGTCGAGATCCAAGGTACGTGCGTCCCTTGATTCCACCGTGCAGGCCCACAACGGCTTCCCTAGACCACACAATCATCAAACAACCCTGTATCTGGTACAGAATCGGACTCGGATTCGATGCTCACACAGGACACTGTAGCGCCAAGCTCATTGCACGGTGGTGGGATGAGTATGCACGCCGGGACCTCATCCTCACAGCCACCGCTTTCGTCAATCGCGGAACGCCGGTCGGACAGCGGAGAGGATACGGAGGACGAGGACGCAGTCGAAGGAGGGTGGAAGACCGCCGACGTGCGCACCAAGCCTCGAAAATCAGGTGAAGAATCCGTCATCAAAGCTGGATATCTGTGGAAAAAGGGCGAGCGCCGGAAGGTATGCATCTGTCTCTTTGTTCTCTATGTTATGCGTTTTCTGATCCGGTTGTCATTGTCTGTGGCTTTTAGACTTGGAAAAAGCGTTGGTTTGTACTGCGCCCGGCGCATATCGCCTATTACAAAAGTTCGGCGGAGTACCAACTGCTACGCCTCCTTGAGCTCTCTGATGTGCATTCGTGCACCCAGGTCAATTTGAAGCGCCATGACAATACGTTTGGTCTGATTTCCCCTGTGCGCACATTCTATCTCCAGGCATCGACTCCGCAGGAGGTGCATGAGTGGGTACAGGCAATCGAGGATGCACGGGAAGCACTTCTGGCCACATCAACGAGGACCTCTGCATCAACACCTCTTCCCATTCCTCGCCCCCGCATGGGCGATCCATCACATTCTACCTCGTTTATTCCGCCCCCTATATCATCATCCCCCAATCAACATTCATATGGCTACACTGTTACCTCTTCCGACTCTGAGGATGCCACGGGCTCGACGCAACAGGGTTACCAATCAACTACGTCACCAACCCAGGCAGCATTTGCCCTCTCACCATCAAAGGTTGCACCCGTGCAGCTGAAGGACCCAACTAAAATCATTCTATCTGGGTATTTGATGAAGTGTGGATCTAAACGCCGTAACTGGCGGAAACGCTGGTTTGTCCTGACTGGCGAGAAACTCGTCTATTCTGGGAGCCACATGGTATGTCGTTCAATCTTTGCACATCTTTTTTCTTTTCTCTATGAGTGGCTGTGGAGTCGCCGCCGACGATCAGAAAAGAAAGACGTGCTAGCGCGTTGATTGAATGATTCCAGGGTGCTAACATGGAACATTCTATTTTTTCCCCTTTGTCTATTCTAGGACACCAAGCCCCACCGCCAATTCCCATTCAACGACATCCTCGACGCCCTTGAATACGACCTTCCAACATATGCCCATCGCCAGCCAGCCACGCCGTCCATAGCATCTCCGCCGCAGGGACTTGACAACGACGAGGGCACCCACGGCAGCGCTCATACCTTCAAGATCGTGACGACGAAGCGAACCCTGCTCCTCTGTGCCCCGACGGAGGACGACGAGATCAAGTGGCTTGGCGCGATCCGCGCACTCATCGTGCGCCGGACAGAGTCAGGCCAGGTACCAGGGAAGCCTAGCAAGTCCCCTGCGCATTCGCCACGCGAGGTGGGCGGGTACGAGGCTGCGCAACAACACCACCAGCAACAGCAAAACCAGCCACAGCAGCCACAGTATTCGACGTCACCGCAGGGTGCCGGCATGGTGTCTGGCGGCCTCAAGGCGAAGGTGCGCCGGCTGTCGGCGGCGGGGTCGATAGGACATGAAGTGAAGGCCTCGTCATGATCTAATGACGGCGGTGCTAGATCCCTTCGACTGGCTTCCTATCATATGCCTATCCGACAGTCCGTTCTCTTGACGCCGCCGGCGGTGGGGAAGATCATGCTTGCTTCTCACTGCGCCATTTTGCGGATATCCTCTGCCTTTTACCCTTTTCATTAATTACTGCCGGTTCTACTTCTATTCTCGTTCCGTTTTATTCTCATTCTTATTCCTTTCTTTTATCCCTTTGCGTTCTTTCTTGGACAGGGACATTATATCACTATGAAGTACACAGATACCTTGTTCTAATTTATTTCCTGCCTGCGCTCGGATGAAGATAACGGCTATATGCAATACCCACATACATACCTTCCACTTGCCTCGGTGTGCTTCTTCCCGTTCGCATCTGCACTCCATCTTGAATGTGGGTTTTGTTTATTCTGGCTTCGTCTTTGCTCGGAGTTCCTGTGGATTCAAATGTTAATGGCGTCGTCTAGCGGCGGGATGGTTCATGGAGATATATTCCTACCTATTGCAGTGTGCATAGTATTCTTCGACAAAGCCCTTTGCCGGATTCCTTATCATTCCATTTACTTCTTCTACCTATGTTTGTGGCTTCTGCCTTGGACCACCATCCGTCGTCTATCCCTTTCAACTAGGACCTTTCCCTCTTCTTTTCTGTTTCATGGATGCCCCTGCTATCACCCTAATTACTGATCTCGTTTCCTATTCCCCTATTCGCGATGCTAATGAAGCTTAATTGTAACAGTACTGCACTACTCTTCGGAATTGGATAAGATATGTCGACGGTCATGCATCTTTGTATGCTCCTTCCGGGCTAATTTATTCCTGAACGGATCTGCGAAGCCACCCAGATGTACTGTGTATCTGGCCGAGAACCATGGTCCAGGCTAAATTAAGGTGTGTTTTAATACATTCATTGAGGACTTATGTCGGATGAAATCTCCAGACTCCACGGGATGGGGATGGTGAGATCTTCGTCGTCCTTGCTTTCGGAAACGTTGCCGTGGAAGCTTTAGGTGTGCTATGATGTATCCATGATTAACTTGATATTCAGGAAATCGCGGTGTTCAGAGCGGGTGAATGCTCGATCCTATCACTGGCCATCACGGCGTTCATGTCCTCGAACAGTCATCGCAATCATCATCACCACCGTCGCGAATTGTTTTACTCATACTTATCAACTTGTGCTCTCTACGTCAACGTACGGATTGAATGAAAGGATCAGTGAGTCAGGCTTATCAGTCGCATCATGATTGCACTTGCGGTGGGCATTGGGGTGTATGGGATGCTTGCATACTGCGCACGCAAGGAATACCCACATTCATTTCGCCTCAACCCTCCTCAACCCTTCCATTAATCAGGAGAGACTAGCCATGTATGTACAGCGTACCACTGTATTAATACTTAAGCTTTGAGGGGGTCCAATGATCATGCTATGCGAACATAAAGTTTGACAAAGCCTGCAGGGAGAAAGAAGATGCGCGCACAGTAAACCGTAAATTAAACGGGTGGGATCTGGGAAGATGCACTCGAAGGCGGAATCTGGCCTGGGAGAAGTGACATGATGTCGCGTCGGGCATATGTTCCTCCGCGTACTATCCTGTGTGTGCTATCTAGTTCTCACGTAGGATCGAGCACGCCAGGGCTTCCATACGTTGAACGAACGTTAAACCCACTTACGAGAGGGAGATACCAGTGCTCGGTCCTCGATTACTGCCAGGATCCTGCGCATTTGAGGTGGAATAGAACACGAGGCCCCCGTCGACTCTGCGTCGATGGCTGTACCGAGAAATCTACACTAAGAACTTGAAGTTAGAATAGTCACAGAAATAGGTAGATGGAGAATAGGTGTGCATGTATGTAGATATCGACGTATGTCTCCGTTGTCGGATATTAATTCATGTCAAAGACCTGCTGGAGCTGATGAACTGAATACGGGGTGCGTCCAACTTGAATAGCTAAAATAAGTTGATTGATCTCTCGGACCGCGAGCGCAGTGTGGCTCGCGGCATGCCACCAGTATAGTCACCCAAAGAAGACTTTTATTTATACGATATGTCATCGGTATGTTTTGAATACCCGTCGAATCCTTGATAGTGGGTGACTTTCCATAACTCTAACTTGAATATCTATCTCTAAATACATGGCAACAAGGGTCCTTGGCCGAGGTGCCGTTGACGGTACAACCTCCAAGCTGTCAACTGGCTTTCAAGTTGACAGGTCTAAATCTCGTATTTGGAAGAGGCCCCTACCCCCCCTCTTCCAGATTTTGAATTGTCAAAAACTGTCACCCGTTGCCATTCAGGACCCTTTTTTTCCTTTCTCGCCAGATGTCCCTTTCCGGCACACCGGCATCAATGCCGACCCTAGCTCGGCGTCCTCCCGCTCATTGCCCTCACAGGTGCAACAGCTATGCCCGCCGGCTCGCGTTTTCGAGCAAAATTAAGGAACAGCATAGCCAGAGAATATTACTATTGACATCACAGTTTTATCTCCCAAAAATCGGATAGAATGCTTCAGAGAGCCTTGGAAGGACTTTTCGACGATCTCACCCATTGAATTCAAGATATCAACTCCAAATTTTGGTTTATGGGCGTTATGGAAATTCGACTTTTCACCATTTGAACTCCGACTGACGTCGCTTAACATTTCAAGTTCTAAATAATTCAAGTTATTGTTATGGAAAGTCACCCAGTGCTGGTTCGCGTCCCCAGAAATTAGAATTATGACAATATAAAGTGCGAGCAACCGTATCGCCGCGTTGTTAGTATGTATAACCAGTGTATCTGCATTGATTCTCGAATCTCGGGCCCGGGCGTAGGGCGCAGTGGGTTATGGTACAGAAATTGACGCGCGCTTAGATGACGGTAGCGCCGGTGAAGGCGGATATGTAGGAGGCGCTGCGCTGAGCGTACGCGTGTGCGTGTGCGTGGTACTACCGTACTAGTAATTGTGCGTGTTCTGTTGGCGTCCCGTTATCGGTGGTAGATCTTCAGGTACGATTGTCGTAGTAGCAGCCGTTGGGGTATATGACGCGGTGGTCGTGTATGGGCCGCTATAGGTGCGCGGTGGCGTCGCATAAAAAAAAACAGGTTTCACAAAATCAAAAATTTCTGTGTACCGATGTCCTCCTAGTCTCCCGTAGGCAGACTCCGAAATGCGGCTGATGATAAAGTCGATGTCCTCCACACACGCGCAAGTGGGTGTGTGGCGCGTCGCAAAGCAAACGGTGATGCGCGATCAATAATAGTCGATTCCTGTCTCTGTAGTGGATACATTGTACTTCGTGGACATGCGCGCGATGAAGAACGCTGTGTGGAAAGGTTATTTTACGGACAACGGACAAAAACGACTGAATAGGATACAGCCTTTTGCATGAGGCAGGGACGGACCCCAGGCACTGCGGGCAGGGGGTGCTTTGTGACCGTGACAGAACAGGGCGTAAGGCTGCTGGTGTGTCTTCTTTCCTCTTACATCCAACCCTCACTTCTCTTTATAAGATGCCCTCATCCGCCTTGCTTGTCTCTTCCCTGTGAACCCCCTTGATACCGGTGCCCACCGCTTTAGTTCTTGAATCCTTTTGCTATCGCACTTTTGACGCTTACCATACTTACGAGATAACATTCTCGTCGTCTACTCTACTAGTCATGCCACCGGTCCCATCATCTCAGAAATCGCCTCGCATGGGCAAAAGGATAGGCATCATGCAAAAGCCGAAAGGCGCAGTGCGCGCCAAGTCAGGATGCTATACCTGCAGGATCAGAAGGAAGGTGTGTATGTCATTTTTTTCTCATGGGACATAGCTGATCCCCTCACTGCTCTTTCCTTCAAGAAATGCGACGAGAAGCGCATGCACGATGGTGGTCCCTGTGAAACATGCTTTCGCCTCAAACTTGAGTGTCTGGGGTTTGGCGCTAAGCGCCCAGAATGGCTCAGGGTACGTCGTACCGCATCTACCCCGCATTTTCACTTTTCTTCCCCGCCATCGATGGCGCCTTATCCCTCGCCGCTGACAATTCCCGCAGGAGAATTCCCGCGTCTCGACGATTCGCGACCGCATCAAGGCCCATCTCGCGGCTCAGGGTATGATAAAAGGACATGCTGGCTCTGGCGCCCGCAGCCAGGTCCACGAAGAGTTTCTGCGCCTCAGTGACCCTAGGGATGATGATATGACGTATCGCACCGGCGGGTCGTCGTCGTCGACGGACGGAAGCCCTCATAGGGAGGAATCCGTCGACTCCGACCACCCGTATGGTGCGCCACCTCGTCTTGCGCACAGTACTTCTGCCATGCGTGGCATCATGTATGAACAACACTATGACTATCCTATCCACTCTGGTTTGTGTTCTATCAGTTCCGACGACGGGGCCTCATTAATGGAGTATTTCTTGTCCCACCCGTAGACATACATTCCCGCTCCCATTCTCCTAATGCTGGGTCCTCGGTCTATGACTTCGAGCCTGACTACCCTCTTGTACCATACAGACCCAATGTCGAATGTGAGGACTATGTTATTTTGTATCTGTAAATTGTAGTACTGAATCGCTATCGAATTGCTTTCTTGTTTTGTTTTCTACCAGCCCCAGCCGTACGAAGCTCATTCTCAGATCACTACCATGGGTTATTCATCATCGACGAACTCCCGGAATCCGATTACACCTTCGACTCCGTGCCACACTTTTACCTTCCGAGCAAATTCCCGCTGTGTTCCTCAACAACTCGATGCGCGAATACGTCAACAACGTTGTCAAGATCCAGTATCTGCTGGGCGACCGCGAAGTCCTCCCTATCATGATCTGGGACGCTGTCACAATACATCACGACTCACATGAAGCCGTAAACCTCCTCGCTCGAGCGTATTACGGGCGCCAAAACGACCAGAACTTCTCAGTGCTTGAAGACATCAACGTACTCACCACCATTCACTCCCTCAAGGGTTCTCTCCAAGTGAAAACCCGCTTCACCGCCGACGACGCAATGACGGCGCTACACATCATCTCACTATACCTCTTCGACGGCGGGCGTGGAAGGTGGAACGAATTCCTCTTTTTCGCTTCGCGGTATGTCAAAGAGGTGCTTGAGAACCCGGAGTTTTACGGCAACTACTCAGCTGCGCTCGAAGCTGCCGGCGCAAAGGACCAGTTCGTTGTGAAGACCACGATATGGTTCGACGTGCTTGCGTCCGTGACAACGAAACAGCCGCCGATCCTGCTCCAGTACATCCGCGAGCTTTTCCGCCCCAATCGCTCCTGGGTCGGCCAGCCCACGACGTACTCGATGCTCTCGCCGATGGGGTGCGAGAACACGGTCGTGTGGGCGCTCGCGGAGACGTCGAATCTCTCCTACTGGAAGCGGCGCAGCGAGGAGGTGGGCGACCTCTCCGTCCGCGAACTCGTGCGGCGGGTGCAGGACATCGAGGTGCACCTGCAGCCGGGGCCGCGCCCGGTGCGCCCGCACCCCGATCCGGACACATGGTCGCGCTTCGTCGCGTCGGAGATCTTCCGCACGAGCACGAAGCTGTTCCTCAAGAGCGTCGAGTCGGGCGACTTCCCGCACGTCGCGGAGGTGAAGCAGTGCGTCAACGAGACGTACGACGCCATCATGGAGTCCCGCGAGGGCATGGGCACGCTGCAGTCGGCCGTCGTGCGGAGCACGGTGTTCGGGATCTTCATCTGCGGGAGTCTGACGGACGACCCCGACCTGCGCCGCGTGCTCTCTACGTGTCTGGTGCAGAACTCGGGGCAAGAAGCCGTGGGCAACTGTACGGCGGTGTCCAGCTTGCTTGAGAAGATGTGGCAGGAGCGTGGCCCGCTGAACCTCCCCGTGAAGTGGCGAGAGTACCTAGCCGCCGCCCAGATCCTTCTTGTGTAGCGCGGGCGTCGATCAGCCCGCCCGCGATGGAACGACAAGGCCCGCACGCGCTTGAAGATCCACTCTATCCCTTGCATCGCTCAATTCATTCAGCAAGCAATCATTATCGTCATCGTCCATACTGAATCAATGATCAACATCCGCGCCCCTAATCGCCCCCATCGCTATCTCACCCCCGTCTGTTTTATTTTCTTCTCGGTCGCCTCGTTCTCGTGTCTTGTTTCTCGTGTGTTCTTTTTATTATTCCTCTCTCTTCACTCATTCATACATACATCATACATCATACAATTTCCTTTTCTTCTGCCCGGTTAGCAACATTGGCCCGCTTTCCTAGTTCCGTCCATTTTCTCGTGATCCTTCCCAAACGACTCGGACTTCATCCATGAATTCCATTCTCCGGTAGTCATCGTAGTCGTGCGACGCACTTGATAGTTGATTTCATTGAGTAGTTTACATGAAACGCGGCAGAAAAATATTTTAGCAGACGTATTGTAGTTCCATCCCTCTTTTATCCCACGATCTGTACAGAGTTTGTTTAATTTAGTCGACAACTCTCCGGTCCAAAATGTCCCATGTGTCGTTGTATTGTTTTGTGTATAGTGTCAATGATACTCGCAGATATAGAATCCAGATACAGCAGGAGGTCTAACCTGCTGTGTTGATATCATCGACGATTCGATGCGATGCGATACAGATGTATGACATCCATCAACAGTGGCACATCCATGTAGATCCCAAACGCCCACAATAGAAGTAGTTGCTGCGTCCTTGTTCTGCTCCTGGAACGGCGAGGTCTGTAGGCAAGCTCGGACCATGAACGACCGACCGAGCATCTATGATCCCTCGCGTGCAACATAGACACATTTTAATTTTGTCTACACATCCATCCTTCCACCCCGTCCCCCCGAAATTATAACAAAGTGATCTACAGAACCTTGATGCCATTATTGTGCTAAATGCGCAATTTATCACAGGTCGTATATTGTGAACTTCTATTCCGTTCTCGGAGAAGATGACCAAGCCCAGGTAGCGGGGTATCTGCAGACTGGCACTTTTAGTGCCCACAAGTACATATGCCACGCGCTACACGCTGCCACATCCTTCCTTGCTGTGCGCAACGTGCGCACACGCGCATACGCACACAGTAGGTGATTGAGTCTTTACCTCACTCAATGCGTCATAGAATTCTTTTCGGAGTCAAATTATGTTCTTCCAGGTTCTTCCCTGCAAAGGACAAACTGAAGGCGATACATTTCACTATGGAGAATCTATATAGAATAACGACTCGGATACGAGGACTGACTCTGGAGAAGGTGGTGGCGGTGTTCTTCCGACAACACAGCTTGAACACAGCACTGTGGGAGTTAATTAAAAAATCGGTGTGCTATCGACGAAATCAACCAAGTGTGAAACAGGCGGCGCAGACTACGCTCTGTCTGCAGCCAGTGTCTGTTCGACGTAGGACAAGTTGGACAGCGATACTCGTCTTGGGAGAGCTCTGGCTCTGTATGGCAAGGCTGTGATGCCATCGCTTGATCAAAGTGCACGTGCAGTTTCTCCCGGATTGGGGATGATCGGAGCCAGGCACATTAGACCGAATGCGGACGACACATGAGAAAGAAAGTCAAAAAGCAATCCCTTGAGATTCCAACCACACTAGAATCTCAGATCCTCATCTGTATGTGCTGCGATTGACCCGCAAATTGGATAAGCAGCTGGTATTGTCCGTGCAGCCCTCCCTCCGTCTGCAAGACCCCTCTGGGCACCGTTGGAGATGGCACAACGAGGGAATATGATATTCGACCTCGATATCCACTAGTCCCAATTATCATGTGGCCCAGATAATCGGAGGAGTTGGGAGACCGTCGCAGAGAGGAGGGTCCGACAAGGATGGAGGGTCGTAAGAGGAATCTGCCGATGATGGTGCCGGGGAGGAGGAGTAGTACGTGAACAAACACACATAGAGTCAGCTTACCTGTTCCCTTACTTTTGGCCAACTATGAGTACACAGACTTCCTTGGAAACAGACCATCAACTGTCCCAACGCGTTTGTCCGTCCGTATTTAGATCCTGCCTTCCTTCTCGGTCGGTATCTGACGAACTTGGCCGATTTTCCCTACAACCCTTTCCTCATACATAATCGCCTCCGTCAAACAAATTACTCCGACTCTACCTTGCCTCTTTTCCTCATTCAGCCTCTTCCGGCCATTTTATAATACACCACGTCTTCATCTCCCAAAACAAAACCAATGGCATTCAGAAGTCATACAGCCTCCCCCGCAGGGAGCGCATCGCCCTCAAGTTCCTCTTCCTCCCCGTACATTCACACTACACCACTCGACTCGATGGTGTCCCAGGAAGACCATGACTCTTCCTACAGCAACAGCACGCAAGGCACTCCCAATCACTCTACCACCAGCCTACCCCGTTCACTGAACGCAGGCAAAGGAGGATGCTGGTACGTGCACACCTTTTAGCAGATGATGATAAACTGTATACTCACCGCTATTTCGGTGCATAGGACATGCCGCGTTCGACGGAAGGTCCGTGATGAACCGAGTTGTCGTCGCGATAATTATCCCTAATTCTCTCTTCCCCACAGAAATGCGACGAGCAGCGAGAAGGCGACTCGTGCAGGACGTGTAAACGCCTCACTATCAAGTGTCTGGGATGGGGGCCCAAACGACCTGATTGGATGAGGGTGAGCCATCTCTTGGTGCATCGCCTCGGCTCATGCGACCAGTATCGCTGAAACTCTTCTTTTGTATGGCATCTAGGACAAGAGGAATGTCGATGCATACAAGGCTAGCATCAAGGCCCAACTCTCGCGAGCAGGCCTCATCCGCGGACAGCCCCGCCACAACCCCATGCAAATGTCAGCACACCGTGCGATGCCAGCGTCAAGACAGTCATCGATGAACAGCCATAATAGTGCGATGAACCCAATGTCCCGCAACGGCTTCGAATCATACCAACACAACACCGTCGACACTGCGTTCGTGCCAAACCACAACGATCTATTGATGCCCACACTGCCCGGTAAGTTTGAGGCGCAGACAAAAGGCTCCATAGCAAGTCGACTTACACACATTTCTGCAGGAGCTTCCAACCCAAATTTCGAGCATCTCTCCCGGAGCCTCGAGGCCTTTGACTCAGCGAGCTTTCATTACGCCAATCCCCTTCCGTCTATGCCTTATCACCAATCACTAGACCCGGATTATTCATTGTTGGCCCCATCGTCAGCGACCGAGTCCCTGGGCTATACTGACCAGTGGGCTCTCCCTGGTCAGTCAGGAGGCCAGTCAGAGCTCATCATGCACTACTTCGAGAGCGTACGGAAAGTTCATCCCTTGTGTGCAGGCGACGCCCTACGAGACACTACATATCAGGTAAGTTGAATGGGCTCCAAAAAATGATTACGAAAATGGCTGACGAAGGATACAAAATTAGGCTATTGTGGAAGAGCCTCACGGTGCCGTCACTCTTGCTGTCTGCGCCTTAGCCGACCTGCATTTGAAACAAATGAGAATCTCGCAAGGGCTAGAAGCGCCCAACCAGTCCTCGGAAAATTCGCACGCGAACTACCTAAAAAATGAGGCGATTTTCACTCTCGAGACCAATAAAACAACGAACGGGTTTAGGACTGACAACGACGCAATCGCGGCTCTTCATCTTCTCTGCCTTTCGCAATTTTCGGGCGGCGGCAGCGATTGGGAGACTCCATTCGATATTCTGGGTCAATGGCTCCTCCAACAAGGCCTCCATCTCGTCGAAGATCCATGGTCCGTGTTCCATAGCCTTAGTGGCGTAAAACAGCTCTATGTCAAGGTTACGTTGGTACGTTTTTTCCGGTCGCTTGTTTTGCAATTCTTCGATTACTTACGTTTCGGCTGTAGTGGCTTGACGTGTTCTCCAGCCTTTCCGTTCTTCGTCCGCCAAAATATTTAATTTTATGGCAGAGGCTCCTTGGTGAACAGGGAATCTTCTGGGCGAATGGGAACGACTTAGAAATGCCCCGACGTCTCCGGATGGACCTCCTGACGGGATGTCCTGATGAAGCGATGTTGGCCATTGCGGAGATTTCCTCTTTGGCCCATTGGAAGGCGGCGCAACTGCGCAATGGCTGCCTCAGCTACGTAGAGCTCATCCAGCGAGGGCAGGCGATAGAACAACAGCTCGGCCGGTATTCATCGGACATGAATCACCACACATCACAAGCATCGTTGCTCAGTTCTGCTGGTGTGACGACGCCAACAGAGGACGAGCGTCTCCTCATGGCCAGCATCCACCGGGAGACGGCCAAGCTGTATCTCCATACTGTCCTTAGTAACTCAACGCCTGGTAAGCATTCAACGTTTTTAGTATTTTTGAATTTGGAAGACTGACTCACCTGCTATTATTAGGTGTGCCCGAGATCAGCCACTCAGTTGATGTTATCGTGCGGTTGTTCTCCCAGCTCAGCCCTGGCGAGCTCGATCGCTCTCTCATCTTCCCTATCTGCCTAACGGGATGCATGACCAACGATTCGACGAAGAGAGATTTCTTCAAGAGCCGCATCCGCGCCTTGAACGAGAACTTTGGCAATCTGCTTCCCACCCGTCGTCTGATGGAGGCGGTCTGGCAGAAACGTGATGTCGGTGGTAAAGAAGTAGATGTTCGCGACACAATACGAGAACAAGGCCTAAAACTGCTTTTGATTTAAAAACCCAAAGAAATTAAAGCGCGATCGATAAATGATTGATATTGCTGTTATTATATGGCGACGCACCTAATTGCCCTGCCCTCAGCCTATTTTCGCCCCCCTCTCCGTTCGATACCAAATATGCGTTATTACCCAGCTAGTCCCTGTAATTCTATGTACCTGTCTGTTATAAATAATAAAATCAGACTTAATCACTTAAAACTAAAGAAAAAATCCTTGCCTTTATAGGACGCTCAGGCTCGGCACGGCCGGAAGCAACAGCGCCCAAAGAGCAAGGGCGCCATTCTACTTGCTATACAGAGCAGAGTGGGTAGCGCCCTCGGGGTCAGATGCCCACTAGCGCTCTAATGAGTCATGTGTGCGCGCGAGCGCCGACTGGGCGCTCCCGTGCCTGCAACCCTGAGCAGAGGGAAATGTGCCAGAAAATGCTCAGAAACTCGCAGAAAATACTCCGAAGCAGATGAAGAGCGAGAAAGTCACCAAAATGCTCCTGAGGTACCATGTAGTGGATTTGAAGAGGAACTGATCAGAAAAAAGAGCGCAGCGAGTAGGAGACCTGGTAGTCAGACTGTGTGTGGCGACATTTCCCGAGCGCACCGGGAAAAGCGAACGGAGGGTCCTGCGAGCCAAGTTGTGCCGCCAAAGTGTCCTGGAAGATCTAGGAGTAGATATGTGCAGCAGCGAGCATGGCGAAGTTTGTGGTGGTGGTTAGAGGACAAGAGAAGGGGGTCGTCTTCATGGGCGCGTGTGATGTTGGCAGGTTTATACCGGTGCTACCGGGAAACCGCTTTGTTTGTCTCCATTTTCCATATATGGATGTTTGGTTGCTCTTCCCTCCACACAGCTGACTTGGAAGGCGCGCTCTTCCTCTCCCCTTGAGGAAGTGGGCGCGCTCTATCTGCCTCCTAGCCCTGCCCGTCGACAGCGCCCAGATACGCCCACTGTATGCTCTCCGCGCTCTGCATATACGAACTATATACCAGCTCGGAATCATGGCCCGAAATCAATGTTCAGTTCCGAAATAGCTCGCAGAACAAAACCGTTGAGCGCTCAGCGCGCAGTGTCGCCCCATGTCCTTTGGGAGCTTTAAGTAGAGGTCAGCGGCCGCGCATATATTTTGCCTACACTTTCGCTCAGAACTCTCTCGCAGCATTAAAGTCCACTGGCGCACTTCGCTCGGGTCCAGCATCTGGCCGACGCCGTATGACATCAATGGAAAGGCTTTCAACTGAAGCCAAGATCTTTTCACGACTGGAAACCAAGGATACAATCGTCAGGAGGAACGAGCTATACTTGCAGAATTCTCCCATTCAGAAAAGGCGCTCTTCTTTTCTGTTCTCAGTCAGCGCATATTTTGCGTTTGGTCTTCGCCAGCTCATCTTGGGAACGTTCTCAAACACTGATGGCAACTTTTCCACATTGACGAACTTGATGGTATCTTTTATTGGCTCTGATGCTGTCTCTCGGTTTATTTAAAAGCACGCTCCTGCGACATCACTTGCTTTGCCAGAGCGCACGCCCTATCTTATCATCATCTTCCTGGATAACTAATCCGTTGTGATCATCATTCACACCGACGGTGAACCTAAGAGGACAGCCGACCGGAATCTTCGTCTGCTATTCTGCTTCGGGGAAGCCGGGGAAGTGCCAATAAGCAACTACATTCAGAGAGTTATCTCTGTCAAAGCTTCTACAATTAAACCAGAAAATCGTATCAAACTCTATCAACGCCCCTAGAATTGAACGATGAAGGGCCACAATCCCTTTATGTTTGATCAATCACTTGTTCTGGGCATCCGAAGGTGTCTAACTTCGCATGGATCGTCGACATCGTCTGGGTGGCTTTTTTACTCCGCCGACTGGCGGTATCCATCTCAGTGAGTGTTTAATATTGCTGTATAAATATCTTGCGAGCTCTTTTCTTAGATAAATTCTTACAGATGTTATCCTGAGACACAACAGATGCAGACTATCCCTACTCAAATTAATTCAAAATGACAAGGCATAGAATGTACTGTAGCTCAGTTGCGTCCATTGGACGCGGCTGATCACAATCAACGATCGCCGAATGTCATGCGACGGTACCACCGGCATGACCGGCCTATGTTCCCCCCATTGTGATCTTCCCATGATCATGGTGTGCTGTCAACACACGTCTTCAATCCGCGGTCATACTTCTTTCCGACGTATACGAAATATTAGGCAAGGCTACGCACCACCCTCGACCTCGCTAAGAAGCTGAAAAAGTTTTTTTTTGACATGGTTCAGCTTCAATATCGCGCAGAACACACATGCATTGCGAATTCTGCTTCTACCTTTGTGATGGTTCCACATACCTACTTGTTTAGTGACACCATCTGATATGATTATCCAGATCCTGCGTAATGATCGTCACATCGCTCTGTGCCCTGCTCCAGCATAGTGGCATATCTGGTGGGGTATCCAAACTTCATCGACTAAAATACCATATCGAAACTCTCAGGATGTTTCCTCCATCATTCTACGCTTTTCTCCGATACTTCGACCCTCGAGAACTTGATGATGCAAGGCGTTATATTTTGAGCCGCCGATTCGGACTCAATCTCAAGTGGGATGTGTCTTTTCTCATCGTCATTTTTCCCTTCGAGATTTATGGAACGGAGAAAAACGAAAGCCCACGCATCGGTATAGCTATGGGTGCATCCGGTTATCTAGAACGCAAAACCCAGGAAAGGTGTCTTGCGCCGGAAGTCCTCTTACTAACGGCACCGAATTGATCTTCATGATCGTTGCGTTTCTTAAGCTTGCATGTCAGACTTCAAGTCCTTAACTTGGAATTACGGCCTACCCCTGAAATCCTGCTGGCTGGCAAGGAAACTCTGGAATTGACATGTCCTATTTTCGTTTTTTCCTCTGGATAGCACTCTTGGCGAGCTAATAGTGGAGCACTGTCTAGTCTGTCATGCTACATCAAACTCAAAGGTCTCATCCCCTGATATATTACCGACTTCTTTACTGTGCATAAAGGTGCTAGAATGATACGCACACTCATACATCCCTTCTTGGCCATTGCATAGACGTCAATTCATCTTCGATCAAATACTACGCCACGCAAAACATGGAATGGTAATGATACCTCAGTCTCCTGGTTGGAGATCCCAACCAAAATCCAGTCACCTAGGTCGGCGACATTCAGGACTAATATGGCGAAAAGGAGATGGTGCGTATTGTATTGAAGAATCCTCGGCATTATTATCCAGCAGTCGAGATCGTTTGCTCAGTTGAACTTGTAAATAGCCATTTTCATTTGTAGGGATCCACGTTGCGCTGCGCTGAGTCGCTGACTGATTATGATTAGTATTGACACAGGGATTTAGTCACCACATGGACGTCACCAGGTTTGGAATTTAGGTGGTGATAGTGGCATACTCATACGCTACATGTGCAGATGGATGTGTTCATCCTCGCCATTTGATCATGTCTCCAGACAATAGGATGTGGATTCATCTTACCCGAGGTATGTACGTATGTACGTGCTTTTGAATTTGGGATTGTGGATACGTTCGAAACTCGAGTCTTTCTAGGCTCTTGTATTCCCCCCATAACCACAAGATAATTGGATCACCCATAGTTGTGTTCTCTGTCAACCGTGCATATTAAAAATGTTCACCAACTTAGTTTTTCAAGACTCGTATACGTGCAGTGGGAGCTACACAGACAGCCAGCC
The DNA here is from genome assembly GCA_014925825.1 of Pholiota molesta. Taxonomy (NCBI): domain Eukaryota; kingdom Fungi; phylum Basidiomycota; class Agaricomycetes; order Agaricales; family Strophariaceae; genus Pholiota; species Pholiota molesta. The sequence goes on from JACGCK010000008.1 coordinate 791,723, forward strand.
GGCTCCAGTCTTTTCCCCGCTTTCCGATTAGGAAACCAAATACAGCTCTACTTGGGATCTGTCTATGGGATATATATAGCGCTCCGCGACTTCCATCAAGAATTAATCCAGTTCAGCTTGAGTTCTATGTTCTATATTAGTATGTTGTTTGTTGTCTAGCTGTGAGTTCATACTGCGATTATTCTCATGGTGGTGAAGGATCAAAACTCGACTACTTCTTTCTTGCCTGAGGCATGCTGAATTGATGCTGGCTATTTCGATGGCCTTGAGCCCAAGTTTCCAGATAAAGCAGGTGACTGGCGACCAGCCACTGGAATACTACAGGTTTCTGTCCGTTTCAGCTTAAATTGATCAAATAAGCCGTCATAAATCGTAGTATTAATGAGTCCATTGCGGTATGTCAAGTACTACCCCGAGGAATTTATGCACCTGCTTCTGCTGCCCATGTCGCTCTTCATAGCTAGAAAGATGTATCTCGTTGTCTCCTATATCCAGGGAACCTGCTGCTGATAAATTCGCTCCTGTTCAATTGAAAGATAAAACACGATCTGGTGATTAAGATCTTGGGTAGTCTCATCAAACTCGGACGTCATTTTGATAAACCAGATCGCTAAGAGCTTGAAAGACAAGGGCTTAAAATAAGGCGGCAAGTAAGTATAGGTTTCCTTTCCCAAAGCGGCGCAGTCTCTTAACGAGAACTTGTATTGGAGTTTCAGAAAGAAAGTAACAGAATGATATTTGTATTTTTCTCAGAGATATGGGCGCGTTGTCGTTGTCAATTGAAGCTAGTCTGCCAGTAGCCTCCACTGACCAGTCAATGCGACTCATCTGACGGTGGCCAGGACGAGACCCAGATTTGCTGCGTGGTAACATCAGATCTCATGCAGATCCAAATCCTGTCAGATCTCGGAGGTTCTCTGTGTTCCACAAGCCAAGATCTCAGCTAGTCCATAAATACTTATATGAGGATTGAAAGGATACTTTGGATTTCATGGGTCCAATTTACAGCATAACGTTATGTCATCGGACATACTAACCATCCCAAGCTCCAGCTGACACGAAAGGCAAAATATAGCACCCAAGCGTGGCAATAATAGGACGTCTCTTACCAAACGGCATAAAACTAGCCCAACGGAACATGAAGACTGTATTGTAAAGCCTATGTGCGAAAGACTTCCCCGCGTTTATTTCCATGCGGAAAGGTGGTACGATTCGAGGTATAGGATTCTCAAAGGCTAACGACATGCAGCAAGGTATTATTCACAGGATACTAATAGCTATTGCATAAGGATGTGGGCATGTGTGATAAGATAAAAGATAACAATGAATCCCTCTCCAAAGAAGACAAGATGGGTTTGAAGCATAGAATGTCCAAGATTCGAAGCGAATACATCGTCAAACCCAAAAAAAAGATTCCGCACAGGAGCGGAGAGCACATAAGCTGAGAAAGATAGTCAACAGCTCTTTTTTGAAGTCTGTCTTCGCAGGGACCGACTGACCGACATGCTTGTTCGCGTCCTGAAGGGATTCCTGACGAAACTCAATCAAAAAAGAACAAGATTATCTGATCACATCTGCGACCAGCGGAGACCAATGTTCGTCGCCAACGCCATGAAGAGGACAGCACACAAGACAGTGGGTCCATACTTGTCATAGTACAATCCTTCGGCATACCGTTCGCGCAATCGATATGATCGGTAGATAAAAATCCCCGCAGAGTACGCAATGGCCATCAGTGCAGCCAACGTGAAGAAGGCCGCACTGATGAGGCCCCGTGTGTCTTCAGGGGGGACAAAGTTCAGCAACGTTGTCGCTATCGTGCCGATGAATACGGCGGTGTTGAGCCATTTCTACGAATTGGGGAAAAGGGATCAATCCAGCGTCCACAAAAGAAGATGGTTAAGAAAAGAAAAGGGGCATGGGTCGTAATTTGCTAATTCATAAACGAGGGGAAAATTCTTCACCACATGGTACTCAGAGTTTTACACGGAGAACCAAACTCGAGAGGACCAGATGCCACAAGCATTCGTATTGATCATAGACGAAAGGGGTAAGACTTACCAAAAACGTCCTCTCTGCCGCGAAGTACACTTTCGGCTCTATCCGGACCGGGATGGCGATTTTCTTGCCTGGGGGTGCGCGCCAATTTCGTTCGAGGATCCTATCGTCGTGCTTTGGCGGGCCCCCGAGCGCCTCTTCCTCCTCCATTTCATCTGGGCGACGATCCTCCTCCACCTCCTCGTGATCCTCCACCTCATCATTTCTGCGGCCGTAGGCACGTCGCGATGCCGAACGAGAGCCGCGGACGCGGGACGAAGAGGGCGAGCGCAGCCTGCGGCGCTCTTCGCCTTCGAGCTTGGTCTTCAGCGTCTCGTCAAATGTTGATGACGGAGCCAAAGGGTTGATCGACAAGGCCTTTTTCGATAGGGTTGATTTCTGCGAAACGAGTTTCTGGCGTTTGGGTGGGCCATCGACGGCTGCCGGCGGCTCTCCTTCCTGGCTGCCCCCAGCCTCATGGTCGTCCTGCTCCGCCTCGCCTTCGCCTTCTCCTTCACCTTGATCGGTCTCTTTCTCCTTGCCCTGTCGCTTCCGCTTCCTCTTGTCTTCCTCCTCTTCCTCCCGTCTCTCCTTTAGCATCTGTTCACGATATGCAATGGCAGCGGTGACCTCCGCGCCGCTCAAGCCGGTGCGCTTGCCCTCGTCATGCGCAGGGATGAAATCCTGCTCTTCCTCCTCGCCCTCTGACAATGGTTCCGTATAACCCGCGACAAGGCCAGGTGAAGCGGACCCATCCGTGGGCGTCAGCGTCGTGCGTGATGTCGAGGTCTGGCTGGGGCCCTTTGAGCTTATTGTCTGAGTCCCGTTGTAGTGCGGCCGTTCGATGATGCTGAGGTAGCCTGTGTCTGGCTTGAGGATATCCACATCCACTGTTACGCGACATTTGTTAGCTTACGATGCATTACTCGGAATCGGCGATTACGCACTTTGGGGAAGCCAGAATGGTACAAGATCTACACGCTCTGGCAACAGAGTCGCGCAACCATGAATGAATTTACTATATGCGCGAAGAGGTCAATGAGACGCATTTTGAAAAAGAGATAGACATATACAGACCTGAACTTGGGTACTGCTTCTACCAAATGTGATTGGAGCAGATCCGTAATCCATTTGGGTGGTTGCTGACCCAACTGCGTTTGCAGCTTAACCTCGAGCACACCATATCTGACCAAAATAAAATGTGACGTAAGACAAATTAGGAGCAGGACATCATAGCCCATCATGATACACTCACTTGAAGAGTTCTACATCCTCCTTGGGCAATTGCGGGAATGGGTAGTCGATACCGATGTCCGTTCGCCGCCAGTTCTGTCCGGCGCGCTCACGGCCGTCCCAGTTGTCTTCCCTGACCATGGTGAGTTCTGTGTCGAGCGAAATGCGGACCCTGGCATCGCCCGGAAGTTGGAAGGCTGTTCGATTGTAGAAAGAACGCATAACTATGACGCAAAACAACAACACACTCGATCAGAACAAGAAGTAGAGTATATATCAATAAGCAAAAGCAACGTACCTGGTTGAAGTTTCTTGGTGAGAATTGTATATTGGACCTCATTAGCTAGCTGGATCATCGAATCCACTTCCTGCTGTGTCTTTTTACCCTTCTTGACAAGCTGCTGGAAGTCTTCATCGACCGTATATTCCCCTCGTAAAAAGGGGTTTACGAGATGCTCCTTTAATGGGAATCGTGCCTTGACTGATTTCTCTCCTGTCCAGTCTTCCCTATGAGTCTTTCGCTCGACGAAAATCTGAGCGAGGCTTGTGAGCTTGTAGTTTGCGGAAAGGGGCGGTTATACTGACGGTTTTATTGTCCATGTCTCCATACCATCGAAGACGGATCGCTTCAGCACCTTCGGTCTTCTCCAAACGACCAAGATAGAGCTCTAGGTTCTCATTGTCGAAGTAGATTGAAGTAATGGCTGAGTCCTTTGGTTCAAACTCTTTTTCTTGATTGAATACTGCAAGAATATTGGAATCAATGACCACCGCAAGAAATTTACTATTAGGAGCTAATTACCGAGGACAGGGAGATGGCGCAAGATGGCGAGTTTCAGCGGCACCAAGTTATCGGGGTGCACCCAGTATTTGGTCGTTTGACGGACGAAGGCACTTTGATTCCCTCCAGCGCTGGCGTCTCCTTGCACGGGATGACCACGGGTGCGAACTAGATCATATAACTTGGAAAGTTTAACAATGAGGGCATCCCAGTTGTATTTATAGAATGGGCGTTTCTCGAGATAGTCTTGGATGAAAGTCGTTTTCAGAGGGACATTAGTTTGTTTCTAAAGAATATCAGACCGCTAGGAATGAAATATTCGGAATACTCTTACGTCGTGTTTCTGAAAGTATGTTGTGAGAAACAAGGTCCGATGAGCAAACATGTAAGAAATACCTTTAAAATTTTCATAAAACCAGTAATGTTTAGCTTGGTATACAGTGCAAGGTCATGTACATCTGCGACTAGGGTGGCAACCTCTTCCTCCAGACCTAGAAATAGTGCCTCAAGAGCGTCATATGATTCGACAGAGTGGTCGTCGCCTTCTTCATCGGTGAGGTCATCGTCTGAACCTCCGTCGTGCTCGTAAGGATCCCGCTTCTGCTGCTGACTTTCTGGGTCGGACGTAAAAGACTCTGAAGGCGAGCGATGCTTTCGAGAACTCTCTTCTTCTGAGACTTCTTTCGCGACGAGGCGCTGTACGTCCTTCTCGGCCTCATGGATGCGGCGCGAGAGTTCAGACGTCTGTGAAGTAAATGGGAATCTGATTAGACAGCATTCGAGATAACAGCGGTTGATTAATTGGGCGCTTTAGGCAACTAGCTTACCTTGGCCTTTTGGAAGTCATGGATCTTATCCAACTCTGTTGTCAGCATAGCCGTGAACTCCTGTTCATCCTTCTCTGTCCAGCCTGTTGGAGAGGTTGTGCGAGCCTAAATGGCCAATGTCAGCGGCCAACCTCTCGTTTCCAATGCTTTCCTTGACGCGCCTTAAGCTCGCGTTTCAACAAGTTGTAGTCGAGATAGAATGGACGCCATTCGCCGTACAAGTCGGTCTAGAGATAGTAATGAGTAACTCAGATAGACAAAAAATAGGGAGCGACATACGGTGATTTTCGTGCCAAACTTCATGTTCTGGAGAGAGAGACGACGGAAATGAACGGGACTTGGAGGAGAGTGGACGGACGAACGTGCGCTGGGTCCAGGGACGATGCTAACGAGCACTTCAATTCAATTCATTCCATTTCGAACTTGGGCTTGGCTATGACATCACGTGCACGTGCAGGCTAAATATGTCTGCGGGCCGCCGTCCTCCTCATCCTAGTCATTCTTGCCATGGCCAGCTATGCCGCCGTCGCCTCCCCTGCACAGCGCCCGCGCCTCAACGGCCACAAGTCCTCCGCAGATGGCGTCGCGCGCACAAAGATACTCCTCCTTGGCCTCCGCAGGTCCATTTCCCCTCTTTCTCCGTCCTCTGGTCACTGAATATCAGTTAGAGCGGGAAAAACATCCATCCAACAGGTCCTCTTCAATAATCTCCCCCCAAACCAGACGTTCTATCTCGAAACGACCATGCGCATAGTGAAGCACGCCATAGAGTCTGTGCCGCCCGTCTGCTGCCCCCTCATTTTCGTCTGACGATATACCGTCTGCAGCACAGTCATTCCTCTCGAAATCTGGGATTGCCCCGCGAATACCACCGTCGAAACACTCGGAGTCCCGCTGTCCCAGTTCTCGACTATTATTTTCGTAATTGACATACGCGTATGTCATTCCTTGCTATTTCTGTGTTCTTTATCAATGATGTATGCTGCAGGATCTATATAATCAACCTATATCGAAACTGGTGGAATTTATTGTTGCATCATATACCGAAAACCCGGATATCATTCTCGAAGTGTTCGTGCATAAGGCAGAGAAGCTGCAGGAGGATGATAAGATTGGTGTGTTCCTTCCGATCTTCATGACTTCTTTCGCGTTTTTATAAGTGTGAGCAGAGAACTTCAGGCAGATACACGAACGCGTATCGGATCGTCTGCTGGACATGTCACCCGATTACGAGCAGATGCAGCTCAACTTCCATCTCACTTCAGTTTATGACCATTCCTTGCATGAAGCCTTCTCCAGAGTGCTGCACAAGCTGACGGAATCGCTGCCATATCTCGAAGAATTGTTGAACGTGTTTTGTGCCGTGAGTTTATTTCCACCCCTGGGCGCCTATGGTGATCGCTCAACATCAAGCAGAATTCACAATCTCCAAAAGCTTTCTTGTTCGATGTCAATTCACGGCTTTATGTCGCTACCGATGCTTCTCCTGTAGATTCCGCAACACATAATCTATGTTGCGATTACTTGATGATGCTGAACTATTTCACGCCCTTATACAGGTCAGTATCTTACTCCTTTGTGGCTTCCTTCTTTCTAACTTCTATCTTCCCAGATCCGTAATCTCAAGTCCTGAACGCCAGCGACAGCTAACTGGTCAACCCACCCCACCCCCTTCCTCGACCCTTTCCCCACCTGCTTCCTCCTCATCCTCATCCCAAAATTCTATATCTCAAACTCGCAACGTCACCCCCAAATCTTCGCTTTCAAGGAACGGCTCTTCGACGCTCCTCTCGCCCACATCACCCACCCCGCCCACTCCACCAAGCACGAATGGCGCATCCTCCCCACGCGCACGCGACCACCCGTCCGCGCCCACCCAGGCATCACCCGCCCCCGCCTCCCCAACATCGCCCCTGCCCAAAATGCAGCAATACAAAGACAAATTCTACCCCTACGCCTCGGCGACGATGTCGCTGCCGTCGTCGACGGGCGGCGGGACGACGACGATCACGTACCACATGATCACGAAGAACCTCGCGCTGATGGCGCTGATACCGACGGCGGTGTTCGAGGAGCGCAGGGGGCTTGTGGAGTACAACGTGGTGTTTTTCCGGGAGGGCGTGCAGGAGATATGTGATGTGGAGGACGAGGCGCGGGTGGCGGGATGATCATTGGGTGTGATGGGTTGGTGAGGATGTCGTCCCTTTTTGGATTAGATGAGTTCGCCTTTCTTGCTTAGACTACCCTGTTCGTCCTTCAGATATTTGTTATGTTCTTATATGCTATGCTTTCGGATTATCTAACTCGTTTGTTTTACTCAAGCGGGCTCGTATGGCTTAATTACATTAATTTATTTTGAAAAGCAGGTCAAACTCAGGTATCCTATTAAGTTGATAGAAGCAAATGCGCGGAAAGAGATCCATATCAAACTCATGAACTATGGCTTCCTTGATACATAAGCACGATGTTGACCAGAATTTTATTTTTATTCTTTTGGTGCGTTTTTGTCCTATCATATCCTCTGAATTATATATGCTTACGATTCCTGTCTTTCAACTATATATCCATATAGCACCATTAATCGTTCAACTGGAAAATACGCAACTGATGCAGTCCGTCGCAAGAATCCGCAGCAACGCAGCGCAGTGCACTGGTGATCAGACGGGCCGACCCACGAACATGTACGAGCGCTGCGACTGGACCCGGGTCGTCAGCAAGACAGCTGCGACCGACTGCGACAGTGTGCTTCCCTGGCGATTGGGCGTATCTTTGAGCTCTACCTACAAAGTCGATTGCGTTATTGCATCCCACGTGCTATTCCTGCGCTTTCCACGCCAATTGTTTTGTGTCAGGCCATTGGAGATATGCTTGCGCGTATATCTATTCTAGTTGCTCCAAAACTCTCAAAAGGCAGAGTTGCGATGGTCTAGTTATTATAAGGCCCCATTTCTTCATTATTGCTGCCCTTTCAACTCCATTGATACTATGGCGGAAGAAAATCCTTACCGCCTGCCTTCTGATGTCAGACCTACCCATTATGATCTTACGGTGAAGACAGATCTCGAGGAGCTCGTATTTCAAGGCTATGTAAAAATTAGGTTTGTCTTTATCCCCATCATGCGATACCTGCGTTTCTGATTCTATCGCAAGCTTGGATGTCAAATCCGATACTTCGAAGATAGTCCTCAATGTACTGGAATTAGAACTTGGCAACGCGTAAGTCCACAGTCGAAGTATTGGATCCCATTTTGCGATAACATCTTACATATCCTGACCAGTTCTATGTCTTCAACTACATCGAATAGTGAACTCGTTATATCATCCTCTTCTTACGACCAAACCAGTCAACGCGTCACTTACCAGTTGAAAGACATGGTCCTCGCAAACTCAAAGCTCGAACTGAAGATACCATTCTCGGGCAACCTTCGCGAAAGCGCTATGGGCTACTTTAGATCTTTTTGGGAAGACAAGGGCAAGAAGAAATTCTATTCGGTCACTCGGTTTCAGGTGAGGATCATTGAGGGCTATTTCAATGGATCGCACATAACTAAGCATAACGTTTAGCCTACCTCCGCTCGACGTGCTTTTCCTTGCTGGGACGAGCCTCTCCTGAAAGCGACATTTGCCATCACATTGATATCGCGCGCAGACACAGTTAGCCTAAGCAATATGCCTGCCGTATCAGAGGAGATTATGCATTCCACGGTGACCGAATTTTCACCTGATCCCATAGAGATGTTCGCGACGCTGAAGAATGAGAGCTGGAAAATCACGAAATACGAGACTACCCCTCCGATGTCTTCTTACCTCGTTGCATTCGCTAATGGATACTTCGAATTCTTGGAAACATCGGTCGTAATGCCACTGACTGGAAAAACGCTCCCACTTCGCATTTACGGTAAGATTATATTCGAAGTTGTGACTTTATCTGAACCAGGTCTTTTATAGCGACATCTGATCTTATTCATCAAGCTCAGTTTGCCCTTGATATAACGGCCTCCGTTCTTCCACTTTACGAGAAAATATTTGACGTGGCGTACCCTCTGCCTAAATTGGATACTCTCATCGTACGCGAACAAGATACCTGGAATTATCCAGATCCATTATTAACAAATCATGCAGGCGCATGATATGGTGGGCGCTATGGAAAATTGGGGTTTGGTTATAGGAACAATGAACATGCTTTTGGTCGACCCTGTTCGAGGTGACCAACAAGCCAAGAAGCAAGTTGCCTCGACCCAAAGCCATGAAGTGGCTCATATGTGGTATGCAAATTTATGCGTATTCACCAGAAGAGGTCTTAATAGCCCCTGTTTAGGTTTGGGAATGTCACAACGATGGAATGGTGGGATAACCTCTATTTGAATGAAGGTATGCACTCTTTACGAGTATCAAGATCCTACTGATGCCTATGTCATGATAATGCAATAGGCTTCGCAACTCTGGTACGTTGCGCAGCGCTCCTCCCATTACCTCGCTGTTAATTGCTGTTCTTATGGTGCATATTCAGATGGGACAAGTGATTGTTCTGGACCGGTAAATAGAGGCAACCCCACGATATCGCACGTATACTTATCCTTTCAACAGAATCTTTCCTAATTGGCGACTATCGTCAGAGTTCATTGCCGGAGACTTCCGCAGTGCGTTAGCTCTTGACTCGAAACTTTCCTCGCATCCAATCGAGGTCTCAGTGGCCGATGCAAATGATATTGGTCAGGTTAGTCTTATTGCGCATTTTCCATTTGACAAATAATACGAACACATACCTTAGATCTTTGATACGTTGTCCTATTCCAAATCTGCATCCAGTGCGTTATCGATTTTTTAAACTGGTCGCCCATTGGCATCGACTAACCATACTTTCCTAGTTCTCCGCATGCTTTCTCGCCATGTCGGAGAAGAGAAATTCCTCAAAGGGGTGTCTCTGTATCTAAAACAGCACCTGTTCTCGAATACCGTCACGCGTGATCTCTGGGATGGGATTAGTACTGTTACGGGTCTCGACATAGCTGATCTTATGGAAAACTGGATCACTAAGATCGGTTATCCAGTTCTCAGTGTCACAGAAGATGCGACAGGTATCAAAGTTCGTCAGGATCGATTCTTGGAGACCGGGCCTTCTGATTCAAAAGACAACGAGACGATATGGTTTGACCGTCTCGATGATAAACAAAATGGGATTGCTGACGCCTATAATCGCAGGAATGTTCCATTAAGTTTGTTGTCGACAAAGAACGGCCAAGTTTCTGTTGATACAACAATCGTTCTGCGCGAACGAGAAATGAGACTCCAGTTGGACACAACTAAGCCTTTCAAACTGAATGCAGGAACTACTGGCTTTTGTAAGCAGTCTCTGTTGATTTTCTGTGTACATACAATTAATGACTTTGTTGCAGATCGTGTACTCTATACTCCCGAACGTCTAATGAAAATTGCAGTTGAAGCAGCAAACGATCAAACTATATTTTCCCTGGATGAACAAACAGGACTCCTGCAAGATGCCTTTGCTTTTTCACAGGCAGGCTTCTCCACACTTAGCAGTTCTTTGACCCTGGTGGACATTTGGAAAAATGTGAAAGAATGTAGGTGGATTAAATCCTGTTAAATAATCCCTGAAACGGGCTAAGAAATGACTTCCGTAGATTTGGTGTGGAATGCGATCGGCAATAGTCTTGAGGAAATATGTTCTATTTGGTGGGAAAACTTTGAAGTCGTAGAAGGATTAGATGCATTCCGATGCGTAAGTCGACATCATGGATCTTGAAAGTTTTGAACCCATAACCTAACTGCAACATCTTACAGATTCTATTTGCTCCACTAGTCGAGAGACTGGGATATAAGTACAGCAAAAATGAATCCACTGATAGGACATTGCTCCGAACATTGGCGATAACACAAGCTGCTAGGGCAGGCCATGAAGGGTATGCAATCTGCCTGGCATGAATAATGCTATGACTAAGTGATATTTTAGAGTGACGAAAGAACTCCAACGCCGATTCAAGCAATATATGGAAGGTGGGGATGATTCAGGGATTCCCCCTGACCTCCAAGCTATTATCTTTTCTACTGTACGCATTCCTCCAGCTTATGTTCTGAAGGGCTGAATCAACCATTCACATCATTACTGCTTTCTTCGTTGTAGGCCGTCAAATATGGAGGGTGTGACGAATATGAGCTGATGGTCAAGATACTCGACAAACCAACAACACTTTCAGAAAGAAGGGCTGCTCTGTAAGTCGATCCCTAAATGACACATCTCCATGCGAATACTAAAACTATATTTTATGTCAGACTTGCTTTGGGAGCTTCGCCAGATCCAGTTCTATTGCAAAAAACTGCAGATTTCGTCGCCACAAAAGCGCGGGACAGTGACATTACGATGTTTTTCAGAGGCCTGATCGGTAATTTCCAAGCTCGAAGATTTGCTACCAAATACCTCTTCGATAACTACGATACAGTAAGTGATCCATTCTATGATCATATCATCTCAGAACTCAAACAAGAGGTCCCTAACAAGTTTTACAATCGGCTGAAAGACAACTTGAGCCTTCCAGACTTCATAAGGGTGAGCTTTAAAACCGATATCCAATCAATACCTCCTCAGTTGGGAATAGTTATGCGTAGATTTCTATTCAAATCAGGCGGATTACACGATCATTGGGACTTATTTCAAGGTAAGAACTACATGGAATCAATATTTCCAGACGCTTTCAATGTTGATGCGTCTCAGAATAAGGATACATCTAAATATAATCTATCACTGGCTCAAGCTTTGGATAGCATTCAAGCACGAAGCGGATATATAGAGGTAACAAATTTTTGCAGAAGATGGAAGCTCAAGCTAATTAAAGAGCATTTAGCGCTCGACCGCAGATCTTCTGAATTGGTTAAGAATAGATAGGCTTAGCGAATAATTACAATTACTGTCTTCACTACATACATTATGACGCATGTCTTCATATATAATCTGTTTGGACTTTCTCCCATTGTCAGAAATCCGATTGCCGGACAGAGAATTATCAATGCGACGCAATCTGTAGGTTGTTGAGCGCATCGTTACAAGTAGTAAGCTATATCTTAAGATTTTTCTAGCGCTCGATGGGAAACTCGTTGATCAATTTATTATGTAAGCACTCTACGGAATGGCAATCACAGTATGCTAAAGCTGATTTTAGAAACCGGCGAGCCCAGACGAACAGCGCTAGCGGTCGAAAGTTGGAGATCTGGCCAGCAGAAGAATCCGCTTACTTCTTTTTTTTCTTCTTCGAATTTTCTTTTTCTTCTTCGGACTGGAAGTAGGTACGTTGTCCTCATCATCTACTTCTTCGACAGTTGCTTTCTGACTAGCTTGAGAGACGGCTGTGTAAGAAATTTATCAGTCGAGTGACTGTTGCATAAATGCTAGATAACCTTACGAGGTTTATTATCCTTGCCGCCGAAGTCATAGTGGCGGAAGATTTGGACCCCGGTTTTGGAACAACCTTCGGCACACCTGACGGTGTCGCCTGGACGCAGCACGGGTAGCCAGTGTGCGGGGCTCTGTCCTTGCTGCCGTCTTTAACTCGGACTGGCAGTAAACGTTCGCCCTAAAATGGATTCAATGCTAAACCTGCATGTCAATTAAACAAACGGCTCACCTCTCAAAGAATCCAAAAGCTTTAGGAAATAATTTCCTTCGATATTTTCTTTGTTAAGAGAGTCGTTTCCTCGGGCTTATTTGGCTCAGACTCGAGCCAATTAGTCTCGTAGGCTGCATCCATAGCCTCTCTCAATAGATCGCGAATTTTGTTTTCCTCTTCGGTGTCATAGCCGAGTTCGGTCGTCGTCGTCGGAATTTCTCATCATCGTCAGATCATCGTCATCCGAATCTGTGTCATCGCATAGTCCGAGTTGGAAACGGACATGAGCTGGATCATAGAATCATCGCTGTCATCGTCCACACCATTCGTAAGCGCGAGTGGTTTCGCGGGCTTGTCTTGTTTCTTTACGGGAGCGCGTTTGGCCGGCGTCTTCCAACTGCCATAAAGCATCTATACCTAATCCTGATATTGAGATATAATTCTGTATCACGTTGATAATCAATAGGAATCAATCAGCTACACAAACCAAGTAAATTCACCTGATCGATTTGTTTCCACACGTTGTCAAGGTTGGACTTTCTTTTCGTCTTATACAGAGGATCAATCATATCTTTAAAATTGGTGAACATGTTTGATGCCTGCAAGGAAAATATCTGAGCGTCGACCCAGCTTTCGTATTCTTCTGGCATCTGCCTAGGTTGACTCTTCCAGGGCTCTTCTTCCAGCCCGAATAACGGTGCAGCTAAGAGCTCTTGCAGCTCCAGGGAAATCTAAAGTAGTTCGTAAGTAACGTTAGCCGCGGAGGTATGGGACGACATACAAAAAGATCACCGACTGCATTCCATAACGCTGGAGGGAAACGTTTAGTTCTACGAGCCTGAGAGAATTCATTGACCGCGTCGCGGAGAATGCGATAAAGTACGGCTTGGGGATATTGCCCTTGCGGGAAGCAGAGTTCAATGAATATAGAGTCCAAAAAGAACTCTGCAGCATCGCGCAAATATGTCCAATCAAATATGTACTCAAGCTCCGTTGGACTCGAGCTTTTCCTCCGCTTGAGTTTGAAATATTTCGCATAATGAGCTAAAGAAATGCAGTCAGTAGAAATTTGGTGATCGAAACAAACTCAACTCACGCGCCGTAGTAGCTAAAACCGCGGATCTATCTTGATTCATTTTGACTAGAACATCTACCATGTTGCACAAGACAAGATAACGCGCCCTCATGTCAGCATTGCTTTGGAGTTGCAGCTTGGCATTCTGGTCCGTCAAACCCTCAACAGCAAATTCATTTAGTCTATCAGACACCATCTTCCAAGCAGAAGCAAGCATGTACGAGTTGTGGATTCTATAAGCAGGTACGAAAGTTGTCATTTCCATCGCAAGATGTCCACAAGGTACATGGACAAACTTACCTGGTGGCAACCAACATGGCAACATGGTCGGATAAGTTTATGCGAAGATCTGTTCTCGAGGGCTCTGTTCTGGCCTGCAGCTCCTGCTTGACAAGAGAGCGGAACTTATGAGGGTCTTTTAGGTTGGAGATATCATTGACGAATGCTGTATGGTGAGTCAATAAGTAACCTTGCATTGCAACTATGGTCGATTTAACATACCATCGGTTTGAGATTTCGCCATCTCCAGACATTTCTTCAAGCTAAAGGTACCCGTAGTCCTGGATTTTTCGCCCATATTTTCTGACCAACATTTCAAATCAGACGTCATCGTGAAATGCTGCCGATGCAACAACTCACCTACTACAAGAAGGTCCAATTTCTCGCGCCCACTTATCCAGCCCATGATGCCCATCGGCATGTTTTCATTAGTTTCCTGTGATCCATATATCCCGGTACGCAATATCAAAGCGTTCTGCGTTGTTGGATGCAACCCCGTGGGATCGATCTTGGAAACTGCATCTCGAGGGTTCACTGAAGCGAGTTTTTTGTGGTGTGTGCGCTCTTTTTTGACTCGAGGCATATCAGGATGAGTACACTGCTAACGTACTTTTGAGCAGTGGATATCGGAGGGCAGGACGAGTGGTCTCCCATAGGCAGACCCCAGTGGAATTCGGTTGATTGGAGTCGTCTGCGTCAAGTCTGCATGCAAACGCGACCCGTTTGTCGGAAACTTCCAGGCCAGGATGACAGCATTTTCTGATTGGACATACTTATTGTTAGGACAAAACTTCTCACTTGTTCAATGGAACAAAATCCAACGAACGCATACTTTTGCGCGATGGCTGCATTTCAAACAATTGTCGCTGGAGCTTCAAGCTAAGTATACATGACAAACTACGTCCTGGAGCGCTAGCCTCTCCTCCGTCATCCACCCACCATATCGTCCTATTTTGAGGTATCGTCTTATCAAGGCAGTTGGCCGGCCATGCTGGATATGAACTGCACAGCCGTGCTTCGTGTATCCAATATCATGTCCTGAACAGCCATGGTCTTCCCATGCACCCGTCATCACGCTGCGAACTCAACATCAACCAATCCACCTACATCCTAGACCTGCAGCAGCCCTCATGGCGCCAGAGGGCAACCAAGAAATCTTTCATGGTGCAATAAACCCCATCATCAACGATGGGCTATTTGCAGTTGTCGGTCGCGACATGCATTTCCACTCTCGCAATTCCAAGCATTATGGTAAGCACACCGTTCCGAGTAGCCAACTCATACAAGTATAGCTTCATCCACGATTGATAACATACTTCCTCTAGCAATGAATATCCTCATTGCCAACGTCGCTCAAGGCGCCTTTCACAATGCTGCTGAACGAAGCGATCCACCACGATGTCTCCCAGGCACTCGTACGACCATCCGTGAAGAGATCATGGCATGGATCAAATCCCCCAAGGCCCACCTCACATTCATTCTCTGGCTGTCTGGGCCAGCGGGTGCCGGCAAAACTGCAATTGCGCAGACTATCGCGGAGGAGTGCGAAAAGAAAGGCTTCCTCGCTGCATCGTTCTTCTTCTCGCGCATGGCCGCTGGACGAAATGACGCGTCGCGATTTGTTGCGACGCTTGCCTACCAGCTTCTGATATCTATACCCCAAATACGCGATCCCATGCTTGCTGCGATTGAGAAGGATCCCGTAATCTTTTCTCGTACCCTTGCGGTGCAGATGCGAACATTGGTAGCCGCTCCGCTCGCGGCTGCTTCAAAGGCCATTCATCTGGGTCCGCAGGTTGTGGTTGTGGACGGCATAGATGAAAGCGGGCCCAATGGAAAAGCACAGGCAGAACTGCTCAAAGTGGTAGGAGATGCCATCTCCGAGCTGCGAGAGATTCCCATTACATTCTTCATTGGGAGTCGCCCAGAATATGATATCCGCCTCGCATTCAGCATGAAAGCACTCGGCCCTCTTGTGAAGGTCTTGGTCTTGAATGACAAGTACAACCCCGACGCCGACATCAGATGCTATTTCGAGTCTCAATTTCAGGAAATCCGAGAAAGGCAACTCGCGCTCGGGATCCCCCTCACCGCTCCATGGCCAAAGAAGTTCGAGGTCGAGCGACTAGTCCAGAAATCGTCGGGGCAATTCATTTTCGCCAGCACAGTAATCAAATTTGTGGATTCCCTCCGCGACCCTGCGAAGGGCCTCGATATCGTCCTTGGTTTGTCCGCCCCCGGCAAAGAGACACCTTTCGCTCAGCTTGACGCGCTATACAGCTTTATCTTGTCTTCGGTGGATAACCTCCCGAAGGTGCTGGAGGTATTGACGTTGCTCATGCTCGCGGATCACTACAGTGATCGGCTGCGAGTAGATACAGTTGATGAGCTCCTGCGCTTTGAAGTCCGGAGAGTTCTGTTGGATATGCATGCTTTGGTGTTTGTTCCTCCCCCTACCAGTCCTGAAGCTGCATTGCGCATACACCACGCCTCGCTGTATGACTTCCTAACAGACCGTTCCAGATCTCAAGAGTTTTTTGTTGATGCAAAGCAGGGACATATCATGATTGGTCAATGTTGGCTCAGAATGATCGCCAACTACTTCCATTCAAAACACTCCCAAGGATGTAGGCTCTCATTCCGGATTGAGGCCTTTGTTCATTGTTGCAAACAATTACCTAGCGGAGAGCTTGCAGATTGTCTGGCGAGTTTTGATCTCAAGGCACTTTTGGACGAAATTAGCGATGCCGAAGATTTGTATGGCCCAAAATGGGATGTCTTTCTGACTATGTGCGAGAAGCAACAGGTTAGCAACACCAAGTTCTAAAAGCACTTCCGACAAGTTATCTGACAACGGCTTAATACAGGCAAATGAAGTTCGCGTTAAATTTTTTCCCCAATTCCAGAAGGAATTCTATGACTTTATCACGAAACGGGTTTTGCAATATCCCCCTTCTATTCAAGCCTGTATTCCCCTGCTCTTTGACCTTATCTCGGACTTTATTGATGGGTTTCCAAACATCTCTCTTGTCTTACTTCATGGCGCATGTCGATCCAAAGCGGATTTTGCACGCCTGCAGGAACTGGATGGAAGGTCGTTGAACATTAGGAATTTGGGCTCCAACAACTATTTTGCGACATATTTCAAGAGCAAACAGAAACCTGCGCAGCCTAACAAGAACCAAAGCTACATCAAGGTAATTGAGCAAATAGTCAGAATTGTTCACCCTATGTGAGCCATATCTTCTGCACCATTCATAGACATTTAATAATCCATTCTGCTTTGTAGGCCTGGTGACGCCAAATCTCATCTCAAAATCCCTCTACCGCTAGAAATTGATTTTCCGACCCGAAAATCTATGCACCTATCGTTTTCATCCTCCTTTGGAAAATTGCTCTCTGGTGTTCCCGAAATTAAGAACCTTGCACGTTTCTTGCAAGAACGTGTCCTTCAGTATGGAAAATGCAAGATATTCGACCAATCCCGTAGGTTCATAGCTCTCGCCAGCTTGAAATACGTCCAAGTAAGCATCTTTTTCTTTCTTTTCCCCCCCTTACTACCCGTACTATCATTTTTTGAGCTGAGTTGTTCTCCCATCAGGAATGTAATATACCGTATCTGAGACATAGACATCCACCAGATAGCGACATATGCATCATTTGTGAAAAGTGCCCTGATGCTTCCGTGGACGATTTTCCACTCTTTTAAATACTCTCTAATTATTGCTTTGATTATCATGCGAATTATCAATGAGTTGTCTGTCGTGTTCAAGAATTTACACTGGCCAGTCGAGGTTCCGCACAGCCAAGGTGCCTGCCTTCATCTCGAGGTTACATCAAAGCAGCCTTTTCATTGAACTAAAGTACCTCCCAAAGTAGCGCCTGCTGTCGGAATCGCCCCTGGCTCGATTGACTGTGGGTCTGAGGACTGTCTTTTCTTCAAATCCGTTCGTTGGATGTGAAATGTTGTGTGAATGCCTAATGACTTCTTTTATTGAAGGCATCATAAAGCAAGACCTTTTTTATAGCGCTCGATAGCAAAACTTCATTAAGGAGTATGTTAATATCTATGCAAGCAATGGCATTTACAGGATGCCATGTCAATTCAGCCGTAGGTTCAAGGCATATTGTCCTCTACACGCATGTGCCTAGCATTAGCGACCATGATATAGTACGAATTGGAATAGATGATAAAGATAGAACGACCAGCGTAGCCAGTTTTGATGGAGTCTTTGCTTATCTTGCGCCCCATAAGCGTCTCATGAAGTGCATCATTTTGGCTTTAGGAGGCAGGATCTCCCACCTAAAATAGCGATTAGCCATCGTTACATAGAGATAAAGAAAGGCTGAGTTTAACTTACTGCACAACCAAATTTCCTCGTCCGACAATCTGGCCTCGTTCTCTGACTGGCATACCGGCCCCTTTGACAATGCTCCGTCCCTTCATGTTCTTGTCCGACGGATAGTCAATTTGAACGACGAGGTTACGACCATCGATGCCCATCAATGGGACTTTGCCGCCCTGGCGGCGCAGACCGTCGACCCAAGGCAGACGGACGTCCATGATCAGGTCGTCGAAAATCCTGATAAAGCGATCATGGGGCACCTCCTCGATGATAAACGCGATGTCCTGAAAAGCGCCCGGCTTCCACTCGTGGCCCACGTTGCGACATAGAATGCGGGTTCCGGGTCTGCATCCTGCAGGAATGTCTATTTCTATCACCACGTGTTTGGATTTTCTGGACAGGTATGCGCGAGTTATTCCGAATCGATAGTGTTTTCCGACGTATAATTCTTCGAGGGTAAGAGAAAGTGAATAGACCCATTCTCCGTTAGGTCCCAGGCCGAAAGATAGTAGAGGTATGTCGTAAGGAGGGATTTGGTTTCTAGGGTTTGGTTGATTGTGAAGAGGAGGAATAGGCGGCTGCTGCTTGTAATCGGTGGTTCTTGGTCTATTTGGTCTATTAGGAACATTCATTGGAGCGTTCATTGGAGCGTTCATGTTCATTGGAGCGTTCATTGGTACATTCATTGGCGCATTCATTGGCATATTATTACTGACAAGTAGAAGTGCTGTGTCAAATTTGAAAGGACGAAGATATGCAGGCACTTACGTCGAAGGGCGATGTCTGGGCTGTGGAGGAGGGTGAGGGGCATATCCATTCTGAGGTTTGGCATTTGTTGGTGTCGGTTTTGGTATTTTGGACGATTTTGGGGGAGGAGCAGTGGGTGGAACTCGAGCAAACGAAGGGGGTGGTGTGTACATAGGAGGGCCTGCGGCAGCGCCTCTAGGTGGCGGTTCGTAGCTGAAAACATGAGGCCGGCGAGCGGAGCCGTGACGATACTGCGCAGACATGTCATCGGCTGGCTTGCGGACTCCTTGCTTCCAGGAAGACCGAATACTTTCGCGTTTGCTTGAGGCTGGTGTCGTCATTGTCTCCGTGCTGCCAGAAGCGACCATGTGCACGAAAGAGTCTATAGATATGGTTGATTCGCTGCTGGTCTTGTGGGTCATTGGAGGAGGTCGCCTTGTCGGAGGCGGGTGAGGATTGACTATAGGTGATTGCACGCGCCCTTGTCTGACCAGCGTCCTATATGCATTTGTAACCTGCCAAAGGGCGATATGAGGTTCACTAGTATAGGATATCAGGATCAGAATGTCAACACACCTCGAGGAAACGCCGCGTAGCTGCATCTCTGTTGTGATTGTTATGATGACGGTCTGGATGCCATCTCAATGCCTGAAAGGCGATGAACATATTCTCAGGGAAAACCAGGGATTTTGATGAATGAGTACCATTATTCTGTACGCATTCTTGATTTCATCCCCGCTGGCTCCTTCAACAATATCCAGGGTACGATATGCGTCTCTGAGCGACATGGGCACGGCACGTCGAGAAAGTGTAGACCCTTAGTGAAGGGTGGAAGTAAGTCATAGCCATTGGAAGTCGACTTGGGTTCTGGCTTTTATCCCTCTGTCGGACCGAATGAATAAGGAGAAACTGATATAGCAAGGACCGCAGCGATCCGTTGTGCAGATCTTCAGGTGACGAAAGCCGATATACATGAACGCGGGAAGCCATTTCTGGGTCCATGTGAGGTCTCAGGCCCTCCGAATTCGGCCTCGTGTTGCTTGCAATGTGGAGGTCCCCTAATAGTAATTTGGAACGAGGATACGCCGATGTTGCAACATCTACAAAAAAACGTGGTGCAAGTCTGTCCAGGCTGTCCACCGCTAATCAAGCATTCCAAGAAGAAAGTTCCGGAATGAAATCGTGCATTAACTTTGTCGTGATTCGTCAAGTTAGCTCGCTGACTGAGAGTCCAGGTCTTTCAAGTTTCCATTGCATTGCCGCGAATGTGATTCTGCACAGGATTCATGGCGGTGTTGCAAAGCAAACGTCTATGAAACATAAAACAGAAGAAGAACCAGAGATTCTAGTCGCCAGGGATCGGTTTGTCATTTCTATTGAGGATGTCCGGTCAGAGCAAGGGAGAGGAGGAGAATGAAACGAGCCAAACAAGGCATCATAAAATTCCGCCGCTGAGCGCTGATTTCCGTACTTACCGAACCTTTTCATTCCGCTACCTTATCATGATCTATAGCCCATATCACCCTATATCACCCCGCAGCCCCAAAAATACAATGTCTACGACAGAATAGAAACGCTTGACGACCCTTTCATAGGGAGTATCTAAACGAGCGGCCATAACGGGACCGCGAGACCACTAGCGAAGCGCTAGACCGCCACCTCGTTCATCGATAACCTCCAAATTTCAAGCGCGCTTTCTTGCAACATTGAACCCGTAGTCCAACCTTGGTCCAACTCGTCGGTAATTGCGCTTGATAAATAATGTTATCTCACGGAAGGGCCAAATGTCACCATCTAGGCGGTGAGGAAGCGGTGAGGTAAATTCGAACGTCGTTCTGAAGAAAGCTGTCGTGATCTGATTTCTTATTCTGAGGCTAATGTCAACGGCAGTTACTTGCATGTGATTCAATTCTCGAGTCTTATGCTTTCTACGCTCCTCTGATTGATTGTATATTTCGGGGTTCATTCACTCTAGATAACACTGAACTTTATGCATGATCATGCATGTTTCTCTGACGTGATTACTTCGATCGTTCATCGAATAACCGCCTTTCACGCCCTTAACGCCCGCCATCGCTGTTCTAGCCTCGTGGCCTTACATCTTGTCCTCTTCTGCGATGACCCTTACCGTGTCTCCTCTTCAATCCACACAGATCCTTGCAGCAAGCTCGAGTCTTGACACCACGTTCTCGCTCTTCTTCCTATACATTTGCATATAGCGCTCTTCGACTTCCCTGTGTGTCAAGAATCGCACGTCGTCTGCAATAAAGTGGACGATGCGGATTTACTTAGTCCACCAATTTGCGGGCGTTGATGATGATCAAGGACGATATATATGCCATAAGCTCGCTGCTGGCATAATCCTGAACTATCGCTAATGCTTTCCTTCTACACGTACAGGGAGCAAAACCCTTGATTTCCAACGCTCGATCTGTTGATGTTCGAGAATCGTTCTCTAGACTGTGGCAAAATTCTCTCGTTGCATCCTCTATCTTCCCTGATTAAAAAGAATTTTCCATATTACTGGACCCACTTCTGACACGTACAAAGTCGCTCATTTTCTGGTGTGCAGGTATCTATACGATAAGTTCGAGCTTCATCAACCAGCTAGCATCATCTAACCGACGTCAAGAGATAATCACTGGAATCTTTCATTCCCGACGCTGCGCGGGAACCTCCATCGAATGAATCAAACAAGCGAGGATCTATATCTTTTATCGTGTCTTTGGGTAACTTGCAAATATGATTATTACATTTGCCTGCCCAAACGAACCCCACTTTTTGAAAGTAATTGCAAGGAACATTCCAAGGCGCGTAGTTTGACATTTCTCTTCAATTTCGGGAAGGCTCCCTCTTTCCAACGACATCTCCTTCAAATCCACTAGCTCTTGCTAGATAATTCTAGTCAGCCGACGAGCAATGAGAACATACGCGTATTAATGGGCAAGGCGACATAATCCAACACCGGTTGGTCAGAAGAGCACATCAGGGAGGTATTCATTGACAGGAGCTCCAAGTACAAGATGAAATAAATGTAGCGTAGTCAGTGGCCACCCAATTACCGATTTACGGGTCATCCAGAATGAGTGGACCATCCAATTCCACTGCTGCAGAAAAGGTTATCAATGAAGATCAACATCAGTGGACATAAGTCGATGAAAGGTTCTCTGGCCTGCCCTCGCCCATCCGCCAGGGCCCTGAATAGCTGGATGAGCGGTGCATAGATGATTGTCTATAAAAAGTTAACGTCGTGTTTTAATATAAAGCCGTCCTTGTGATCTCCTTGAAAGCAAGGCCCTTTCTCCGCAGCTTGTGTACCCATTGCCCAGATACCATCTAGCCGCTACGATACGACAGTATCAAGACATAATTTGGTGGGTCTGATCCTCGAGGACAGCCAATGGAAGATCTACAAGACGACGAGGCAGTGAGAATCAGATATATGAGAACATAAATAGTATCCCCTCGAAACGTTTCACATCTTCAGCGCTTGATTCCGCGGAAGTGGCCATATGTACCAGCAGACCGAACAATAACTCGACCCATGACATGGCCAGCCTGTGGCGGGTGCTTTTAGTTATCCTTGTAAAAGTATCTGCCGTGCCTACGACCTAGATAATATAATATGAATATCAGGTGTAGATGTACGCTGAAAGATGCAGATTGATCCATGACACTATGTACAAGCAAAAGTAATCTAGAAGCAACCCACCATTAGAAACAACTGCCCTAAATGCTAAGATGACGATGAAACATTGTATAGGAGTTGAACCCGCGTCGAGGAAGGCGATGACGAACGGCAAGGAGAGAACAAGGATAGCGCCCGCACTGCTGCCTGTATGCCCTTCAGATCTGGATTAGTCGATCTGACCAACAATTTCGCGGCAAAAGCTGCCAGAACATAAAACAGGGTTCTATGAAATCATCTGCGAAGGGTTCATTTGAGTTAGTGGTGGAAGATTAATCGGTGGATGGGTACGAGAGCGCAGCTGATGAGAGCGCTTACATCCGGATCCATACACGATGCGTTGTGCGAGGGACATTCTAGATTAAATAAAGTAACCTGTTAGATATCGCCCTAATATGCGGACACCAAAACATGAAACATGCCTTCGCGGGATTCTATACCTGCCAAATGCGCATGTTCAGTCTACAGGAAACATGAGTCGAGAGGAAGAGCAGCTCTTGAGCAGCTCCTTACTTCGCCACCAGCAATGCTTGGTTTGTAATTCGGTGTCGAAGGGAAAGACGGCCTGCAAATAAACTGAGTCTTCTGTCAAGATGTTACCAAAGAGATAAGCTACTTACCTGACTCATGAGCGACCAGATATCCAAAAAGATATACCCAAGGGCCATTCTTGAGCAGCTCCTTACTTCGCCACCAGCAATGCTTGGTTTGTAATTCGGTGCCGAAGGGAAAGACGGCCTGCAAATAAACTGAGTCTTCTTTCAAGATGTTACCAAAGAGATAAGCTACTTACATGACTCATGAACGACCAGATATCCAAGAAGATATACCCAAGGGCCATAGGTTCTGTTGAAATGCCAAAAGCCACTGAAGATAATCACAACACTGACCTCGGAGCCCAATTGCACGAAGCATTCCTTGGGACCATCTTTAACAAGGCGTACACTAAATATAAAGGCACAATGCGAGGAGAGCGATTGAAGTTGCATTCAACAGATTGTCATGAGTAGGATGCATTCAATGAGAATGACTTTCTTCGAATTGTCGGCGAGGAAAGAAAAAACTGTTGTTTCTTCCTTGTTTCTCGGTGGTTCTGGCAGGTGCGATATTAAAGCAGTCCATGATGTTACAGAGGCGCAGGAGCGCTGTAAACATGCATTCTTGGACATTTAGATAGCAAGTGTTCAGCGAGTGTTGGGCAAATTATTCAAGAATCTTCAAGGAACCTGTCGCAATTATACTGATGGATATTCACCATGCTTCTCGAGGAAAAATCAAGAGAATAAGGCAGATGATAAGACATCTTCACTGTTTGTTGAACCGTTGAAGTACAGTGGGTAGCAGGTGGGTAGTGGTAGGAGGAAGAACTTGAATTCGGGCTCCGCCGCCCGCGTCGCGACGAAGTCGCGACCCACGAGCCCAGATCTGAAGCTGAAGGTCGTGCAACTCGAATTCATAGCCACTCCCATTTGGAATCGGAAGATGCGTTCGACTAACTCCTCTAAATTAGCGAATGATTTTATTCAAGAACGAAAGATTTTGAATGAAACGGGATTCCAGCCTCATCTGGACCTAGAAAACATAACGATAATCTAATCTATTGCCATATGCGGATAGCCTATCCGAATGGTTCGATTTCTGATTTTCGGACAAATATAAAGTAAAGGGAAAACGGAGGACTTGTCGTCGTCGTCCCACACTTCACCATGTCCTTCGCAAACGGGACGTTCCCCTCCTCGAACGAGTGGTCGGCCTATCTCAATGACGCGCAGGCCCACCTTCAAAACAACTCACGACTTTATATCATTCTTCTCATCAACACGCCTATAATTGCTATTATTCTCAACGTTCTTCGACAATTAGTGAGTCATTGATTTTTGCTTTGACATGTCCAATATACTGACTGTTTTCTGTAGATTATACCCCGAAAAGCTACTGACCCTCCCGTGGTCTTCCATTGGCTTCCCATTATCGGCTCAGCTATTACATACGGAAACGACCCACTCAAATTTTTCTTCGAAAACCAAAAGAAGGTTAGGAGCAGTTCCTCGTTCATTTATAGTCTCAATTCTCATATTCTATCAGTATGGCGACGTGTTCACATTCATTCTCCTTGGTCGTCGCATGACGGTAGCTCTTGGGCCCAAGGGCAACAACTTCATCCTCGGTGGAAAGTCGACCGTATTTAACACAGAGGATGCATATACCGTATGTCGAGCTCATTTATGGGCTGTATTATGGCATTGACACGTCGTCTTCTCGTGTTTTAGCATCTCACTACTCCTGTTTTCGGCAAAGGTGTCGTCTATGACGTTCCTAACGATGTGTTCATGGAACAGAAACGGTTCGTCAAAGTTGGTCTCTCCCCGGACAACTTGAAGGCCTACGTCGGCATGATCGAGGACGAAATTGAAGAATTCGTCACGCATGACCCCAACTTCAAAACATACCAAACGAACGACATTAACGAATGGGGCAGTTTCGATGTAATCAAGGTCATGCAAGAAATTACTATCCTGACAGCATCGCGCACTCTGCAAGGCAAGGAAGTACGAGAGGGCCTGAACAAGTCCTTCGCTGAACTGTACAATGATCTCGATGGCGGCTTCACTCCTTTGAACTTCATGTTCCCAAATCTACCTCTGGAGAGCTACAGGAGACGTGACAGGGCGCAGCTTAAGATGAGCGATTTCTACGTTAGCATCATTCAAAAGCGACGAAATGGTGATTCGGATGTAAGTGGCAATAATTCCTGGTCTTCACCTACAAAAGTATTAATCGTACTTCCAACGCCAGCACGAACATGACATGATTGCTGCTCTCATGCAACAAAAATACCGCAATGGACGACTTCTCAATGACAGGGAAATTGCGCATATGATGATCGCACTCCTCATGGCTGGCCAGCACACTAGCTCAGCAACAGGCTCATGGGCCCTCCTCCACATCGCTGCCAACCCAGAAATTGGGTACGCCATCATTCTCCTTTCAAAAAACGTTCCTCTGAGCTAACCGCTATCCATTCCCCAGCGAGGCCCTATACAAGGAGCAAGTTGATCACTTCACTGGCGCCGACGGCAAACTGCGCCCTCTAACATACGACGAACTGCGCGCACTTCCCCTCCTCGACTCCGTCATCCGCGAAACGCTCCGCATCCACCCGCCCATCCACAGCATCATGCGCTACGTGCGCGACGACGTCCCTGTCCCCGCCACGCTCGCCGCACCCTCGAAAGACGGCATCTACGTCGTATCCAAGGGCTCCTACGTCCTCGCCTCGCCCGCGGTGAGCCAGGTCGACCCCTCCGTGTGGAAGGACGGCGAAAAGTGGGACCCGCTCCGCTGGAGCGACTCGGAAGGCATGGCGGCGCAGGCGTTCAAGATGTACGCGGATGAGAACGGGGAGAAGATCGACTACGGGTTCGGCGCGGTGAGCAAGGGCACGGAGAGCCCGTATCAGCCGTTCGGCGCGGGCAAGCATAGGTGTATCGGCGAGCAGTTTGCGTACCTCCAGCTGGGCACGCTTATTTCGACGATCGTTCGCATGATGGAGATTCGGATTGATAAAGTCCCTGCCCACAACTACCACGTACGTTTCATTGTCTTTTTGTTTCTCTTTCTGTGCTAGAATACTGATATTTGTTTGTGTAGACGATGATTACGATGCCCAAGGAACCTCGGTCTATTTCATACCGCAGAAGGAAATTTGACTGATCATCGAGACGTTGGCAGTTGAGGTCTATATCCCCTCGTATTTAATACCCCTCACTTAAAAGACGTCGTGGACGTTTTATCGCTATAACATTATCATATTTGGAGTTCGATGGTTTAATACTTAGACGATATTCCGTACATTCCGCCTGGTTTCTCTGAGAGCCTGGTTATAGTTCTCCAACCAAACGATGAGGTATGCTGTTCGGATAAAGATCTTCATTTAAGGTGTACTGTCGATTT
Organism: Pholiota molesta; assembly: GCA_014925825.1. Lineage (NCBI taxonomy): Eukaryota > Fungi > Basidiomycota > Agaricomycetes > Agaricales > Strophariaceae > Pholiota > Pholiota molesta. The sequence continues at coordinate 818,309 of JACGCK010000008.1, forward strand.
CCATTGTCAAAAACTGGTCTACGTCTCGACTCTCGAAGAGGGAGTCGCAACTAGAGCATCATGACTTCCGATGTCAGATGGTTTCTTTGAAATTGAAGGATCTGATCATGAACACCTGAGATTCAGCTCCGTTCAAAGGACTACACATGTTTGCCAGGGGCGCAGTTTCCATAGTCCTATAGATAGGTGCAGCACCGCGTGGGCGAGTATATATGTCTCATTTTCAAGCTGCGCAGTGGGATGAGGGAGGGAAGCAGCACGAATTATGACCTTACGCATTTGCTCGAACTTTGCTTCCGTAGAACATGGGATGCCACAACTATGAAATGAGGTCAAAGACAAAAGAAAAAGAAAAAGAAAAAAGAATCAGGGGACCTAGGTAAACCAGGTATCCCGATATTTTTATCCACTCATAAGCAGAGTTTTTACAAAAACGCAAATTAATTCAGCAGGAGCCCGCTCCCATAATAAAAACTAGATTAAAGTATCTACCTATGTATAAAATTGTCAGCCATTGGTCCACTGGACCATGACTTCGAGATCAACTCGCGTTGTAGTATGTAATAATATCCATTCCAAAACCAAGACGCGGGGCGCCCATCGTCAATATTCAGCGAAAAGCACTGAATGTTGACGGGACAGAACGACAACATGGGCCAATGCCACAGAAGCCAAGCCCGTGGCGGTTGCTCAGAATCCTGCAGACGCGAGATCCGATAGAAATTGCCCGTTGGTCTTTTGTTTCCTTGATCCAGAAGATGTCAGGGAGGCAACATCCAGGTTATGATAGCCGGCTGTGAAGTAGTCGAATTGTTGCTGAAGCGCTGAACATGGAGTCCTAAAAAACCACATCTAATGTTCAGTGGACAGTCAAACATGTGAAACCCAAACCATGCTTACCGATCGCAGTTTAATAATCCAGATCCAGCGCACTCCTCCTCTCTTCTACCGCATCAACTATCCGTTTCCGGCCCAATGTACAGATAGTGAGGATAGTGCTCAACACGAGGAGTTCGACACCGAGAATGGAAGATTGGCCAATCTGAATTTTGATATTCCATTTGTGCGATCCCACGCGTTCCGCGGGCAGAGTGCTTTTCATTGCGCCGCGTGTGGTAATATCAACCATAATGCTGAAGGCGATAGCATTGAGGATGACGAGGAAGATCAGCGACGCGATATTGGTGCGGCTGTACGCAGCAGGGGGGTCGACCTCCGGATCGTCGAGGAAGAACGACGACTCTTCATCATCGATGATAATTTTCGTCGAAGGCAGGCGCTTTCGGGACACCCATGACACAATGCAGAGGGTGAGGTGATGGACGGCGATGAACACTGAGACCGCAGCGTTCAACCAGATTGAAAGGAGTCCAAAATTGACGATTGAGAGCGCGAAAATCGGTAGGCAGACAAGGCCAGAGACGACGGTCATATAGAGAACGGGAAGGGGAATGACGGGCGGCAACATGTTCGGTTAGATAGTCGATGGATGGATAGATAGATAGAAGAACAAAAAAGAACGAAGGTGTTCTGCCTGAAGGAGGCCTAGAACGAAAATAGTAAGAGAACGAAAAACAAGGGCTAAGAAAGGCGAGAAGTTGAACCATCAAAGCGCCTTTATATAGGCGCCCCACGCCAACTTTGATGTGCCTGACCGCATCGGAATCAATTCACCCTTGCGTGATCGATAGTCGAAGATTGGAAACAAATGATGGTCGCAAAGCTTTGACTTGTCAAATTTCAATGCAGTGACCAATCCTGAGCTTGCATTGAATGTGCGCACCAGATCGTCAACAAACTTTCAGCCATAGAAGGATAGAATATAATGGCTCTAAGAGCCTCCAACATTAGATTAATCAGAGTAACACCTGTGAGATCTCAAATTTTCTAGTCTTCATCGCCACCATCCTCGCTCTCCTCATCCTCGCTCGCTACGCCAATAACGCCTCCTTGACTCGCCTCCTTCTCCTTGATTGTCTTTCCAGCCTCGCGCAACTTGGCACCGAATGCCTTGCGAGCGCCGAAATTGGAGGAAACATCCCAGATTTGGAGTTTGGCCTTGGAGCCAGCAGCTGCCAATGTCAATGGATCGTCTGGGGACCATACAGTCGAGAACACCTTGCCCTACAGAGCACATGAGGTCAAGATGTATATCATTTTGGATGACGTGATGATAACTTACCACTCCCAAATCTCGCGATGTGACAAGGCTCACGCTTCGCTTACCATTTTCCTCGTCATTGACGTTCCACACTTTGACGAGCTTATCAGTTCCACCTGTAGCGATGCAGCCCCGCAGATGAGGATTGACGTCGATGGAGGAAGCTGGCCCATCATGGGCTGCCAGTGTGAATCGAGCAGGTGAAGGCTGCTCGAGATTGGAGGGAAGAGTTCTGATATCGAAGTTCAAGACCAGTCCATTTTCTAGGGAAACCTAAAACGATAACAAAAGTCAAAATTTGGCCGTGATCTGAATGAACAATGAAAAAGAACTAACATAAAATCCGTAGTTGTCCCAAGGATCCCAGCGGAGAGCCTCCACATCGCTTCCTACCACTGCACCCACGCCAGTAGTAGGCGCCCGTGAATCGAAGGTCCGCACAGTACGATCGTAACTTCCTGTGAGCAGCACAGTGGGTTCCTTTTCGTTCCATTGGACAGCCTGGACTTTATCCTTGTGCACATCAAAGCTTCGAATGGCACCTCCAGCGTCCCCGCCTTCGCCGTTCATCGTAGGGTCTCGACTCAGATCCCAAAGTTTTACCGTCCGATCCGCACTGGCGCTCGCTAGAAGGTTACGCTGAGTCTTATTCCAGCTCAAACCAAGGACGGCGTCGACATGGTATGCAGTCTGAGTAGCACGATGCTTGGGCTTTTTCTTTTTCTTCTTTCCCGTTCCACTGGGTACTGGGACGTGCGCTTTCGTCTCGTCCGGTCGGCCCAAAATAGAGGAAGGATACATAGCTTCGAGGACGTCTAGTGACCAAATCTCGATTTCGGGATCTAGCGTACCGACCGCGATGTAATTTCCGAAGCCTGAGCTCTGGTTTGGACCATGTACTGAATTTTCAGAGGAAGAGGTTGGAGGGAAGTCAAGCCATTCGAGGCAAAGTGGGAAGTTGGGTAGCATGAGATCATGATGTGCATAGAGATTTTCTTGTGATTCGTCGTAGACGTAGATCTCAAGCTGGGAGATTTCGTCCTCGGTTTTGGCGACTACGATGAGATTATCGGTAGGTAGAACCTCCAATTCCTCACGCTCGTCGTCGTCTTCCTTAAAATAAACTTGGTGAGCCAAGTTTAAAACCAATGATAATAAAACCATACGTCTTTCATAGTGATGTAAGGATCCTCTTCATTGTCTTTGTAATATGTTAGGCCCTTGATATTGCTGAATGGGCCAACAGCTGAATAGATATAAGTCTCGGTAGAAAACCGATTAGCGACAACATGAACGCTCACGTTCTGCTGTTACATCGTCATCATAATCGTCTAGATTGTATTCTGATAGATCATCTTTTGGTTTCGGAGCTTCAGAATCGACATCCATTGCTTCATCGACTTCACTAAAGCAAGAGCAAAATAATGAGAAACATTAAGCCAGGGTGTGAAGTATGGAACCTTACTCAACCCAGTCGGCCTCATCGTCATCATCTCCATCCGCGTTCTCGTCTCCCTCATCGCCTTCCGCACCCTTCCCCATAGACTGAGCAGCTAAATGAGCGCGTTCGAGTTCGACCCGTGCATCTTCCAGTTCGATACGAGCGAGGGCGCTGACACGCTGTAGTTCTTTGTCGTCGAGGACATATTTTTGGGGGTGCTGAGCTGACACCCCCCGGCGCACCCAGGCAGCCGCCGATATGAGGTTGCTCATCGTCGAGCTTTTGAATTTAGATGCAAGCTCTTGATTTGATCGCTTCAAAAAAATCGGCGCCAAGCCAATGTCCTTTCTACATAACAAAGTCAAACACCGGTCACTCGATTGTTGGCCGTCGCGTCGCGCTCTGCCCAATGCGCATAGCACGCGCCTTGAACTTTGGTGCGCTCCGACGCTTTTATCAACGCCATCTTCTCGGTATATATTACACAAATAAAGCTGTTGGGCCCTCAAATTCTCAATATACTCGCCATTTTTCAAGTCATAAATGCAATAGATAGAATTAAATATTATTCTGGTCTCTCTCTCGGCGAATGAGTGGAAGCAAAATTATCAGATTATAATAAAGGACTGGCAATGGCGACGGATAAATAGTATATTGAGTACTATCTGTGCTAGGCGAAATAGAGGTCCAACTTAGAAGTGGACACCGTCAAAATTAATATCCAAGTAGCCCTACATCTGTATCAGCAAAATGTTTAAATTGTAACATATATTGCACTCACAGGTCCGGTACGCGGTACAGCCTCGTCGCGTATAAAGACATCGTTGGATCCCCAGCTAGGCATCCTAAAATTGAATGCAATTCAGCTCTAGATATATGAGATCGTGCTAGAATGTCACTTACGCCGTCACCGCCGTAGCAGTAGTAGCAATGAAGAGGAAAAACTGGGTAATGGAAAACTTCATCTTGAAAGAACTTGACTTTGGGCAGTAAAGATAATGCTTGAGTAACAGTTGACGAATAGAAGTCGAGAGAGGTGAGTAATATTGAACGGGGAAGAATGGCGTCCCATTATATACCTTTCCAACAAACGGACTGCGGTAAGTGCCTTGAATATAGTAAGAAACGCTTAAATACGGGCTCGGGCAGCGATTCATCATCCGGGGCCGAGGTAAATAAATGTGCATCCGTCCGAAATCCTGATCACTTGGACTCAGTCGTGTAGTAGAAAAGATAGCGACAGACAACTCTTAAGCCTCTAACAGTCATCTTGCACAAGTACATTGCTTTTCAACTTGTGCGTCTTGGACCTAGTAACACTACTATCTGTAGCTTTCGGCGCTTATTCTCGGAACTTCGCTTAAATAGGCATTTCGATCGCCATTCTTGGGCCCGAGTTGATTGACATGATCGCCATCGGCTCACCAAAACGCGAGCAATCAAACGAGACAACCATCATTCCAGGCATTCCAATGGATTAATTGGGCGAGTTCAAATAGACTCGGGATAAGAAAAGGGACTTCAATGGAACCTTTTGAATGATATTTACCTCAGATCTCGTAAAGTTATCAACACCAGAGCAAGATAAGTACTCGCAAATGTGCACAGTGTTATGAGTTCAAGAACAGTCTGGGTCAATGGGCCAACAGCGATCCAACACATTCGCCACTGACTGCTCCGCCAAATCTCAAATGTCGAAGATGGCACTACAATTCCGATGGTTCCTGAGCAAATTCGCTGCGCAAAAATAAATTCTCGACAGCATTATTTCTCGTTGGCCTCAGGTTTGACGAAGCGGTCGCTGAGTGCCGTGCTCATCCATAATGTCAGATGGAAAGACGAGACCCGGTAGCGTAATATCAAACGGGTAGCTGGGTGGTTCAAGAAGTTATTGAGTCAATTATCATGAGCACAAATATAATTTTCCTCGACTTACATTCTCCTGTATTTTTCAACGCTTTCTCATTGCTCTGATTGTCAATGACATGAAACGTACGTATGGTTCCGGATCATCAAGCTTCGGGAACAGTGTTTGGATCGACGCTAAAATGACTGCGAAGACTACGAAGATTGATACCTCCAGGCGAGCCTTCAGCGCTTCAGCTTCAGGCGCCTTGATTTGCTCAATCATTCGGCATAGCACTAGGTTGATCGCTGTCAGTCACTCTCATCGAGAAGTTGCCAATTAGATATCCTCTCTTCATCCAGCAAATAACTCTAGTTACGACACATTGACAACTAGCAGAATCGATAAATGTTGCTATTTTCAAAGCTTTGAAGATTCCATATATACTAACCGTTATCTTTGGCATTGACGATCCTTACGCGTACAAATTGAAATACTAGGATTGAACCATTGTATGATGCACGGTCCGCGTATATGGTCGATTAATTGGCAACTCGCTCAATGATGAGAGGGAGTTGAGGGCCCTTGTTGTCGCTCCCGACCACAACCGGCGTGGTAACTGCCGCCATTTGCCAGGATATCTTCTGCTTAGAAGGGGAGAATCGAAATGATTCGATGAGCAACATGAGAACCACCTCTGAAAATTTATCCATATATGTTATCATCAGTTGCTTTCGGAAAACGACGAGAACAATGACGCACTTATTTCAAGCTGTGCGAACTTGAACCCCCTAAAATATAAATATTTTGCTGCGTCAAACCGAGATGCTATCGCGTGAATATACGAAGAAGACTTACATGCATGATCTGCTACCGCCAACGAAGGTCAAGCTGTAAGTGTGAAGTGGAGTGTCAGCAAATATAGCTTGTTGAGACAATGGTTGCCTTACAGATGAGAGTAAACTCCTGGAAGATGTGCGGCCACAACGGGATCAGGCAAGGTATTCATCCATCTGTCAGGTTTCCACTCATCAGCGTCCGGGCCCCAAATTTCGGGATTGCGATTGGAGGCCATGATGCCAACCATCACGTCTGTGTTTTTAGGAACAGCGATTTCGTGCATATCTTTTCCGTCTACACCTTTCACGGGGGTCGACAGTGGGAGAATGGTATCCTCTATGGTTCTGTATCAAGAAAATAACAAGTTCATTACTTATTGCGGAACGAGCGATAGAATACGCACGTTCTGCCAATCATCACCAGGGGCGGGTGACTAATAGTTTCGAACTTTAGTCCGTGTAGAAAATTTTGAATGTGCGAAACGAGTCACTTACAGCCGGAGAGTCTCGCGGCAAATAGCATCGAGATAAGGCAAATGCACTAATTGATCATACGACAACTCGTCACTCAAATTTTCTCGAGCCTCTGCAATCTCCTTGCGCAGCTTGTCTTGTACGTCTTGATTCATGGCAAGGAGATAGAGTATACGAGCCAATGCGCTAGAGGTCGTATCCATTGCTGCGAAAGTTAATAGCCTTCAAATCTATCTCAGTACCGCTTCATTCCCAGAACAAATTGAGAGGCTCACGCTATTTGGCCTAAAAGTTCTTCTCGAGTCAGGCCCTCTTCCTCTGACGCGGTCATATTTGCTCTCACTAAGCAATATCAGGGAGTGTTCTGGCATAAAAGAAGTAGTCACACTCACATAAGATGCTCATGATATCCTTTCCTCGCCCAACCTGCCTCGCGAGAGCTTCGTCACCGTCCTCCAATGCTTTCTTCTTCGACTCGTAGATTTCCATCGAAGTTTTGTATATAACGTCCACGATGTCTCTAAGGGTATGGAGATCCTTCCAAGGAGTAATGTCGACCATGAAACGTCTGAAGCTGGCGGTACCTATCTTCGAGAGTGGCAGTAGTAGGAAAGCCACAGCCATATTTAATTTGAACAGAGCCGGTCTGTTAGTGGCAGATTAGCTCTAAGCAGTGGAGGTTATATACTCCGAAGTCCTACACTAGCTGTTTTACTGCTTTCGAGTATGGATGCTGTTTTCCGTCTTCCGTAAGAGGGTCAAAAGAATAACCTAATCCGCTTTGCCCTATAAGCTCAAGAGCAGTGCGTGTCATCCAGCTCATAACTTCAACCTTAAAAATGGGATAGATGTGAGAAGGGCAATGATAGCAAAGAATTATACATCACGTACCTCTTGGGGGCCATCCTTGACTTTCTGTGCAATCGTATCATGCAACTAATGTTTTCAGGAGCGAGTTCAGAATTAGCGAGACCCGAATTGTAGACAATCGCATACCTTGTACGATACATCATAAAAAATGGATACTCGATGGGAATAGAAATCAGATATGGATACGAGACGTTTGTGTTACAGGAAGACTCACACATTTCACGCATGTGTACGATCGAGAATGCTGGGTTTAATATTTTCCTCTGCTTGCGATGCTGATCGCCTGTCGATATTACAGTCAAGAGTTGAGAACCTAATGATAAGTTAAGTGTTTGTTCTCACCAAGCGTTGAATTAACGCCTTCGCCGAACATCAATAAATTTGCTCTGTAAAATTTGGTGAATTAGAGTCATATAGACTTCGTAGTACTTTGTTACATACGCGATAGTACTAGGACTTTCTTCATATATGTGCTGTTCCTGGGATACAAATTCATTAGTCAGTGTGAATATGCGATCGTAAGTGATTGTAAACATACTTTTATAAGTATATAGTGCAATGCCTTTGGGTCAAATACGTATAGAAGATTTTCCTAAGGCAGAAGTTAATAATCAATGTATTAATGTATTGAAGGCGACACAATGAACACATACTCCAAGGAGTGCTTTGATCTTAATAACTCCGCCATCTATTTAAGCGCGAGCATAGTCTCAATACTAAGAGCGCTACGAAATAGAGGGATTACTCACATTTTTCAGCTATTTCTTTATGGTAAGCCCATCCATCAAGGTTAAAGAAATCGGTGAAAGACCCTGAACAGTCAAAGGACATTGGTGAAATAGAAATAGAAGAGCGCCTATCAGATATCTTACCTGTCCATATCGACTTAGCAGGCGGTCCGGATATATTATTGAGGGTGCTATTCGAGAGCCGCTTCTTCAGGAAACGCCAGAGTGTCCAAGATACAGCGTATGTGGCAAGAGCTTGAAGAGCGACGACGAGCATTACAGGGAACCACTTGCAAGCTTGTCGAGACCGCCTGTTCGCATATATACGCCATGGGTATGAGAAATTCGCGCAATTATGATGCCCCCGGCCTCAGCAACGCTCCTCTTATGCAGCCGATATAATCGCAGGATACCCCGGAGGTTGCCCAAATTTGGTCTGGTTTGCGTCTTTTGGACCTTTTGGGTGGATTTCCTAAACGTGAAGATCACGATACAGGGTAAATCAAACAAAATTTTGTAGTCATAGAATCTTCTTTTTGTCCGGCCAAGGCCGGTGGCACCATAAACTTGCGTTCGTCCTGACGATAATATTGTGGAATCTTTGAGTAGTGCAATGATAAGACGAGGCATTGCACACGATAGTACCATTCAATGTTGGATAACCTCACTTGTGAAGAATTCCGGACCGAGAAATAGCTGCCAAGCACGCTGAAGATTGTCAGATTTTACGTATCAGCACATGGACTCTTGAAACTCACATATACGTAGAACAAATGCATAAAGATCATCAAAGTCGGGAGGCTCGCATGGCGACATTGCCAACAAATGCATGGATATAAGTCTGTATCGATGAGTTTCAGATACGAATTCGAGATATATCATTTTCAGACTAGAGACCAAGGTTCCAATGAGATTTAATCGAAAGAAGGGGACTAGAGCTGGACTAGAGCAGGAAAGACATGATATTCCATGATCGTGAAGACGAGAAAGCCCGGTACTGAACGCATTTGACCCAGGTCCGAAGGAGGTTTCAATGTTCAGCCATAGCTTCTGCTATGCGGTCATCAGGATGGGTTATAACGTAGAGGCACTGGATTTTATGGATGCGTGCGTTACAAGCATTATTGTAAGGCGCTAGATACAAATCTGCGGGCATACCTTGCCAATAAACGCCAAGTCTTTCGATCTCAATTCAGAATTAGGATAGAGACCGTCTGTGTTTTCGATTCCATGAGCTATATCTTCTTCCTAGGTGTTCTTCCTAGACGACACTTTGAAAGGGTTCGCGAAAGTTTATCTTATCGTCTTGATAGGAGCGGGTGTTCAACTGACTGAACCCAAATCTTGATGAGGGAGGGTATCCGTGAAAGACAATGAATAGCATGTGTTACTAAAGAAGTTGGTTGTGCACTGCCAGCACTGGTGGATCGTAGCACTGGTGGATCGTGGTGAAATGGCTGAACTCCCTATGTTGTTAATTTCGGTCTCCGTTTGAAAATCGAATCCCGAACTAAAATCAAACTTCACGATATGATTACCATAGTTATGTGCATTCCGTCTACAACGCGTTTACTTGCCTCTCTGCGGTTTTGGGGCCTGGGTACCACCACCAACACCATGCGCCCATGCTTTGCGACGAATTGCCGTTCACCGGTCACCGTTGACGCATCCTAGAGCCATTGCGACAGTGTGACCGCCGCGCAGGCGACCGCGAAGGGGACAGGGTAAATGTGCGTGCCCGTGCGTGCCTGTGCGTGGCGTGCGCGGTCGGCTTGGCAATGTGCGGGGTTGAGATCAGGCCTTTGTGCGGGTCAGTTTTTGATGCGCGAGTGACACATCTGTCACAACACCTCAAGATAATTTTTGGATAATTCCAGAGTTATAGCTCTCTAGTCCATTTAAGTATGGTTATCTATGGTCCTAGTACTACATTGAATTTATATACGTCAAAGTTCCTGGTAACCCAGCAGTTTCTATTGAGTTATAAAGAAATAAAGTCACTGGCAGGCATGTGACATTTATGTCACGTCTACTGGCATGAAACGGCACATTGGTACTTCCTGGCCAATTCTGCTTGTATGTCTCTCTGCAACCACCAGAATTCCTCAGATATGTTTGAAACAGTTCACCGATACTATCTACATATAGATAATTTGAAACCCGGGGGTTTATTACAAGGACAAACATAGGAAATAATCAATGCAGACTCGCCGACGGCTGTCGGACTTGCCGAACACAGTGAATGTTTGGTGAACGTCTTGATAAGGCTGAAAATGAGCGCGCGAAATCTGCAGAGCAGCTTTCTTAACAGTAGAAACTAGATAGCTACATCTTAGAACATATGTAAGGCATGAAGAAAATGTTTATTGATGTGTGACATATATATGTTGTGACGTACCACGCACATACCACGCACAGTCTTTTGTGCGGTCGGCTTGGCGCCCGCGCGACCACGCACACTACCCGCACACTCCCGCGCACTCCCGCACGGCCCGCACATACCACGCGCATTCTCGCACACACCACGCACATTCTCGTCCACACCACGCACATTCTCGCATACGTTACAGCACACGAATTTTCGTACTATACATCTATGAGTAGATATCAATAGATTACGGCAAAGTGGCAGGGAATTTTGAATGATGAGTGGAGTAAAAGATGATCCTACCAATGTTCGAAGCCAAGAAACCTCTAAAATGCAACCATAATTATGCCCTTTACCGTGTCCCGTCGTGAGGAAAAAGGAGTAAAGATTATTTCGATCTTATAAGCCCCGAAAAAAGCAGGTATATGTTCATATTCATAATCTATGACTATGCCATATGTACAAGTGTAACTTGAATACTGGCTATGCAATTCCGACCCATAAATGTGCTGTGCTCCATTGGCGCCCATAAAACATTCTTTGAACAACTCCAATAGATCAAATATATATGCAAAAATTGTTAGTAGTTCCATTGTAAGTCCCTGAACCGACTTGAATGCCAAACTCACATAGACAACAAGAAGCTAGACACTTTTGTTCAGTGCGCGAAAACTGCAGGGGCGAAAATTTATTTATTCAACATTCATTAATTGACTCTTAGATACACTATCTACTGCAGAAAATTGTCAAATCCATTACCAATCTACAGACTTGAACAGGATCGGACGAAGACGCCTTTGTGTATGTCAACTTCTCGCGCCGCTGTAGTCTAATGCACTCTTGCTACAACTTCCTAAGCTGTTCACAATGCGAGAAAATCCACGTATATAACTACCATGGCGACTAGAATGTTTATTGACCTACCCCGCACGCATCACGCACATTCCCGCACATCACTCGCATTCGACCGCACAAAAGACTGTGCGTGGCGGGTCATGCACGCATGCCACGCACACTTTCCCGCACATTTCCTATGGCCCACCGCGAAGCATGTTCTCTCAGGCAACGCCGAGTTTCAACTTCAGCTGTGAGATCTGTGAGATTGCACCTGCGCCAGACGAATACCTCCAGACGCTAGTAGCTCGGCATTCGCTTCACCTTCGCCTGTTCTTTGCCTCGCCACTTGCGCGCTAAATGTCCCCCATAACCACACCTCGTCGCTGCTCCACAACTTCGGGCCATTCTTTTCGCCTCTACCTCTGTTTACCCCCGCCCATACCGCCTATCACCGCTTTCAACATTGACCGTTGTGTCACCACTATGCTCTCAGAGGACGTCGCGCTCTACGATCTCCAAATGGCTTGCAATCATCTTATCCAACCGATAACACCTCAATTGCACGGTCGTGCTTGCGCGACCTCGCCAAAGGCAAGTGGTACACGACCGCCTGCAGGCGCATCAGCCTCCGGCGGGTATTGGCGGCGCTTTGCGCTTAGCCAAAGCTCATTTTGACAGACTTTTTTGCGCAGGAGTGTGTATTGAGATGTGGCAATCGGAATCTCTTTTCGTGCAAATCCCAGAGCCGCACTCCAACATCGACCTGCGTGCTATCACAAGGTGGGGATATCGAGACGTTGCGGACGTGGCATGCACTGCACTGCACCTGCTTTTCCGATCGACGCCGCTATCCTTCCCGGCGTCGATCGTTAGGCAGCAAGCTTTTGATCTTGCAGGTTCTTGATGGATGAAAATTATCATCGAAGAGTCGCCATTCAGTATCAATGATTTATGACGGACGACGTCTGTAGACAAAGCTATGTGTATCTAGAGATGTTTCAATAGTCGCGAAGAAGGCAGAAAACTTGCAGAAACCAATATATTAATTTGTGCTCAGCACTTGTTCTCAAATTTGAAGTCCAGTCCGCCAGGTCCTGACTCTTCTTAATCTGGGCGTCTGTGCTATTGCATACTTCGTGTTTCACATGCAAACGGCTCATATTACGGTCTCCAGAATAGAAGTACGACACACCTCTTTCGGCTTCTCTTCTGCTTCTCTTGCTGCTTCTGCGATTCTCATGTACACAGCATGGCTCTGTGTTTGGATTTAAGTATTGGCGAATCTGGGTTGTGCCCTCTCATATTCCTCTTGCGTTCCCCCCATGTCGTACTTGGCCTGGAACTAGTGCCATTCCATATAACACTCGCCAGCGGCACATAATCGCTCCCTAGTGGTCAATCCACACAATTTCTCACATATTGGGGTATGAGGCGTAAGTAGTCTCCTCTTTTGTGTTCTACCGTTTAGTTTGGCTTAACAGCTGGTTCTGACTGTCCATTAGATAAAAACCCTTATGGATTCCGCAGCCAGTATTACAGCGTCTGTATAATTATTTGAATGAATTTCATTCTAGAGAAGGTGTTCTCATGAATCTCATCACAATTTTAGTCCTTCCAGTTTGCGCAACTGATAGGTATGGAATACAAGTCGACGAAGTTCCAGGACATGCAAGTAAGTGGGTTTAATTTTTGTTTCTGGATTGTCCTTTTTATTTAAAAATTACATAGAGGGACTTGGGCAAAATACGGAAAAAATACCTAAACATCAATTATTGCGCAATCGACCAAGGGCCTAACCTTCCACTTATAGAAAGCGAGGTATGTTGAAATATCATCTTCGAAGAACTGAGTACGACTAAGTCTATGACAGTTGAAGAAGAGACATCCACAGGTATTCGGAGGGGAACATGGACCTAAGCACTTGTACTTTGCAGTACGTGTTGTCATGAAATGTCACTCCGATGCACGACATCGGCTTAAACGCAACTTGAAACCTCGTCGTTCGGTAAGAATTTCTCTTTCATAGCCAATGCACATGGTTGTATTGATCAACTTTTACAGGTTCAAACTAATGGCGCCAGGGTAAAATTGCTTTCATCATTAGAGCGTTTATTGTCAATGTATTAAATCGTACTCTGAGCAGAACAATGGACCCTCAGTTTCATCGAGAAGCATCCGACTTGCGAAAATGCCTACACCATCATCCAGGGAGGCTGACCTCTATGTACTGATGCCTGCACGAAGAAATTCTAGAGCGAACATCTCTGTTTCTAAGGATAGGCCTATCAAAACGGCTGAGACAAATATCCTGAACAACGATTGTAATTCTGAGGCTTTCGACTTGCAATCAGTCGATGGCGCATCCATGGCCACTAGCTCAGTAATCTCCCCCGCTTTAGGCCAGGACCACGACGAGCCGTCCACCCAATACACGGCCGAGACCTCAGGCCCCTCCCACATCCAACCCCTTCCTTCTCCCTCAAGAGGCCAATCCCACAGCGTAAAACTTCCATCTGGGGAACATCCGACAGCCATAATAGAGGCAGAAATTTATACATTCCTTCACACTTGCAAGCCTCCGATGCTGCACTATCTCGGGCGCTTCGTGGATTTCGGCTGTGTGACGAGCACACAGTTGCGTTCCGTGTCTGAGTGGCGCCCTGCGCAAAGGCATAACCTGCTGGAAAAAATCCTTACGTTTGGTAAACTCGACGCGATGCCATCTGAAATGGATATCGCCGTTTTGGAAAACCAATTCGAGACTTACTTTTTGGAGGGTTAGATCCCTATTGCAGCATAACAAAATCATCGAGATTTCATTCCCAAAAGAACCCTCTCATGATCACGTACAAAGCTTTTTGGTGGATCCGGACGAGTTGATGTTAAATAAATCTACTTCTTTTTGCCTCAGCCCGAGAGCTCGATGATGTCTCGTAATGAGTGCTTTTAGCTAAGTAAGTTTGAACCTGACGTTCCCTACAGATCAAACAAAATCTTGTATGGATGCTTCCCTCTTGGAGTTAGTGTACTTACCAAGTTCTTCTCCTGAGTTTCGTCATCGAAGCTTTACTCCATCCCTGTTCACGTCATTTTCATCAGTCTTTTAAGATTAGGTCTGCATGGTTATTGTCGGAGACAGACAATACTCCTTTATCACCGGATGATGCGGAATGTATTTGAACATTGTGTTGATAACTGGCTGATGGTCTTTGCTGTCAAAGACTAAGCATACGACAGTATCTGATGATACCTAAATGTAGTCACCCTACGAGTTTCATGTTTGATACCCAATTCAATATTGCACAGGGGGATTGTGATGTTATATGCACATGGTCAACACATGGTTCAAGAAATCTTGTTTGAATCAACGTTTCATGTCCGGGGAATGTCTTCGTTTTGAATAACCTAAAATCTCATAGTCCACCGCTTACGAGGGAAGGTTATTTGTGATTCAGAGTTGTGGATCCAAAATTAAATGCCATTCTGAAAATTGCGAGGCGGATCCATTTCAAGTACGGACATGAGGACTACGTGAGAGAGACTACATGCAAGCCGGAGTTGGACATCTTCGTCGGCGCATCAGGCGCCCTAGGTACCCTGACATGGGCGCTAAACACCGGGTGGTCAAAGTCCAGCGGTCGACGTCCGCGTCAACGCGTCAACACTCACGAAAAACCTGTGAGAGAACTGTATATTTCTATTCCTTGTACCCTGGGTGAATGAAATGCTTTCCTTTTCAGCAATGTCTTGATTATTAACACTTGTAAATCCGTTTGAAGGACAAATCGGATCAGTTGATTTACGGAATATCAGACTGACCGAAATTACCTACCTCCAAGAGCTTTCGCCATACTGAGCACTCTTATCTTCCATCATGATATATCCCGTTGCTGATTATCGAAACCCACATACTTCGCGCAGCTGCGCAGCCGCCACAGCGACGCCCATTCCCCATCCTTGATGAAAACAATGAACACCTCTGATCAACCGCCGATCTCTGCAAAATCCATCGGCTGAGCGGCGGCGGTGAGCGCTGCATCAGTGGCACGATAAGATTCCCTCCCTCCACGAATAGCCCGCTCCGCTCCCGCAGCGCAGCGTCGACGTCAAGTACACCTCAACCCCTAGTAACCCTAAAATACACGCTGATTCCTAACAACCATATGCAATCCACTTACACACTCCACGTAACGCAGACAACCACGTTCCCCGGGCACGCCAGCGGAGCAGCCCAGATGTACGCACGGAGACTCACGGATATCTGGACAGCCCGTGCGTATACGCCAAACCGGAATATTTACAGGACCAAGGACTCCGCGCGCCGCGCGCTGCGCATTCGGCGGCGCGCGTGTGTCGTTTGCTCCTCTTAGGAAGTGTGGACCTACAGTACGGATTCCTTCCGGAAGGACAGCTTCCGTTAGTGAGTAAGCTCGAGTATTCAATTGTAAGCAAGTAAAGTAAACCAAGAGGATATCTCGGTTGGATATCCATGTACAATGTGCTTACTTACCTTTTTATACTTGTATCCAAGCTCATCAGGCCGTCTCTCCAGGTCTCTCCCACAGAGCCCAGGCCGACCCCGGATCGCCCGCTGAAACGGACCAATTACCATCGCGTCCGGGGTTGCCAGGTGCACCCGTGCCAGTCTGTGCCAGTCCGTGCCCCGACGGCGAGGATTCGCCGAGGTGGCACAGCGGCTAAGTAAATAGCGCCTGGCCACCCCGCGGTACCGCCCGAGTCATTGCTTCGATGGTGCATACACACCCACGCTCGGCGTTTCCCCACGCGCTGACACACTGTCTGTCGTGCTGGCCGCTGTGCGCCGTTCCTACATACCTAAGTAGCGTAATAGGCCGCGCACCCAGCAGGTGAATGCAGCAGAGCCCTCATTCTCATTTCGGGAACACGCGTATACGTAGTAAGTGGTGTCAAATAGTGCGTGTATATGTAAACGTATGCTAGGGTATGCAAGTACAGAGCAGCGCAGAAGAAACACAGTAGATTTCACAGATTCAGATGCAGCCCAAAGGAGTGTGACATGGAGTTGGTCGCTAAATACGGGATCGGTCGCAGAGCAGGAATGGATATGGATGTGGAAGGTAGTACAGATGATGTGAAGCAGATACAGGGTGCGGGGATATCGATAGATACGTGGTGGTAACAAAAAGGATAACAAAGTCACGAAACAGAGCAACAGGATGCGGGGGTTGAACGACAAGCGGACGGCGAAGGCGGTCCAATAAATTTAAACCAAAAAAGAAGAGCAGATGACGAAGGATGACGAGGCGGAGAGCATAGGGAGTCGCATAGGGTAGGTGAGTCCATGCACTGCGGGAGGCGGGTGCACACCACGAAAAGAAAAATCGAGATAAAAAGGAAGCAGCGGCAAGGAACGAGAAGCGGTCTCAGCAGCACGCCGCTACGCCGCGCAGTCGACCATCTCCCAGTCCTCGCCCTTCACCACCACCCACGAGGCCGTCAACACCGGCATCGCCAGGCTCGAAGCATGGGTTGTGTGGGGTGTGGGCATCGCCGCCGCTGATGTCGCATCTGACATGACCACGTCCCCGTCCCGCTCCTGCTGGTCCGCCACGATGCGCTCCAGCTCCTTCGTCGCGGCCTCGATCGAATACGCGAGCCGCGCGCCCATCAGGAGCACCTTCCGCCCCTCGACCGTGCCCGCCATCCGCGTGCGGATCGCGGTGCGGTACAGGTCCGGCTCCTGTCTTGAGCGCGGGAACACGGGGCGGCCAGGGCGCAGGGTGGGGGGGCTCGGGCACAGGGGCGAGGAGGTGCGGTGCGTGACGCTGACGGTGACGGGGCACGCCGCGGAGGGCAGGATCACCTTGGACGGCGCCTTGGGCGCGGGCGCGCTGCGCTTTACGGCGGCCGCGGCGGCTTTGCGGGGCTTGAGGGGGAGGGTGCCGGTGGGCTTGGCTGCGGAGAGGAGGAGGGGTTTGAAGGACTGCGGGGTGTGGGGGGCCTTGGCCCCCTCAGGCTTGGGCGTGGAGGTGGAGATCGTCATGGGCTCTCCATTGCGGTTGAGAACCGCCTTGCGTTTCAGTCGTTGGTCCTTATAGTACTGCAGCGTGCGGTAGTAGGGGACGGTGGTGGCGAGCAGCGATGCGGAGTCGGGATCCAGCGCGGATTGGGCGGGGTGGGTGCTCGAGTCGAGGAGCACGGTCTCTTGACGGCGCAGCGGGACACCCATGGCTGTGGTGCGGGCGGCTTTGGCAGGGCGCGGGTTGGCTGCGAAGGCGGTAGGATAGGAGAAGGAGGAAGTGCGCTTGCGGGCCTGTGCGTGCTCGTCGGGGGTGGTGTGGGCGGGGAAGGGCGCAGCCACGAGAGACATGGAGACTATAAGGGAGGAAAGGCCGGGGAATGGAAACGGGCCCTTTCTTATTGGGTCGACAACAAAAGCGTTACCTCCCTTGGAACAAGTGTCTTCGGCATGTGTAACGCATTGTTGATCATGTGACATGAGTCACACCGGCCCACAATGTGGCAGTGCCCACGGAACGGAGGCAGATGCGCCCCTATATGGAAAGGGGCCATGCGACTCACTCCGCCCCCCGCACTGCGCGGCCAAGTATCACATCTCCAATCACAATCAAGCCAACACGGCGTCGCAAGTACATCAAGGATGCGTGATGAACGAAAGTAACTCGGGGCAGCCAGGTTATTTCCGTCGGATGTCGATCTCCAATCGACGTGTAGTAACGACCAAGATTAGATGCTCGAGGGAAACAGGCCCATAGTTTCAATGGGCAAGCTGTCGTTCTCACTTTTCCTAGTTCAAGCTGTAAGTACACAGCCCGGGAAGCACCAAGGGATGTCCCGGACGTAGTTCCGTTCGGGTGGCAGATGCCACTCAAAAACCACTCTCCCCGCCCGTCCCCTACACCAGTCATATAATCACACTGCAAACGACAGCACAATTGTCAGGTTATTACTCACGCATTCTGTGTGCGTGTGATAACAAAGGCGGTAGCGGCAGACCCGAGGCGCATCAAGTGACCGCGAAATAGCTGAATATCCGCTGAATCGCCGGAGGCACTGACAACGAGGCATTGTCTTACCATGAGGCTGCGCGTGAAAACTGGTGCTGCGGGCGACTCTGGAGGTGTGGTGTGGTGCAGAGCTGCAAGTTCCGGCACGGCCGCTGTGTACTCCGCACATGCCCGTATCGTATACTAGAGAGACTGGAGAATTAAGCCAAATGCAGCAGACAATGGGAGAGCCACCGCCAGGTGAATGATAAGGCCAGATACGAAGTTTGTAGCAACGAGGGTGGCGTCACAGGGGCGCTAAATTGAATGCAGGCAGCAAGCGAGGCAAAAGCGCTATTGTACAGCTGAACGGCCGATAGGAAATGGGGAGAATGTGTGAAGAAAGAAAGCAAGCAACAAAAGAACAAGGCATGCATGAGCCTGGCTATCATGGCGCAGGGCACGATCAATAGTAATAAACAATGGCCCATATCATTGCGTCATGGCAAACTTTTATCGCAGACACGACAATTGATAGTAGACGAAGAGAATAACATACTTTAGCCTATTCAATCATTCAAACGCTACATCCTTGTTTTCTTGAAAGAAAAGAGATAGTGGCATAACAGCTGTCAGCTGTTCGTCTCGCTTCAGTATGTTTTGAAAGGGGTTTACATATTGGGCGTCAGTACATATTATGTTTTGCCTTCAATTGGGGTGAGGCAACGAGGCGAATACACAATAATGCCACCAAATAAACTATATGCTTTCCGCTATGGATTCTGACTCGAAGAATGGGATGCCCGTTTGAGGCAATATGTCAGTAAGAGCTTAAGCGACTCTTGCCTTGTATTAGTCGAAAGAAATTTGACCGCCAATAATATTGTCGGAGCTTATCAGCTACTGCCTTTGAGTACTCTTTTTCGAGATGGTCGGAAAGAAAGGGAGGTGAAAACGAGGCTTATATGAGTTTACGTGACTCAGTACGTATCCCAAGGGCCAACAGAGACATCAGGAACAAGTGACTTGACTATGTAAGACTCAGTAGACCCAGTAGAGCTGGTAGGCTCGTAGACATGTCCCCTTTCTGATAGACCCAGTAGACACCTGCTCAATCTCAGTAGATCTCAGTAGATGTACATCCTTTCTCAGTAGAACTCAGTAGAATCCCATGTTTTCTCCATAGTACACCATAATCTGTAGTAGTAACCTTTCTATCAGTCTACCACACCTACCGAAGCTATCAAGTACTACTGCATGTCAGGCTCTCCACGTTGCGTCTCCACGCCGCGGATCACTGCAAATGCAGTGTTCCTTGTATACGTGGAGACGGTAATGTGGATGCTCGCTGCGACAAGCGAGTATCAGGTGCTACGAATGCGCCTCGACGGAAGGCCTTGGATCATTCTAGCTGCTGACGATGATAACAATAAACAACGTCTACATCTCGACAATCATATATTCTGGCATTATTATAACGTTGCTTGGTTCAAGTGCAAAGCGCGCGCCAGACGAAGCTAGGGAGAGACCGAAGATCAACCGCAATCTAATCTGGGCGCGCTTATTATCGCGGTCACGTGGTCAGATCAAACTCCGCTTCATTTTCCCATTCGAAGACGCGTACCTCGGTACTTTTGAGCATCATTGACCATTTACGCGTTCAACGTTCAACGTTTAACGTTTAACGCTTGATACGAGTGTCTATAAGCTGTATAGTTCTCTTTTATTACTTGCACTCATCAAATGCAGGCATCTCCAGCTATCCTCGAATGTCGGCTTCGGACTCGGAAACCAGCAAACGCGTCAAGCGCGCTGAGCGCGCATCTTCAAGCGACTCACCTGAGAGCGGCGGCCTCGGTCTCTCGAACGCCCAGCTGAGTCATGGACGACGAAGGATGTTGGATGTCGTCAACAAACTACATAGCACTGGGTGCCCTTGCTATCTATATGCGCTTCGTATATTGTGACTTACACTAATCATGGCTGATTTATTATTATAGGGTACAAGTAGATATTGATCTGCCTCAAATTGCTGTCATTGGGTCTCAGAGCTCTGGAAAATCTTCGCTCATTGAATCCATTTCCGGTATCAAGCTTCCTAGGGCCTCAGGCACCTGTACACGGTACGTTGCTCATCTGTCCTTCCCCCAAAGAGTCGTTATTTCACGTTCTTGACAGCTGCCCTTTGGAATGCCGCCTGTCCCGAAGTGACAAACCCTGGCAGTGCATTGTATCTCTTCGCTTCATCACAGATGCTGACGGTCAACCCCTCGGGCAAGCGCGCAACGAGCAATTCGGCGACATCATAGTTGACACGAACGAAATAGAGGACCGCATTCGTCGTGCGCAGTCCGCAATACTAAACCCGAAGACCTCTGCAAAGAAGTTCTTGGCTGGTGACGCGGATAAGCGCCCAGCCCAACTGAGCTTTTCGCTCAACGCTATCACTCTGCAGATTAGCGGCCCTGATGTGGCGGACCTTTCATTTTGTGATCTTCCCGGTGCGCCTGCCATTCCTTTCATTGATATTGACATGGGCCATTTTCATATTTTAAAAAGGCTTGATTGCAAGTGTAAGTAGCAGCGGCGGAAGCCAACCTGATGATATAGCTCTCGTTGAGAACTTGGCCACTACCTACATCAAGAAACGTAACTGCATTATTTTATTAACTGTTGCTTGCGAGAGTAAATTCTTATCGCCCCTACTGTTTAGAGACGTCTATATTGATTGTCTTTTCTCGTAGCCGACTTCGAGAACCAAGGAGCCCACCGCCTGGCCAAGAAATACGATCCAAAAGGGACACGGACAATTGGTATTCCATGATAAACGTTCAACTGTCGTACTTTGCGTTAACTGAGTTGCTTATAGGCGTTTTGACCAAACCAGACCGGATCCCAATCGGTGAAGAATCTAACTGGCTGCCGTTCATCTGCGGCGAGAAAGAACGCTTGAAACACAATTGGTTCTGCGTGAAGCAACCGTCGTCAAATGATCTCAAGTCCGACCTGACCTGGTTTGGGGTGCGTAAGATGGAGAATGACTTCTTCGCATCCAAGGCGCCTTGGTCGGAGCTTGACGGCGCTTATCAACCGTATTTACGGACCAGGAACCTCGTTGACAGGCTCAGCAGTGTTCTGTCCGCATTGATTTCCAAAAGGTCTGCTTAGACTGTTCGTTTAAAAATATCTTGATAATTGACTCCAATATTATTCTATATAGACTGCCGCCAATCCAGGAGGAGGTCAAGAAGTCCATACGCGCCACTCGTGACCTTTTGGCGGAGCTTCCTCGTCCACCACCGGCGGAACCGCGCAGTGCGATTACTACGCTGTTGCATACGTTCACCAGCGACCTCTCTCGCCACGTAGAAGGCATCCAGGATGACATGAGCTCGGCCTTTGGGGAAGGTATCGGCTTAATCCAAGCTATCAGACCTGCACAGGAGCGCTTCCGAATGATGGTTCGGGCTACGGAGCCCAACTTCCAACCATTTGAGAGATCTGAGGGGAAGAAACACCTCGGTCCTGCGTCCTTTTTGGGAAATGAGGGCGACGAGGAGGAAAACGATGAAGAAGATGGTGATGAGGAAGAAGGCCAAGCGAGGGAAGGCCATGAAGAAACAGAAGAAAATGAGGATGAATACCAAGGGGACGAGGATGTCCATGGGGGTGAAAGTGAAGAGGAGGAAGCCGAAGAAGACGAGAAAATTCCGCGACTCATAGAGTCATTGCACTCGGGGCCATCTGCCGGGACACAGATTATAGGCAAAAAACGTAAGCGGCCACATAGTAATATCATATACGTCGACGAAGTCCTTGAAAGGGCGCATCGGTGAGAGTTTACCTTTAACAGCAAATGGCTTTCATCAATAATCCATTCTTCCTATTAGAGCTCGCACACGCGAATTGCCCGGGAGTTTCCCATTCGTTGTCCAGAAAACCTTCATCAACAACATTACCAAGGAATGGAGCGACCCGGCATATATGCTGTGTGAAACAGTACATGCAACCGTACTGGAGCAGATCAAAAGTCTTGTTTGCAAGCACTTCTCCGAATTTGGCCAAGGTAGCTTAGAGCGAAACGTCCAGTGAGAATAATGTCCTTCATTTTCGATGTGTTTGGTTGATAGTTCCGTCTCTTTGGCATAGATCCATCATGGAACGTCATATGAGAAAGTGCCAAGAGCAGGCTGAAGAGAGGATCAAATGGCTCCTGGAGCTTGAGGACAGTCCTTTCTCTATGAACACGCACTACCTTGCAGACTACAAGGCCAAGTTCCTCGCTCATTACAAAGGCGCGCGCGACCAGGACTACTCCACTGAATGGGCAAACGCCATCCAGAAATATGAAAATAAGCCCGATGCCGCCTCAGGTAGGAAGGTTATTGCCGAGGCTACCGGAATCGCGAAGATCTTGAGTGGCTTCGCCGAGATGGGCGTAATCGTCAAGCCCGAAGATCTGGCAAAAGTGCTCCCGCCTGATCCCATGGAGCCGGTCCTCGTCATTATGGCAGATGTGCGCGCCTATTTCCAAGGTCAGTCTCAACAATCCAAGTGACTTGCGTTCTCGTTGATCCCGATGATCCCAGTCGCATATAAACGATTTGTGGACAACGTCCCTCTTGCGGTTGACCGCGAACTCGTGCGCGGTGCTGCGAAAGATACTCTGAGTATCCTATGTAAAGACCTTGGCATCAACGGCGTAGACGGAGAGCGTATCTGCAGAGACTTCGCCGGTGAAGGTCATGAGGTGGCAGCGAGAAGAGCGGATTTGCAGAAGAAATTGGAGCGTTTGGAGACGGCGAGTGAGGAACTGCATACCATTAGAATATGATACCCGAGATACTTGACCGTCTCTGTTAACAGTAATTGGGGCTTACTTTGGACATATAATAGGTGTAGAACAATCAGCTGCGGCACCGAGTTGGCAGGCTCTCAAGACCACCACAATTTGATCCGGGCGCGCTTATCTTATCGCGGCCACGCCCCTTACTTCCCACCAAGGACGTGCATGGGCACAAAACAGTGCACCTCTGCCCACCGCGTCTAACCACCTTCGCACACTAGGCCGATATGCATCTCCTTCCCCGCGAAGAGGCCAAGCTCCTGCTCCACCAGGTTCGCGTTCTGTCCTGTACGTAAAGAGCACAGTCACCGATAAGCACTCCCCTCCAGGCCGGGTTCCTTGCGCAGAAACGCCTCGCCCGGGGCCTGCGCCTCAACCAGACCGAAACCGTCGCGCTGATCTCCGCGCAGCTCCAGGAGCGCATCCGGGATGGGCAGCACTCCGTCGCGGAGCTGATGCACCACGGCAAGACCATGCTCGGGCGCAGGCACGTTCTCCCGAGTGTGCCGGCGCTGCTGCATGAGATCCAGGTGGAGGGGACGTTTCCCGATGGGTGCGCGGACATGTTTCTTCTGATTTCCGTATCAAGTCGTTTACCGCCGTGATGCAGGGTATTTCTAGTGACGGTCCACGATCCCATTTGTACGGAGTCTGGGAACCTCGAAGCGGCGCTCTATGGCTCTTTCCTTCCTATACCCCCGGAGAGCGCATTCCCCGTTATTGACGTATCTGAGTATGCTGCAGAGAAGGCGCCAGGCGCTGTGATCGCCAAAAAGGAGCGCATCGTCCTGAACAAGGGCAGGGAACGCGTCAAGTTACGTGTCACCAACAACGGCGACCGGCCTGTTCAGGTACGTATCCAGCAGATTCTTGCTTTCATATCTCGCTCTAACTGTCCGCAACCTTCCCGCATGTGTTCAGATTGGCTCACACTACCACTTCATTGAAACAAACCCCTCTCTGTCCTTCGACCGCGGCAAAGCCTATGGCAAGCGACTCGACATCGCAGCCGGCACCGCCGTGCGCTTCGAGCCGGGCGATGTCAAGACCGTTACCCTCGTCGATATCGCAGGCGCCAAAATTATTTCGGGCGGCAACAACCTGGCGTCAGGCGTCGTAGATTACAGCAGGACAGCCGATATCGTCGCGGGTCTGATCCAGAAGGGCTTCGCACATGTGCCCGAGCCCGGAGCGCTGGAGGTCGCGGAGGACACGGATATCGGGCGCGAGGCGTATATCTCGATGTATGGGCCTACCGTTGGTGACCGTGTTCGCCTTGGGGATACGGCGCTGTGGGTCGAGGTTGAGCACGACGAGGTGAGAAGATGTCGACTGTCTCTGTTTGGATTTGTGCTTATTTTGCTGGCCGCAGACGGTGTATGGCGACGAGGCGAAGTTCGGCGGGGTATGCTTTGATTCGTCTTGCGTTTGTAGGTGTCTGATGTGATCTTGTGAGCAGGTAAGACCATCCGAGAAGGAATGGGTCAAGCGACAAATCGCTCCTCCGTTGAGACCCTGGACCTGGTCATCACCAATGCTCTGATCATCGACTGGTCTGGGATCTACAAGGTACACCGCCCTTCTGTCGTCGTCGTCGTCGTCTCTAAGCGCCCATCTGATGTCATAATACAAAAATAGGCCGACATCGGCGTCAAAGACGGTCTCATCGTCGGGATCGGCAAAGCCGGGAACCCAGACGTCATGGCCAACGTGCACCCCGCGCTCGTCATCGGGTCCTCGACGGAGGTTATCGCCGGCGAGAAGCTCATCCTGACCGCGGGCGCGGTCGACGTGCACGTGCACTACATCTGCCCGCAGCAGGTCGGCGAGGCGCTCGCCGCGGGGACGACGACGATGGTCGGCGGCGGGACGGGCCCGAGCGCGGGGACGAACGCGACGACGTGCACATCGAGCGCGTTTTATATGCGCCAGATGCTCGCGGCGACGGACGGGCTGCCGATGAACTTTGGCTTCACGGGGAAGGGAACGACGCGGGCCCGACGGCGCTGGAGGAGATCGTGTGCGCGGGCGCGTGTGGGCTGAAGCTGCATGAGGACTGGGGGTCGACGCCGGCGGCGATTGTGAACTGTTTGGATGTGGGCGATAAGTATGATGTCCAAGTGGGTTTTGCATTTGCTTTGATTATTTGGGGGAGAATGCTGAAGTATCGTAGGTCAACATCCATACCGATACCTTGAACGAGAGTGGATTCGTGGAGAGTAAGGCACTCAAAAATCTTTTCTCCATTCCATTTGACTAATGGTGATGCTAGGTACTATCGCGGCCTTCGGAAACCGCACGATTCATACCTACCACAGCGAAGGAGCTGGTAATCATATTTCGTTCATTCGTTCATCTTGGCGCTTCTGACAGTGATACAGGTGGTGGCCATGCACCTGACATTATCGTCGTCTGTGGATTGCCAAACGTCCTGCCCTCTTCCACAAATCCCACTCGCCCATACACCAACAATACGCTGGACGAACATCTTGACGTACGTCAGATCTGCTTTCTTCTTAACTAAGAGGATCAACATGTTAACGACACGCGCATATTTTTTACAGATGCTGATGGTCTGCCACCACCTCGACAGATCCATCCCCGAGGATCTCGCCTTCGCCGAATCCCGCATCCGCGCGGAGACGGTGGCTGCGGAGGATGTCTTGCATGATACCGGCGCGATTTCCATGATCAGCTCCGACTCGCAGGCAATGGGCAGGGTGGGCGAGGTCGTGAGTCGCACGTGGCGCACGGCGAGCAAGCTGCGCGAGTTCCGCGGGCCCCTTACGTCCCTGGGGGATAGTGAAGGGCGGGATAACGGCCGCGTCAAGAGATATATTGCGAAGTACACTATCAACCCGTGCGTCCATCTCAAATCTTCAGCGCGTATCCTGTATGCCAGGGAGTGCGTCAAGTGTTGATTCCTTTTTTCTTGCAGCGCCCTCGCACAGGGAATCAGCCATATCGTGGGTCATGTCGCGGTAGGAACGCTCGCCGACCTCGTTCTCTGGAAGCCTGAGAACTTCGGGTCCAAGCCAGAAATGGTCTTGAAGTCGGGCGTCATCGCCTGGGCTCAGGTGCGTAACGACCCACCCCTATAAATCCCATTGCGCGTTCTAAACCCAGACCTCTTATTTCCTCCCTGCACCGTCGTTTCATATGTAGATGGGCGACGCCAACGCCTCGATCCCGTCCGTGCAGCCCTTCTACTCGAAGCCGATGTGGGGCGCGCAGCCTGGCTCCGCCGCGCGCAACTCCGTCGCCTTCGTGTCGCAGATCTCCATCAGCTCCGGCGCGATCGCGTCGTACGGGCTGGCCAAGCGCGTCGAGGCGGTGCGCGCGTGTCGCACGGTCTCGAAGAAGGACATGAAGTGGAACGACGCGACGCCGAAGATGAGTGTCGACCCCGAGAACTATGAGGTGCGTGCGGACGGGGAGCTGGCGGATATCGCGCCGGCGCAGACGTTGCCGCTGGCGCGGTTGTACAACCTCTTTTGAGAGGCGTCTGCGAGTTCAAGCTTCGGGAAGGAGAAATGATAGGGAAATGTTTTTTCTGTATGGCTATCTTGTTGGGAGATGAGATAATGGAATCTGACTGGAATTGTACAATGTAAACTATCAGATAATAAATTACTTGCTATATATAAACGTTGGTTGTCAATGAATAAGAGAAATACCACTGATCACATCCATCAAACATGAATACTTTGGTTTCTGGTTGAGGTGCGAGATCAAACAACGCTACATTTACCAAAGAAAATAAAATAGGGATCTACAAACGCCGAAACCAGCATCGGTAAGTTGGCCTGTCAACTCGAGGCACACTGAGTGGGGATAGGCGCTCGGTTGGCTCGCATCGTATAGAATACTTTCCAGATGGTTTTTGTCTAGACGTGTGCAAACTTGGTATGGCAAAGAACGCATGATCGCAGTGGAAGCTGCTTCAAGGTTCTCATCTGCAACGATGAGTTGGAGAGCGAAGAGATTTGTTGGAACAAAATGGATGTATGCAAGCGCGTCTTCCGCCCAGACCAAACATCTTATGTTTGCATCGGAAAGGGAGAGAGCAGGCTTAAGGCGTGTTTGTTGTGTTTCGAGGACGTACGGACTGGAGTCGTAATACTGCAGCATCGAGGATTGGGTTGG
The DNA here is from genome assembly GCA_014925825.1 of Pholiota molesta. Lineage (NCBI taxonomy): Eukaryota > Fungi > Basidiomycota > Agaricomycetes > Agaricales > Strophariaceae > Pholiota > Pholiota molesta. The sequence goes on from JACGCK010000008.1 coordinate 845,854, forward strand.
GGATGCCACGAAGCCGATGTGGGGCGCGCAGCCCGGCTCCGCCGCGCGGAACTCGCTTCGTGTCGCAGATCTCCATCAGCTCCGGCGCGATCGCGTCGTACGGGCTGCCCAAGCGCGTCGAGGCGGTGCGCGCGTGCCGCACGGTCTCGAAGAAGGACATGAAGTGGAACGACGCGACGCCCGCGATGCGCGTCGACCCCGAGAACTATGAGGTGCGTGCGGACGGGGAGCTGGCGGACATCGCGCCGGCGCAGACGAAGTTGCCGCTGGCGCGGTTGTACAACCTCTTTTGAAAGGCGTCTGCCTCCGAATTCAAGCTTCAGGAAAGAGAACTAATTGGGAAATGTGCTTTGTACGGCTATCTTGTTGGGAGATGAGATAAAGGAATCTGACTGGAATTGTACAATGTAAGACTATCGGACAATAAATTACTTGCTATATATAAAGTCCATAAGAGTTTACGTTCATTCTTTGTCCATCGGTAGGCTATGGTGTTGATGCCACATGTATTATCTTTTGATATGCCGAAACAATTCTATCACCCTTGCCCTTGCCATCTTGAGGTTGGGGACATATCAGGGATAGATAGTGCCGCGGTCTATGCCTGCGCCTGAGGAGGTGAAAAGGACGTCAAGAAATATACGCAACCAGCAGCACATAGACTACTCACAATCGTTTATCGAGAGCTAGCTCTGCCATGCTTTTCTCAACAGCACCCGACCAAACCACAGGATGAGTGGCTCCCCGCAAGGGATTTGAAAGCGACGGCACGATGGCCGCGTGCTTGTTGACCATCTTGGACCGCTGATGTTCTTCGCATATTATTCTGACGTGCGGGTGCTCATACCATTCGAAGGCTACTATAGCTGGTCTGGCCTCGAGCTTTCTGCGCTTCCGAGGGCTTGTTTGAATGTGAACGGATAGGGCCGAGCGCTTCAGATTGCTTTCTGATAAAAGCGGGAGGCGACGTCCCGTTAAAGCTTTGGGAAGCGACGCAGTTGGAGTGCCCAGGGGGACTCGGACAACTTCTGGGTCAAGCATGATTACATCCTCTGATGGGTGTGGTCGCGGCGCGTGAGGGCGAGCGTGAGGTCGGGGAGGGCGTCGAGCAAGAATGGGTCTAGCTTCATATGAGGACCCGTTCGGGAGGTTCTGAAGCCAGTTCCCGACCGCAGTGTTCGAATCTTCGACTAAGGGATCTCTCCTTACGCGCTCCGAGGGCATCGATTCCTCGTCCGGAAACATTAACTGAAGAGACCAAATTAAAACCGGTTAGAGTTTGTGAATTTGAGAGAGAAGACATTCTAACCATGACTATGTCCTCAACTTCTGCAAATCCTTTGGGTGTCCCTGCTGCTTCATCATCTGTGGAAGCCAGCGACTCCGTGTATGGGCGTTTGTTGTGAGGACGAGTGGATTGACTGCTAGATGCATGATTGTATATCTTCTTCTCGTTCGAGTCGATATTTTCTTTTGATTTCTGAGTACTTCGTCGTCGGACTGCCCTGATTTTAGCAGCCAATGACCGCTGCTGCTCAATCTCAGCCTTGGAAAGCTTGAGGGCGCCTTTGAAGTAGACCAACGTCAGTTTTCTCGTTCTGTACAAAACAATTACTGTTTACCTTCATAGATGCTCCCATTTGACGCGTTTCGGGAGCCGCTCGCCACTGAACTTCGATCCAGTGGCGAGGATTTTGGAAATACCCAGGGACAAAAGCGGGAGATAGTGAACATGGTCAATAAGAGTGTTTGACAAAAAAAAAAGACGGCCCCTTCTTAAACAATTGTCGAGTTAGACAGCCGAGCACGAGGGGTGGCACCGCGCTTTAGTGGCACAGCACGTCAAGCGTTTCATTGCCTAAAATAGTAGTACGCTTTACGCTTGTCTGGACACGCGCCGAAGCAATAAGGCTCAACTTTCTAAATGGGGTCGGAAAGGCCCAAGAGAATGAAGCCACTGCTCACGCGTTTGTTTGCCCTCCTGTTAACTTACATTATTGTCTTCACTTGGTTGGATGCTCTTCAGTGTATTCACTCGGGCCGTCGGGCCTGTTCTAATTATAGCCTATCAATTTCTGGGAAGGCCACGAGCGCCTAAGAAATCCCTCTCCGACTTACTCTCAGCTTATATAACTACGATCTCATGCTGTACCTTACTGAGCTACTCGGCATTATTTTCGCATATGGGTGCACACAATAGGGCTCTGTCAGATCTCCCGGCGAATGATCAACATACCTATGCCTGTCACACTAGCGGCTTTCACTACTCGTCCTGGTTTTCTTCCGGGTATTCTCTGGAGAGTCTGCTTTGAATGCTATGGCTCAAAGTTAAGTAAGCTCCCGTGTACTTGATGCTTTGATGCGGCTGTGTGCGATTTAGAATTTATCTTTACGCAGGTTTAACACGCCGATGGAGACATTCTTTTGCTGAAGGCCGTTGATCATTCCAGGTGACGCGCGCGCGCATCATAAATGCAAACTCATATCGCTTAACTGCCGTGGCCGTTCTATGTCTTACACTTTGGACCGGCACGCTTGTTGACATGTACCGTAAGTTGTTTGTCGGATAAGAAAGCTATAAAAGCTGTCTGCGCCAGAGTCAGCCCCTCGGGTGCTGGTCACCAAACTTTGCTGGTCAAGAACTCGTCTTTTTGTTTTGCAGAACCGACATGACTTCAAGCGATGAACCTGATTTTTTAAGACTGTACCGACTGAATCTCATTCCTCTGTATGTCATTCGTGAGTCGATTTTGCTTCCGTCCGGGCGACGTCAAAAATAACCCAATCCTTTTCTAGTTTCCTCTTTAGTCTGGGTTTTGCACGATTACTGTGAGTGCAACATATGAATTGTTTCATAGAATAGCAAGTGAAATTTCTTCAAGTTGTAACTCTCGAGGACGAGGTACGAATAAATGAGTTCTTGGTAATCGGCAGAAGTGATATCTATTCTTCTTTAACAGATTATTTATATCTGGGTACGTAGCAATTCTACGCATTGCATTTTGACCTGATCTTATGCACTTATTCAGAGGCAGAGACCTTGTTTATCAAAATTCATGTTCTTATGGGTAAGTCAATCGCCGGCCCTATGGATCCTATTAATGATGGTCATTTCAATGTTAGATTCGTTACTATACCATCTTCCTTGTTGCTTTCGACACGTTGCAAAACCACGGATTAGCTATCCCAGGAGTTAGGACTCGTAATATGTGAGTATTTCTGATACTCAGTGCCCCTACAGATTATTTTTTATGAATATTTAGATGTATAGCTGAGGATCCCATAATGCACGTAGCAGGTGCCATAAGTTTGTGGTCTTTGGAGATCATCATGCAATTGCGGATATACGTTCTGTTCAATCGCTCCAAGAGGGTAAGTGTATTTTGTTCTCATCTTGTCATGGTCTCATTTTTTTTTTGGTAGATTCTATGGTTCAATGCTGCGCTCTTCGCTGTTTCAATTGGACTGTTCATATGGATTCTGGTGGTCAACGCAATCAGTCGAAAACAGTTGATTGCCAACGGCGTTGATCTGCGTCTACTTGGATGTCCTGTTGTCAATTGCGGTAGTGAATGGGCACAATGGATCCCTGGTATGGCGATGACACTATTTTCGAAGAAATTCCGCTAAGCATTGTTTTTATTTAGCGTCTGTGTTTGAATTCGTTCTCTTCGGGTTTGCAGTATACAAAGGAATTGCGTCCAACACCATCCGAATTAAAATCGGAAACAGGTTATCTCTCGGTGCGATCATCATTTCCGAAAATGTGATATATTTCTTTTCGTACGTTGCGCCTTCAGTGAGAGAAAATATCGCAGAAAATAACCATAATATAGAATCGCATGTCTACTGGTCTTTAACAACTTGATGGTTGTGGTGAGTTGCGACATTCCTAGTATCCGAGCATGATGATGATACAATCGCGCAGGGCGCCACAAGAATACCGTGGTTTGGCTTTGGGTACGTCTTTCAAAGCCTCCATCAGTTAGAAGTGCTGATATTTTCTCATAAATATTTAGACCGTTTCACGCAGCTATGGGGATTTTAACCTCACGCATGTTGATTCACCTTCGCAAATTTTCATTTAAAAATCTCGAAGGAGGACAGGACCCGCATTTACCCACTATATGTTTTTCCGACCCTCCTATGATGCACGTTATGGACGAGCCCGGCCATGGGAGTGAAAGTATGGGATGAAACTAGTTCCGTGGTATCCCATGATGTGGAGAGGGCCATGCCGGTCATTGAAAGCGCTAACACTATTCTGATAGGATAGACAGATGAATACATGAATATATTTTATTTCAAAAATACACCTTCAACAAAGAACGAATAATAGTGTCAAAGATGAGTGGTAATGTATTCGTTGGAACTCAAAGCGAGTTGAACAGCGCCGACAGGGTTCAAAGGCCATGATTCGTTCAAGCAAGTGTGCCGCTTAGAAATCCTTTTATCGCTCCAAGTCCGAGTCTGGGAAGACGTCCACATGCAGTGGTTCCCCGAGAATTTGGCCGTGCTGGTCTTGATTCGAGAGGTCCGTGTAAGGCGACAAGAGCATACAGCCCGGACTCCGTTCATCTTCATCGCAGCAACTCCACATGGTGAGTGTGCGCATGTCCGTAAATGTGACATCTCGCTGAGTTGCATGTGGCAGAAATTCATATACCTCTTGGTTGAGATATCCTTCGAAATACGTCTTAGAGAAATGCACCGGTTTCAAACAAGTGATGAAGCCTACCTGGATGATACACGAAATCTTCTTGGATCCGTGTAAGCGATGGAGATCCCGTCCTCCCTTGTTGCGCCAGGTGTTCCGGGGTCGCGACTTCCACATCTCCGAATTCCTGATGACTTTGCTTCCGACTCGCTTTACGCGGCTTTGAGGTCGTAGGCGTCATGGGAGGCGAGTCTCCAGACGATTGGGCCAGGGCCAGTTCTTTCCTGATAGCGTGTTCAAAGCGTGGGCTACTGCCGGCGAGCTTGAACAAGATAGATCGTAATTTGCTTTCCGGGAGCTCAGCAATAGAGTACCGCAAGCTAGTCTTTGAGATGCGCGGGAGGTCCTCAGCGTCGGAGGAATCAGTAGACGGCGAACTAGGTGGATATGGCGATGGCGAATCGAAGGCATGTGAGCCATGCGAGTGAACAGAAGACGCGTGTATGAAGGCCATGTCCAGTCGTACGCTCGTCGCAGGCTTTGGCATCATTGATTGCAGGACATGGGGCTGGTGCTGAAGGATATTTAAGATGAGGAGGTGAGCGAAGAAGGATAAGAGACGATGAGCGAAACAAAACGAAAGACAATGAAGCTAGATAGCCGACCCTGACCGAGTAAGAATTAAATCTTTTTGTTTACTCTATTTGATAATGGAGTCTAAGGATCCGGATTTTATCTGATATCATCGTTCCGGGTTCTTTACGGTTCGTCGACGTGATTGGGACTCTCTGAGTGGAATAAATAGTCCATCATACATGGCCGCCGTCCCCGTGGCCCAATTATGGCCCAAGCACTATAATTATTAATAGTCTCAGATCACTGAGATCAGAATGCAAAGCGAGAGTTATCGATGACTTACTCACCAGCTTGCTACTTATGGACTTCTGGTGATTTTTGTCTTCGACAAGGCTAAAGGAAACGCTGTTACTTGGGCCGGTGCTGGTGATGATTGGTGCAGTGCCCGCCTATGCCCCTGAGATTTAGTCGGAGAGAAGCGGAGTTGGGATCGACAGTGTGCGGGTCGCTGTGAGGCGCATCAACACTTTGCTTCAACAATGCCAACTCACTTTCTGCGCTTCAGCAACGAGCTCACTAGCCACAGCCCTACATTTATTTTCTTGCATACATCTCCAGCTCGTATAGGGCTTTCCTCTACGATTTCTCCGGATTCCACCTTGAGCAGCACTAGAACGCTGACCATAATTCTTCGCTAGTGCCGAGGTTGGATAGTGTCGGTCTAGCAGCTCCTGGTTGCTTCTAATGTGATATCAACATCAGTCGAATGACGCATCTGGCCCCCTCTTACCTATTCAAGATGAAGCTTCCCAGCCCCACATTGTCAACCGCAGAAAAAAATTGAAATACAGCACTCAAAACGCGCTCGTCTTTCCATCAATGTTCTGCTCTTGATATTTTGTTCCACTCCATTCCCTACTTTCGACTTCGGGGCCAGCCTAATGGTCAAAAAAAAAAAGTTCTGTCAAATCTAGGTCATGTTACCTATCCATTCCCACTCTACGGGCTGATGCCTCAATTTTGAAAGGTGCCAGCGCTCGTCCCAGAGGTCACGATGACGCAAAATCTGCTTCCTATTGATCTTCTGCCGCTCCATAAACCCTCATTAGCCTCTCGGTCTCCATCCAGTTGCGCCATGTTAAAACTGAGAATACTTGAGCATCACTGATACGATACTCTCTCCGTATCCTTCCTAGTGAGAAAGGGAGTTTCAGCTGGGTTCCATTGCAGGACTTGACATTATAGCTGGGCGACAATTATAGTTGGTAAAGGCTTTGGTATTGTAACCATACTGAATCTGTTACGTCTGTCCAGCATCTGTCTACCTAGTGTCACCAGGCCGGGAACCTCACCTCATTTTGCGTAAGTGATCTTTCATTCCCGGAGCATGTATGATGTATCTTGTTGATGAATGACCTTATTCTTGGCGAGAAGAACATAGTTGTGGGTATACTGTACGTCAGATTCCGTCACGATTTTCGCTTTTCTCACTTCACGAATTTGCCCTAGGCCTCGCCCGTCAGAGAAAACAACCTCTTGATTAGATTGCATGACTTTTTCCAGGCTGCAACTCCTATCTCATGGTTTTGTTAGAGGTCAAATGGGTGAGAACGATACAAAGTTGGGGTTTGAAGCATCAAACGAGTAAGTCCAACGAGTGGCATTCGGCTAGAATGACATTCATTAACGACACATGATACTTTTATTCTTCCATTATAGCCTTCTTTGTGTAAGAAAGCATGGTCCCGTGAGCGCATAACTGAGTGTGAATGGGATGCTGTAAACCCAAAGACGACTGATTATATGAAGGTGCTCACGAGTTGACGTATGGCGAATAACGAGAAGCGTTAGCTACTTCAATTCTCAACACTCAGGGAACGCCATTGCGCAACCTGGACTCGCCATCGAAATTCCATCAACTTTATTGAAGCGCAAGAGCAGATAAGGTGGAGATCTTCTATTTTAAATAGTGACCGAAATGCTGAAAACTCTGAAGTTGCGTGCACATCCCCACTTTACTCCGATTCAGCTTTTAACCGTTAGGCCTGTCCCATGGACGGAATCAATGATACTCACGACGATGAACGAACACCTCTGCTGGATCGACAACGTCCGAAGCAGTCAAGAACGCCACTTGATAAACTCCAAATTGGAATTATCCTGCTAGGAACGATATGCGAACCCATTTGCAGTCAGTCTATTTACCCTTTCATCAATGAGGTAAGCCTCAGGAAAAACAAGTTCAAGTTATTGGAATAGCTAATATTGATTACTTTTCGCCCCTACTACCAGCTTGTGAGCAAGCTTGATATCATCGGAGGCGATGAAACAAAAGTCGGCTACTATGCTGGAATGATCGTTGAGCGATTCCCTTCAGAAATATCGTTTAGCTCTTTTGTTGATACTTGAGGTCGATTCTTGCAGGAATCACTCTTCTTTGCCACCGAAGCTCTCACGGTGTTCCAATGGAGCCGACTTTCTGACCGAATTGGGAGGAAACCTGTCTTGATGCTCGGTATGATGGGCACAATAATGTCAATGCTGGCCTTCGGTCTTTCGCGGACATTTTGGGCGCTTGTTATTAGGTTCGTCGAGTTGACCATCTTTGCCGGTTCGCTGAGTACAACTGATAATATTATCCAGCCGTTGTTTATGCGGGCTGTTAAATGGAAATATCGGTAAGATAGTTCTTTTTGGAGTGTACAATTCGTTGATTAACGAATGAATCTAAGGCGTTATGAAAAGTACTATGGGCGAGCTTACTGATAACACCAATCGCGCGGATGCATTTGCATTAATGCCTGCGCTTTGGGCCCTTGGTGCAACCATGGGGTAAGCCCGCATCCTTCGCTATGATCATCTTAAATGGCTCATTTTAAAATTTGCCTCTTATTTTGCATAGACCGCTGTTGGGAGGGACTCTCACCCGTCCTGCTGATCAATTTCCAGAAGTATTTACAGGGCAATTTTGGAAGAAATATCCGTATTTCCTACCGTGCGCTGCTCCAGCAGGTGTCGTGTTTATAGTCCTAGTAATCACAGGCATATGGTTTAAAGAGGTACGTAGACGCCCATTTTCATAACTACCAATTTCTTGATAATGGCGTTGGAAGACTGTCACTTGGAAGAAAAGGCCCTCCAAGACCAGCTCATCGCTTCTATCGACTACCTCACTTCTCGGGGAACACGACGATGCTCATGTCCCGTTAAGCGCCCTCCTCACGTTTCCGGTCGTAATTTCGATCGCCAACTACATGACACTCGCGTTCCTGAACATCGCCACCAACGCCCTGCTCCCGCTCTTCTTCCACATGCCCGTGGCGCTCGGCGGCCTCGACCTTGACCCCGTTGTGATTGGGTATGCGATGGGCGCCTACGGCCTCGGCACAGGGACGTTCCAGATATGCTTCTTCGCCAGGATCGTGAGGCGCTTCGGGACGCGGCGGACGTTTATCATGTCGATGGCCGCGTTTTTGCCCGTTTTCCTGATGTTCCCCGTTATCAGCATCCTTGCCAAGGCGCACGGGGTCTTCTGGGGTGTCTGGGTGCTGGTGGGGATTACGTTCTGTCTCTTGTTCTTCATGGACACCGCTTACGGTGAGTGCACTCCGCATAAAGATCTTGAAGCTGCCTTTATCTTAGCTTTTTTTGGGGGCTTAAATGAAAATTAGGATGCATATTTATCTATGTCACCGAGTCGGCGCCTAATAGGAGCTCTTTGGGCGCTACGAACGGCCTCGCGCAGACAACCGTCTCCACCGCGCGTGCAATTGGGCCTGTGCTGTCGACTTCGCTGTTCTCGTTTTCCGTGCGCCACAACATCATGGGTGGGTATGGTGTCTACTTCGTGTTGACGGGCCTCGCGCTCCTGGCGCTGGTATTGGCCATCCAGCTTCCGGTAAAAACGTGGGCCACGAAAAAAGCCGATGAGCTCGAGTAGCTGGCCCATGAAAGGGACGCCATTGACTATATTCGTGAATAAGAACCGGAAGTGGAGAAGACAGTTGGGATTGGTTGATTTAGGGTTGGAATCTAACGCTGCATGAATAGCGAAAAATGATTTTATGACAGTATTCATCGTCTGAATCCACAGCTCTAGATCATCGGAATTCAGACATGTTTAATTTAATCACTGTCTTGAACATTGTCCCAACATAGTGTAGCCGGCCGCGAGAAAGACGTATATGCGAAATATCAATTTACATGGCTTGCTTTACTGAGTGTACAAAATTACAAACTATGGCTCATGAGGCAAGAATATGGTCGCAAAGTGCACGGCCTATTATGGGTATAATGAGTGTTTCCAATTCAACTAATCCGCTAGGTCTATCGCTTCATACATCACTTTCAGCTCTGCAAGGGTGGGACGGTCCTCCGGTTTCTCCCTCGTGCAGGCCATGAAAATATCACGGAAGGGAGGCGGAGGAGGGTTTCCGAGCATGACATGACGGCTCGTAGGGTTGTTATAGAAGCAGCACTCCCATAACAATGAGCCCAGTGCGAAGACGTCACTCGCGAAGGAGAACTTGCTGTAGTCGCCATCGTCGATCTCGAAAGGCCTGCAGTTGAATGTGGAGTGGAGGCATTGGAGGTCGCAGATGATGAGTGGAGCTGACCCTGAGTCGAGGATGTTCCTCATCGTGAGGTCGCGGTGGACGATCCCGAGAGAGTGCAGGTACGCAACGCCATCGATGATGTCGAGCATCCAGCGCTTGATGTTTTGGATCCTGCTTTGGTCGCTATTAGATAGAACAGTATACAGGAAAGAGCTCTTGATCTTGGGAAAGACTAGCAACCCATCTTCTGTTCTTCCCAAAAGCTGCACAACATGCTTGGAGCCTTGGCATTGGAGCAAATAGCGAATTTCTTGTTTGTATGTCGGGGCCTTGGTGAAATGCTTGTCGGGGTCAAAGACGATCAGTGGCAATTTGGCAAGCTCTTCGCTGCAGTCCTCGAGGTCCGGATCCACCTCCTCGTCAGGGTCTACGAAGGGTTTGCGTTCCGCCTCATGGACGTCGTTGCCTATGACCTGGAGGTCGCAATTATACCGCGGGAGTTCTACTTTCAAGCGCAGGATGTCGGAGGCTAGTGTACCAGGTTCTCCAATGAGTTTGACGTAGTACGGCGCGTCAGGCATGTCTCCGTACCAGATCTCGCCTCCACCAGGAAGGATCCCGTATCCTCGTAGGCCAAGCCATAACCGGCTTGCTGTCCGCTGTTGAATGAGCTCCTCTCGAGTGCGATGAATGTACTTGGAAAATGCTTCGTTATCCCACAGAGAATCCATCGCGAGCTCTAACACGTCCAAGCTTGTTTCCATACTTACGTTCTGAGGAAAGGAATCAGTGATAACGATCAAATAACGATATCGAACTTCTGAACTTAGGTGACTCTGCGTCACGAACGCGTCGCGTCACAGATCGTCACGTCTTGTTGATCGCGTCGGCCAATTCCCAGCCAACTCCTCTCCTTCCAGCCTACATTTCATGAATTAATCGACCTTACTGCGTTCATAATCGGCCTGAATCACGTATTATCTCTCTCTTTGCACCAGACATGGAAGATTCCGTCGTGCCTTACGACGATGAAGTGATTGCTGGAAGCGAAAATGAGGACGAAACTGAGAACATGGGCGGTTTCGCGCCGGGGCCTACAGGTGCGCGTCCAGCATATATGTATATATCATGTTCATTCTGACCGCATATACGCACCTAGGCGGTTTGAGCTTACGCCATTCGTCCCCTTTTTCTGCTTTTCCTCCGACAAACCAGCCTTACAAACCAAATACGCATTCGTCGATATCCAATTTCACCGCTGGCCCATCCGCTATGGCCGATTACTCGTCCCGCATCGACTCCTCAGACAGAGAACGCGGCAAGGGAAAAGATACGGACCTCGACACATCAATAGCCTCAATCGCTGGCACGTATGCCAAATTCGATGATATTACGAGCAGCATTGCCGACAGAGCTAAAACACGTCAACGGCCCAAAAACCACGCTGCTTCTACCTCGCTTGATGTAATAGAACTGACAACGGACGACGAGGACGAGCTCAGTCTCAAGCCGTCCAAGCCAAAGCCCAAATCAAAACCCAAGCTCAAAATCAAACTGATATCAAAAGAGAAAGAACAGCCAGCCGAAACACCCAACACCTCTATCCAAATCAATTCGCCGCAGGCTCCTGCTGCTGCCGCTGCACCTCCTAGACCCCGCCCGCGCCCGCGTCCCAGGGTCAAACGAACGGTCCCAGAGACCGAGACCCCTGCTCCCTTTCCGCCAACCTCAACGCCTCCGTCCGAGCTTCCTATCGCCACCTCGCCTCCACGCCCTGCCCACACTATGACCTCCCAGCTACCGCCCTCTGACCCGCCTGCCCCCTCCTTAGGCACATCCTACAACGACGACCCCAACACCCGCGCGCCGCCCATCGATGTTCTTTTTGACGGACCGCTGTCGTCGCCCAATTCCCTATTCAGCGACGGTGGGGCAAGGTCAAAAAAGAGGAAGAGGAATCTGCCAGGAAGTGATCGGGAGGTCGACCAGCTCGCGTCTTCGCAGGACCCTCCGCGGAGGCTGTTCCCCGCGCATGCGATGTACGACTCGTCTCCGCACGGCATGCCACCCCCTCCGACGTTCTTCGCCGGCTCCTCCTCGTCCTCGATAGGAAGAGAAAGACATGACGCGGAACGGGATACCTTCATGCCCCCACCCCCGCCGGAACCTGACGTCGTAGACCTGACGATGCTGCCGCCCACATTGGTGCCGGCGCCCAAGCCGAAACAGAAGAAAGCCAAGAAAAAGACGGACCTTTCGATGTTTGACGAGAACTTTGATAAGAATGCTATGATCGTCCTCGACGAAGACAATTTAGACGATGATTTCGATCCGCGAGAAGAGGGCAGTAGCAAGAAGAAAACCAAGACGAAGGCCAAGGAGAAGCCCGCGAAAAGCAAATCCAAGGCAAAACCATCCCTTGATGGCGCTGACCCCGCAGGCAAGGGCAAGGTCGTTGAGGTGCTCCTGGATCCGAGGCCTCCATCAAAGGGCAAAGGAAAGGCGAAGGCGACGGACGGTACGCCCGCGTCCAAACCCACCGACAAAGGAAAGAAGAAGATGAAAGAAAGCGCGACGAACAAAGAGGTGTTCAAGAGCCGCGAATTCGTGCAGGACTCTGACGACGAGCTCGACACTGTACCGCGAGGCGGGCGCTCCGAAGGCACGGCCGCGGGATCTGCGAATACAACGAGCGCGGCAGCGTCGGGGACAGTTAACGCAAAGACGAAAGTTGCACCGCCTGCGCCGCTCTCGACGTCGGCTACTCCTGCGCTGTCGAAGCCGAAGGAACATTCGCCACGTAGATCATTGTCTCCTCTTTCCGATCTGGATTTTGAGATGGACAGTGCGGGTCCATCGACTACGAAGCGCCCTGCTGGCGCTGCGAAGAAGAGGAAGAGTGTCGTTGATTCGGATGGGGAAGACGACGATTTTGCAATGGCGGCGGATGAAGTTATTCGAGTCAATCCTACGCCGAAGACTTCTGCAAAGAAAAGGAAGACGGAGACGGCGGCGGTGAAGAAAGGGAAGAGTGATGGACAGAAGAAGGGCAGGAATGTTGTTATGTCCGACGATGAGGAAGAGCACCACGAGGTGGAGAAAGAAACGATTAAGAAGGCCGCAAAGCCGCCTAAAGCTTCTGCGAAACAGTCGAAGAAAGTTATTCACGATGACGAGGACGAGGAAGCTGGTGCTGAAGCTCAACAGGTGGCAGAACAACGGTCGACACCAGAGGAAATCAAAGTAAGGTTGCATGTATTCTGGCAATCTATCCTGCACTAACATGTTGCTACTCTAGGAGAATGTCGTTCCCGCCCCTTCGAAACCTTTAGTCGCTCCCACTCCCAGACCGAGTAATATTCCCAAACCATCAATACCAAGCACCAACAGCGAGCACAAAACACCCATCTACGCCCGATACGAAATCGCGCCCCGCAAAAGCAGCCTCCCGATGTCCGAGCTCATCCGGCGCGCCAACTCCATGCCCGGCTCCCCCTTCCCCGCCACGCCCTCCGCCATCGGGCCCTCCCGCCTCAAAGGGCTCACGGCGGCCGCGCGCACGCCGCTCACCTACTCCCCCCTGCTCAAGTCCTCGCGCAGCATGCTCGCGCGCATCGCGCCGCTGCACCCGAACCGGCGCACGCCGCCGCCACCGCCGCCCCCGCCCCCGCCGCGGAAGAAGACGAAGAAGGAGCTGGAGCTGGAGGAGAAGTGGGAGGAGGAGATGGTGGAGAGTGTGGGCGGGATGGAGGCGTGGGCGGTGCTTGGGGATGAGGAGAGGAGGGAGATTAGGAAGGCGAAGTGGGCTAGGGAGCTTGGGGGATGGGATGAGTAGGTTGATTGATGATAGCCTGGAGGTTTCTAATTGGTGGGGAGATGATGTGTTCGCGTTCGCCCTTTGCTCCGTGCTTGCTATTGTGTTTTCAGTTTCTCTATTCATTGACAAGGTTTCAACGGTTGTTGTAAGAAAGTATGTTTTTTCGCTGTTGTTCTCAGGCCAAGCCAGAAAATACAGACTGCCCCTTAACGCTTAATGCACTAATCTCGCGCGCGAAGTGCGACCTAGTGCAGACCTAGTGCGACACAATTAGGATGCTACCAAACTTGGCTTTTTGATGTCCATATATAGTAACTTCCTTTTATATCCACTGATTCAGCTCGGAACCCTCTTATTGTGTCGTCGAGCCACGCCCCTTGATACGCCTAGACAGCCCAGACCCGTGCGACTCGTACCATGCGTTCCTGGTCACTTCTCCTCACTTATTGTGTAGTCCTATTGTGCACACAGCGCTTACATCTCATGCACCTCTTACTAAGGAGTAAAATTTCAAGTATGGCTTACAACAATTAACATGGATAAGGCCCTTGACGGCCATTGTACTTTGTACAGAATGCCTTATAAAAGGGCTGGTAGGAGAAAACAATTTCTACAGGAAGAATAACTCTACCTGCAACACCCAGACCTAGTCTTCTCTACCTCGTCGAAGCACCCCACACCCTCTCAACCGAAATGGACGCATTCTCCACCATCAGCCTTTTTTTCGCTACCTCCACTGCTGAGAACGTTTCGGTGCCCGTGGACGAGGAGAAGACCGGTGGAAGTGGCAATGCTTACTGCGTCGTCGCTTGAGGAATTTATTTTTCTCATCGCGCATCGACGAACTGTTACGAATTATCATTATCACCGTACGTCCTCTAAGTTTTCTCATCTGTTACCTATGCTGACGGTTTTTCTATTCATTTACTAGAGCATTGACGACACCATGCATCATCATTGTCACCACCGCCACCACCATCATTATTATTATCATCACCACATATCATTATGCCTTGCTGAGGGCTCAGCCCTCGACTTTCTCAGGATACCTTTATGCCTGGATTGTATTAGCAGTAACCTTTCGACCTTCGCATTATCCACCTTTCATTCGTTTTCGGGCCTCTTTTGAGGATTTACATTGTACGATTTATACTTAGTATGTACTGTAGTTAATAGTACATCAGTTCGTTAAAAAATGCAAAATTAATTTGCCAAATACCTACCGGGTAGCATTGATTATTTAGTGCGTGTGTGATATAAAAGTCCGAAGATGTTCGAGCAGGCGACGAGGGAGGGTCGGCATCTGTCGGCATTCAGATTTGCTCCTCGGAAGTTGCCGCCGGACTGTGCCTTCGAACGCGAGCAGAGCGCGAGCTGAGCGGACTCATTCATTAGACTACGCCAGCGCGTTTGCCTGCTTACCTCTATTCATCCTCACTTCGAAAGTAATCCTCCAAATGGCTGCAACTACACGAGCATAGTAAGTCTATTATATCAAAAATAATCAGGCCTCCCGCCCAGGTTGTATAAGTACCTTGTGCCACGATGGCTGAAGAGAAGAAGCTGGTATGCACATGTCAATCTTCCTAGGCTTTATACAATCTGATGAGGTCGGCTTTTTCTTTGTTTGTGATACGCTCTACTAATCTGAAATGACCTGCCCCAGAACCACTTGTTCCAAAAGAAAACCCGTTCTCGTTCGACATCTAATGCGCGATATCAAATGAGTCGCCAGCTAGAAAGATCTCGAAGTCTCATCGCTGAGCTGCTGTTAGAGGGGATCAGAAGAGGAATCAGTTGTTCAGGCCTGAGATCTATCTCGGAGAAGGTGGGCCACCGAAAGTTGTTTACTCGATAACGTTTTATTGATTCTAAGCCCGGATGTGCGCCATCATTATGCGCAGCATCATTTAGCACCATTGACAGTATTGAAACGTTAACTTATCTACCTTTCAGGCGCCTTTCCCGCTGCAATTTCTCTGAGGCCGCAAAGGCCGCCACCTCTCAACGTAATCCTGAGTATCTCACCGAGAACCATCAACAATTCTTGGGTCCGATGCTTCGGAACCGGCGCCTCAGCGTTCTGTATTACGCTTCTTGCGACTATGCCATTTACGACTCGGTATAATATTCTTTATAGGAGTGGACTTCAAGGAAGACACTCGAAATACCAGCGCCAGGCTAACCAAGATGTCTCTTCCGCGAGAAAAGCAAGTCGAGTTCATCCTCCCCAAATATCCTCATGCATTGGCCGGTCGTTCTTGGTTTCCCGTACCTCCCACAGAAGTAAAATTCTACGGAATCCATAGTCTCTGGCAATATCCCGGCCCCCTGGATGTTGAGCGTCTGAAAAGTACTTTGGCCTTAACTCTCAGCGATTATCCTCTTTGGGCGGGACGTTTGGCACGCCATCCCATTAAAGATGGGGCTTTCGGAGATGACGTTTCGGAGTCCGGGTGGCGAATTGAGTTGGACAACACAGCAGGCGTTCAATTCTCTTCTGTCAGTACGCGACATCCAGGAATCTTTCGACCTGGCTATCAGGACAACGATTTGCATCGTGGTGCGTGCACAAAAGGATCGAAGCCCTTTCCTACGGGTACTGATTTGAAACCAAGACTTTTACGAAGGGTTTGAAATACCAAGCGTTAACCTGCGTGGAATCCACCCGGACCCTCTCATGAAAGTTAAATTAACTCACTGGGAGCTAACTGGGGAGACGTCGATTACGACCACTTTCTGCCATACCCTCGGTATGTCGCTCTGTAGTCTTGCGCTTCTCTTTTTCGCCAGGATGTTGGTTGGCCTTATCACTCTAATATAGGTGACGCGGCCACTGCGATGCGGCTGATGGAATCTTGGTCTAATTACTATCAAGGACTTGCCGCAACCTGGACACCGTCCTTTGAAAAATACTTGACGCCCAGCCCTATCACTGCAAAGGCGTTGCCACTGGATTACGTTTCATTGACAAGCCCTTACATTGGCTTTATTGCCGTCCACCACTCCTTAGATTCGGTGCTTAATGGGCTTGGAAGGTTGTACGAATCAAGCGTAAGAATTGACTTGAAATTTCCCTCAAATACGCTGCGTAAAGTGTCGGAGATGGTCCTGAAGACTAGCCAGGAATACAACAGATCAAAAAAGCCCTCGGCCACAGACTCTCTTGGAGCATACCTTGTGTACATCCTCCAAAAGGTATCGGACACGAAGATAGTTCAGGCTCAACAATTATTCGGTGTAAGTCATGACTACTTGTCTACATACTTATGCAATTGCTTACCGAGTGTGGTGAAGTATCGAGGGATGAAGTTACCTCCAAATAATACTGAAGGATATGGTCCTCCCCCGACCACATCCGCTGGCAATTGCTTCATGATGGTGTCCTCAAAGGAACGTCTCGATGGCACGGAATCCGTTGGGTAAGTGGCGTGCCGTAAAAGGGATATTTAACTGACAAAAACTCACCTTTGCTCACTTAGCAAGATCGCATCCATACTCAGAGGGACTATAGAAGAGCTTCGGCACCCTGAATTATTTCAGAAAACCTTTGCCGTCTATTCGCATCTGTGCAAGCGCTCCGTAGATACTTGGCGGTTCCCAATGGAATTGCCAACTGACATTGCCGTGATGGTGAACACTATTTCGAAGTGGGTTTTTGATGAAACGTAAATTCAACCCGCTCACTGACCTTTGACGCCTTCTCCTTCATACAACAGACTTCCAGCCTTAAAATGCCATTTCGGATATCCAGATCGCGTTCGAATGTACCACTGGGATTCATATCTAAATTTCTTCGAAATTGTACCCGCAAATCCAGTCAAGACACCATCGGGTGAGTGGATAACCTATCCCGGAGGCGTGGACGTCTTTGTGAGGATTAGGAAGGACCTTGTGTTAAAATACCTGAAGACTTTGGCCGATGACATGAGGATACATGGCTTCGGCGAAGTCATGACGGCCATCGGTGGCACACTCCAGGATTCCAGTAAATTGTAAGCGTCTGAGGGCTCGTATTCAGCTTCGGATGTAGGGTTCATAGTGTCTTATATAGAGTATGATGGAGTAAAATGACATTGAACTTTGGATAGGATACATCTGTACAACCTAAACGGCAATTTTCGAACTCGGAGCCGTTCACAAATACTGCCAAACTGAGTTGATACTGACGTCACACTATCATCGTACACGCTGAGCAGGAGAACTCGATCGGCCATCATCTACATACTCTTTCCTCGGCATTGCAGCAGCACGCTGTATACTCGGGTCCGCCTCAGATATACACCCTCTTACATCGTTGCTTGAGATGATCTGAGCTCACATACCGCTGAATATTTGATACATCAATATGATCAGGGGCATAAAAAGTGCGTTAGAATTAGGCGCTAAAAATAGGGCGCTAAAATAAAGCGCTTCTGATCTTGGATTCTGCATCTCAAAGATCAGATTTGTAATTTGGGGAATCACAACTGGACTTGACATATAACATCCAGCATCATCATCATACATAGATTATAATGATGATAGGTTATTTTTCGCTCGAGGTACTCACACTCCTTGTGTTCAAAACAATCATCGCTATTGCCCGACAAGCATCGATGGTTTCATGTGTAAGACAGCCATGCACACCGCGGTAGGTGCTATTCCCTCTGCTGACATTATCGCAAGTATTAGAACCACTTTATCTGCATGTAAATCCTTCTTGAGGAAGTTATGTCGTTGGCCTGGCTTATGTTAACGCTGTCGCACATGCGTGGAGTTAGCACTTTGCTATTCATAGTCGCCAAATCAGAGCACTCTCATTTCCCAAATTCTCTGTGTTGCATCAGTATCGAAGTAAGCAGCGTCTCGTGTGAACCTGATTGCGTCTCTAGATAAGCAGTGGGGATTGCTCATACTGATCTCGGGCAGAGAAGCTGATTATTTCCCAGAGCTTGGAGATACCTTAGCAAGCTATTTCAAGGCTATGGCAGCAAAGTTTGAGTGAAAAGCGGAGTGCACTAATACGAAGATCCAGTTCCTCCAATTGAAAACTTGTTTATATATTAGCAAGGTCGATGCTAGTAAATGGTCGATTTCATGCTACACACAGCGCTAGATCGATATAACATTGGCATATTCAAAGCACGGAGTACCATTCATCATCCGCTTTGCGGCTCGTTATACCAGTACCCATAATCCATACGAGATCAATGCCCAAACGTTCCGATCATCGTAAGTAGACCGTCCCGGGGCTCAAGGTGAAATGTTATTTTAGGTTTTGGTGGCATATTGTTAGTTGCTATTTCTCAGGCCAGGAATCGTGTCCAGCATCAAATCACTTCGAATTCGTTTTTGACTCTCTGGAAATCTATATAAACGGATACACACATTTCCAATCAAAACGCCAGCGTTAGTTGAACGTTGAACGTTGGACGTTGATGCATATTGATAAATCATCGATCATCGCTGGATCATCGCCCTGTCAAAGGTTGCAATGTCTCCGCCAATTAAAAGTATATTAGGCCGTCCGTCCGTCCTGGCTTGCTGGATCCGTATTTCCTGCGGCTCGAATGTGGATATGTACACAATGGTGTAACATAACTACTGACGTGCTCAGACCATGTGCGCTTCATGTAGACATGTTTAGGCCCATATATGATAAACCCGCACAATCGACGTCGAACCGCATTTCCCTTCGCAGGTGCCAGTGAATGACGAATGATGCGGATAAGATTGTCCCGGAAAACTCGCGCAGATCGCAATCAAGGCTTGCCATGGATCTGGACATGACAACTAAAGACTAAAGTGGTACAGCGACGCCCCGAACGTGGTTTAAGTTTTAGTGCGTCGATGATCAGTCTGAAGTCTTGCAATCCCCTGGCTATTTAGTAGTATTTACCGCTTTGTACCTCGAGGGAAGCCATGGATGAATAGGAGATGAATCAGATGATGAAATGTCCGGGCAGGGTATCCGAGATGGGGCGCTGAAGCTTCGCAGCCCTGAATTGAGCGCGAGAACGGCAGCTTCCTAAAAATAACGCGTCACAATCCCGGACTATGTTTGTACTGCCTCCACATAACTGCAGGACTACCACTTATAAATCCCCGCCGGTTCTAATCCGCATCCCCATATCCCTCATCTTGATCCCCAACCACAGCAACCTCATCCATGACACTCCCCACCGCAGCCGATGTTCATCGTCTGGCGTTCTCCCCCGCGCGTTACGATAAACAGGCGTATATCGACTGCGAGCACCCTTTCTGGTATGGCAGCGTACGCCTGCTACGCGGCGGATCTACAGAAGCAACGTTCCTCGAAGACGACGATGAGGAGAACGGCCGCGAGGTATATGGATACTCAAAACTTTCTGAGAGGAGTGTGCCGCGAGGGCATGATGGCGCGCTCGAACAAATGGCCAAGCTGCCAGTGGATATTCTCTACGAAGTGAGTAACCATACACATCGACCTGCAGCCACGCTCGGACGGACCATGAGGGTCTTTTGTGCATCGTGCATAGCTATGTGCACACGATAGTGCCGTATCCGCGTTAAGCTTTGTTCTGTTCCAGCTAGCACGCCATGCTGGGTGTCGTTGCAGTGTTCTCACAGCCTGCAACTTCGTTTTCTTTTGTTCATAGATATTCAGTCACCTCCACCCGGCGGACGTGCTCAACCTATCGCGTGCCACGAGGTTTCTGCGCGACATCCTGCACGAGAAACATGCGCGTGGTGTGTGGCGCTCCTCGCTCGCCAGCGTGCGCGCACTCCCCACTTGCCCACCCGACATGACCGAGCCCCAATACGCTAGGCTTGCGTTTGATGACTACTGCTATGTAAGTGTCGTTCTGCGCCCCAATCTTTGCGCCATCCCGAACTGCGTGAGCGCTTGTGCTTGATTTTTGATCGGGCGGCGACCATACGATGACGATGATCATGCTGGTCATATTGATATAAAGCCTATCAGCGCGAGATCGAGCAAGGATTGAAAGCTGATCTAACTTTGTTTCTTCCCAGTTCTGCTTAGCGTCGGGAGTAGAGGACATAAGCTGGGTCTGCCGCGTGCGATGCTGTCAGAAATGCCTCAAGAAGCAGTGAGTACTACATAGTCCATATCCCTCCGTTCCCCGAAATCCCCAGTCCAGCGGATCATGTCTTCATTCCTGAACTAGTGCTCTTCGAGAACCCGTTCTCAATTTGATATTCTTGAATGCTAATATATCATTTCCCTGTTTACTTAGGTTTATCTCGCAGGACGAGCTCGATTTGTGGCTCCCCGAGAGCCTGTATATCGAGCAACCAGACTTGATCTTCCCTTACTTTATGGCATGCCAAAGTCAGTCTTGATTGATTATTATTTGCGCAATCTAATTAGAGATTAAACTATGCTCTACATTATTTTCCCAGAACGCGAGGGAAGACATAAACCCATCTATTTCCTGCCTACCGTACAGGAGTACCTCCGTGAGCTTAATCGCCTAGCGGACGATGCTACGCTCGCAGAGTGGAGCCAAGAAAAGAAGGACAAGCAAGCGGAACGCGTGCAGGTAGGTTCTTCGCTCTCTTCTCATTATCCGCACCCAATTTGTGATTAACGTTTTGTTCTGATCCATTCATTTCATTAGCACGCGAGCCAGTGTGAATACTGGCATACACACTGGGCGTTCCGTGCCTCATGCAAGCCGTCGCCGTCCTACCTGTGGGAGCTCGCGCTGGTGGTGTGGCTCAGCATCCTGCTGATGGGCCTGTGGCGGGATAAGTTCGTGGAGATTGCAGGTCACGTCAAGCGCTGCTAGCTCCCTTGTCTCTGACATTACGGGCTCGAGGGAAGACGGAGGAGATGGATATGAGCGTGATTTTGGGAATGACGCAAGCGGGGGATCGGCGCTAGGGATCAAATCGACAATATGTCTGCCTCGACATCATGGCTCGGGTATGAACCCTCAGAGCCGCTGCAGGCCGCTGCAGCCGCTGCGTGTTTACGATTCCTTCAAATCATGATGCCTGCTGCGTACTGCACGTGGAGCGAGAGGCAACTTGGAAATCTTTTGGGGAGGCCCGGGCCCGATTCCCCAAGATGTGTTGGTGACACGATGTCATGACATGAAGCCTTCTTTCACATCGACACACCGACTTCGGATGCCATGTGCTGTTATGTTCTAATGGAATTGTTATCGGAATATCCGGTCGCCTTGTCCCACCCACCCTCTTCTCTCCTCTTCTACATCTCGTCGGCAGTGACGGGGAGTACCCGTCGTCTGCCTATGTCACCGCCCTATTAATGACACCCTTCTGTGTCCACGAATCAAGAACCGCGAACTGCGAGTCCACGATCGGCTGGCCATGCACACGACGAAAGGCTGTTATGACGACATTCACGTCTCGCCCAATGGCCACACACGATTGTTCAGGCTACTATATAGGGCTATATGGCCAATGCCAATGGCTATGCGTACTCACGCGCAACCAGGCTCCAGGGACTAGCCGCAGTTGAACCGCCGCGAGATCCATCTCGGGCAGGCCCTCGGGGTGCTTGCTAAGTGACATACTTCCATGCTTCCTGCTCCCCACCAATCATCGATGCGCCCCTGCTCACCTCTCAAGGCCCTATTGCACAAGCGTGGGACGCAATGCGCCCATACCATACCATAGGGTTTGTGAGCTTAACGCGCGCCGCTTGTTGGGTGGTAGGTAAGGCTGCCGTACCTGCCCGAGGCAGGGAACTCATCGATGCACATCCGAACTCCATTATTCGCCGTACGCCGCGGTTGGTTATCCATTTTCGTAATTGTTGAGACTTTGTAGGTTATGGCAGATTCTGGATGGCTAGGTGGTCATTGTAATTTTGTATGTAATCTCGGATTTCTCGTGGATGCACCCTCATGAGAATTCGCAGTAATTCCGCGTATGTACTTGCTTGTAAATTTATGTACTCATCGCTCGTGTTGTAGATGTACTTATGACGATATAAATATCTATGTACTTATAGTACAATACTATCTGAATAACATGGAAAAAGCTATTTTTATGAGGCACTGTATACAAGTGGGTGGGTATGTTGATGGTAGTTGGTGAGTGACATACGGCTATAAAGTAATGACCACCGATAGTTTTTGAGCTGCTTAGACTGTCATGAGTATATTTTCTTTATTGACCTTATGGAAGAAAGATTAGTGAAAGGAAAGGTGGACTTCCTTGTTGAACTATTCAAGACAGTTAAAATTAATTTAATCTAACATCTTTATTGTAGGACATCGGATATTAAGCTGTAAATTTGTAATTTAATGATTGCTATCGTGTTCATCGAAGATCAATTTTACCTTGAATGTCCAACCTCTCTATACAATCTCGTAATACCAAGTAGGTACTTACTTTGTACTTACTAGAAAGATAGACTAGATTTGGACTAGATAGCCCCTAAGCTGTCTCAATAAAGGGATCAAGCTCAAGCGCTCAGAAAACAGAGAGTCACGAGTGATCAGTCGTTAGAGTTCGTAAGAATTGTTCAAGTTCTTGTTGAGTTTCCTTGAAGACGAGTTCAAGTCAAGTTCAAGTTCAAGGCACGCATTGATGAGAGGTCAGCCGGCGGTACGGCCCGCTAAGGACCTAACCAATCAAATGTACTCACGTTCCCACGTGCTCGCGTTCAGCCCCGTCAACAGTTCCGGCAACGAGGGCATTACTTGCTCAACTGCTCAACCCAAACCTTCTTCGAAATCATGGCACTCCCTCCACAGCTCCTCCACGCACTAGAAAACTTTAGGGACCAAGCCAAGGATGCGATATGGGCACTATCTGCGTGTCTGTGCCAGCAGACACCGAAGGTGAAGATCAATGGAAGAACGTGTGAGTTGTACTTGCGAACTGCATAATGGTGCGGAGGAAAGAATCGGGACTAACACTCGAGATTGAAATATGCAGTTCAGATTATCAAGGTCCTTGGGGAGGGCGGCTTTTCATTCGTGTATCTGGCGCAGGACGAACACAGCGGGGTAAGTCCTGAGCCAATACTGTGCTTCCGTTACTGCGGTGTGCTCATGATCTGGCGCTGCATATCTAGAGGCAATTTGCGTTGAAGAAAATACGGTGTCCTACCGGAGCGCAGAGCGTGAAGGAGGCGCTGAGGGAGGTGGAGGCGTATAGGAGATTCAAGTGCGTGTATCCAGACCAAGTTCTACTGACGGATGGTGTTGACGTGAGGTGGCCCACAGACATCCAAATATCATCCGGATACTGGTGCGCAATCTAACCTACAATGTAATACTGAAATTGGATCCTTACTACGTATGGTCTAGGACTCAGCCGTCGTCCAAGACCCCGAAGGCGAAGGCCAAATAGTATACTTGTTCCTGCCCCTTTATAAAGTAATTCATCTAATTATTCTCACCTTATATTCCTGCGTATCCGTACTCATTTTTGCCTTTCGGTCCTTCAGCGCGGAAACCTACAAGATGCCATCAACGCAAATGTTGTCAACGGCCGACACTTCCCAGAACAAGACATGGTGCGCCTCTTCCGCGGCACCTGCCTCGCCGTGCGCGCTATGCACGAATACCGGCCCACGACACCGCAGTCCGCCGTCGCCTCGAAGAAGGCAGCAGCAGACGCCGCAAATGGAAAATCCAAGCGGGGGAAAGCCGCCGAGGACGATGAGGAGGACAACGACGAGCGCTTTCCGCAGGCGGAGGGCGATGCCGAGGGCGGGTACTCGTATGACGGCGCGTCAGCGAGCGTGCCGCTGGTGACGCGGCACCAGATGGACGAGGACGGCGAGGTAGTGTTTGATGGCGATGAAGAGGTGATACATGCACTGCAGGAAGGGGCCGCGCTAGAGGTGGTGCCCTACGCGCATCGAGATCTCAAACCTGGGTCTGTTCGATTCCTTGCCTGCATCTTCTGGTCATCGCTGAATGAATGAATGAATGGTTTAGCAACATCATGATCGCCGATGATGGGAAGACGCCCATTCTAATGGATTTCGGAAGTACGATGTTGGCGCGGGTACATATTGAGAATCGATCGCAGGCTCTGTTACAACAGGTATGTTCGATTTTATCCCGGTGGCAAATCTTGAATGTGAGCTCATTGGTCGGCAGGATATCGCAGCAGAGCAGAGTACGATGGCGTATCGCGCACCTGAGCTTTTCGATGTCAAGACGGGGCAAACTATAGATGAGAAAGTGGACATCTGGGTTCGTTCTTTTTCGGCTCCCAACCTCGGCGCAAGATCTAAATGCATTTTTAATTTATCTGTCTAGTCCTTGGGTTGCACATTATACGCCCTTGCATATTCGCATTCACCCTTCGAGAATACCCAAACGACAGAGCAGGGTGGTTCAATAGCCATGGCCGTGCTGAATGCGCAGTATAAGCATCCACAGTCCGCGTACTCGCAAGGACTGAAAAATCTCATCGACAGCATGCTCAAAGTGAATCCGACTGAGCGACCGGATATTAACCAGGTGAGCTGTCCACCTTTTGGTTCTCGTCTTTTGAGGTGCTGATCGCCCATGCCTGTAGGTCATCGCACTGACTGATAGGGTCATCCAAAGTCTGTCATGAAGCGCTTCTGCATATATTTTCTATTACTGCCCTCATCGTCACTCCCTCTGCTTTTACGTTGTAACGCTCCACATTCTTTTCCGGGTTCCGCCTCTTTTGCTTATGCTTATATCTTTATTGTACCATGCGGACTTTTATACACTCCTTGAATATAATGCGGACATATGTAGGTATCAGAACACATTGAGTATTCCGATGATCAGAAACGAGAATCCGACCCACCCACTGTGTTGGGAGTGGTACGGCAGAAATCGCAAGCTAGACGCGAGCGCTTTGATCGGTCATGACATTGAGGCAGTCTTCTTGGGACGTTTCGCAGTGCGGATGCCCTTGCTCCCCTTCGAGGTCGCCAAAGCGCGCTCGCGGGCGCTTTTAGTTCGATCCGATATCGACCTCGCAATCGTTGCGAGCATATCCTTGACTTCCTCCGTAGAGACTTCTTGCGTTGGTGAGTCGTTCGAGGTAATGACTTCAATCGTATCGCTTTCTATCTTTTTGTTCTTTGGTTTCCGTTGTTTTTTGGGTGGTGAAGAGTCGTTGGGCGTTGGCGACGAGGCGGTAGCGGGTTCTTGTTCGGGCACTTGCTCAACTTTCCGCTTTTTCTTGGGTGGCGAGCTAGGTTTTGTGGGCTTCGAGGTGGTGTCGGACTTGGCGTTTTCCTTTTTGCCTCTCTTTTTGGACCCAGGTGCTGATGTAGTAATTGCCTCCGCGGATGTGGCTTCAGGAGGTGGATCGGAGAGGCCAGTACCCGCTACAACCAGGGCTGAGCCTGCTTTCTTCTTCTTCTCGGCCTCTTTCGCGCGTTTGGCCTTCCTCTTTTCGCGCCGAAGCTTTAGAGAGGCGGCACGGGCTTTCTGTAAGGTTTAAGGAGAAAACGAGTTAGCGGCGCATATTAAGAATCACTCCCGCCTTCGCGAAGACGGGGGTATCGTACACACGCACCTTCTTCTCTGCGCGTTTGGACGTGGCATCTTCAGATGGAGCCAACGACAGCTTGGGCTTCTCCTCCGCACTGCGCTGAAGGATCTCCCAGGCGCTTTCTTCTGGCTCAGCCTCCGCGGCTAGAACTTTGAACTGTCTCAAACGGCGTTCATGTGCCTATAGCACCGTACGAGAATAATAAACAAACAAGAGGATCGTGGTTAGCTAAGAATATGCACATGGACAAGCGGAAGCGTACATGCTTTGGAAATGCGGTGCAGTTGCACCATTTTCACGCCTTTCAGCAGCTTTCCAGGGCATACGATGCAGGCTTTGACTTCGGGCTGGACAGAGACGACGTAGACGGGGTCGGCCAGCGCCTGCCCCACGGTGACGTTGGGGTCTTCGTCGTCCTCGCCTCCGCTTTCGTCACCCTCCTCATCATCTTCGGCTGCGCTTTCGCCACCTTCTTCTAGCTCTCCCTGGTTATCTCCGAGCTCCTCGTCTTCATTGTCGGACCCATCAGAATTGTCAGAGTCCGAGGCGGACTCCTCCGAATCCGTGTCGTGCATGCCCAAGATCTCCTTCATGTCTTCGTCCAATCCAAGCTCCTCCTCTTCTTCCTTCTTTCTACGACGCTTTTCTACGCGTTTGAACATTGTTTGGGTGTATCAGGAGAAGCGAGGGGGCGAAAAAGAGAGATCGTCGTGGTGTTTCGTAGAATCAGTTCTTTTGCTGCCTTTTTTCACGAATCAACCGGATACCGGCCCGATGAATCCCACGGGCGCTTGCTAGGCACAGCACGGTCTCTGGGCGCCTGGCCTTGAGCTTGAGCGCTTGAGCGCTTTTCGCGATTTATTACTTGGACTTGCAACTCAATCACAAAGACCTCTAAAATATTTGCAGCTGGCTCGAGCGTCTCAGCTCAAAATATCCTAAGGGTGTTCCAGCTTTTTGGGACCTCTCCATCATATTATTATTATAGCTATAATAATATTAGCGGACGTTCACATCTAGGCCTAGGGCTTGGTACCAGCTCCAATGTTCCCATCGACTCTTACTTGGAGCTTATGGAAGTCGCAAAATTTGTCCCCCCTTCTGCTGGGAACCCAGAATTCCAGTCCATCTTTCGCTTATCTATCGCCTTCTATAGCGGTCGTTGCGAATCACAGAAAAATAATTGACACGAATAATGACATCGGAGACCAAGGCGAAATTGCCGGACTGATGATGCCTTACATCAGTCACCCGCAACTCACGCTCTGCCTTGGTACTATGTATCTTACCCCGAACAGGTACATACCTTCTCATAACCAGAACTAAACCCAAACTAAGTCATCGAACTTTATTACCGTGTGCTTGCGAATGTCGCTTCAAACTTAAACAGTGTCTTGGACCTGCTTCGACGCGGCGTTAAGTATCGCGGATTCATTCTTAAAATTGAACGTACTGAGGGGTGCAGTAGGATGGTATCAAAGATATACTGGAATTAAGTATTCAATGTCTTGATACCTTATGTAGGTCATAACATATCTATAACGCCATTAAAACACATTTTCAATGGCCCAAGTAACTTTCTTGGCGCCTGTAGACACGCTCACGCTATTATTAGTTTCCTTCGTGGAGGAATCTCGAAGAAGCCTGTTTGACCATGTCATAATCCAAGGACTTTCTCGGGAGCCCAAGCCAAGCAATCTATAAAACCGCACCGATCAGAATCTGGGAATGCTTTAGAATCCATGGCCGTCGACGTTATCTGCGCATACTCCATCTCTGGGGGTTATGGGACCATTCCGCGCATGATGTACTACGTCCTGCTCATCGTTCCATTGATTTTCCATACCTCGGAGTGGCTCGTAGATGCTACGCTTGGCGCTTCCATGATATTCAGCTCGATCACCGCAGTACACGCCATGGCCTTGGCATCTACAGCGGGACGCGGGACGGTCGACCTTGACATTATTCCGGCCTATTCAATTACGGGCATAGCCATGCTCCTCGGCGTCCCCCATCTTCTATGGTCACGGATGCTCCGAGATGCAGGACGAGCCCTCCGTATTGTCGCAATTTCATGGATTGCAGTTATGTGTGTCGGCATCCTCGCCTCGCTCGCGAGCGTCAGGCTCCTCTCTTCCTCCATCGGACAATGCGATTCAGACCCAAGGATCAGCGCGCAACCAGCGGGCTGCACCATTACCTGCGAAATTACCCTTCCTATGCGTCGTACCCAGCAAGCCGCCCTCATCCCATTCCCCGCATATAATTCCCTTCTCAAGTGTTGGCCCATACCATTTTCTTTTATTGCGGCAATCCTCACGCTCGTCGGCCTCGCTCACGCAGCGATACGCATGCACCCCATGGATTTTACCGAAACCTCGGTACACATACCCAGGATCAGGAGGTTCTTTCGCCGTAATGGTATCCAGAGAATGCTCCCTTATACGATGTGCGCTCCACCAATGTCTGCAGCGCTGAGTATCGCACACGTCGTATTGCTCGAGAAGATAATTCTTGGAAAGCCTGGCCTTCCCATCGGAGAAGATGTGACGGCAATCGGTCAATGGGGACCCTTGGTTGGATCCGCATTTGCGCTAGTGGTGTCCATCATACAATGGACTTTCTCCAACGAGGACGCCAGGAATGAACGGAAAGCAAGCAGAGCCGACACTATGGAGACACTGACGGCACCTGGATATCAAGGAGAAAAGGACGGAACCAGTTCCAAATACAGTTCGGAACCCAGTTTGCAAACGATCTCATCGCAGCATGGGGCGGGAAGATTTAACCCAGATGCGTACTTTGAAGAGGGGAGCTGGTGGGGAACGGGCGCAAATGGTTTAGTTATGAATCATCGAGGGACTACGTGGACGGTTATTGAAGGATACTTACGACGGACAAATGGACAGCTTGGTAGTGATTCTGTTAACGAATTTTCTTTACGGACACCAACTCGTACGACCACGGTTCTTCCATCGGACAACATCGGCTCTGCTAGGCATTAAGAGCATACCAATATTTGACGGACTCGGACAATGTAGTAGAGTGTATGTATACTGTATTTGATAGGCCAGGAGTCTCTCAGCATGTATATCCTTTTCGTCACAAAATAACAAGACAGTCGATCAAACAGCGAACGAAAAATACTCAGGTATACCGTAAACCTCCTGCGCGGCACTCAGGCTGCGCTATAAATAACAAGCTATCCCATCAAACGGTGGCACGCCATCTCCGAAATAGAACCTAGTAAGTTTACCTACGACGTTCATCTCTCAGCACGTCGTGGCGTAATTACTCATAAGCCGAAGAGATGCTAATATCTCTTGCTTCGATAATTTCACATTAGGAAAATCTTCATACTTTCTGCTGCGGCTGCGGGAATCGCCATCAGTAATCATTGCCCTAATTACCAGATAAACGCATTTCTTTTTCTTCCGCGTACAGGAATTAGCGCGAGGTGGTCCGAGAATTAGACGGACCTCATTGAATTTCTACCCCGACGTTCGAAAGTTGAGGATCGGTAATCATAATGGATAATGCGAATGTCCTCAAACTTCTGGCTTCTGTGTGTCGACCTACGATATTATATATAAAGGTCGATGTTTGAGTCTGGAGGGATACATGCCACAGCAGTGTCCAACGATATACGATGTCTCTTCCTCAAGAAATGCAACTCGAATTCATTCTCCCCAAACACTCTCATGCATTGCCTGGTCGCACTTGGATTCCCATCCCTCCTACCGAAATAAAATTTGAACTTGTCCATAGTCTTGGCAATATCCCGGCTTCTTGGACGCTGGTCGGGTTAAAAGTGCTTTGAGAATGGTTCTCGAGGACTACCCACTATGGGGGGCGCGTTTGGCGTTCGTACCTCTTACCGATGCTGCCGTCGATGCCGAGGGGCTCGAGTCCGGATGGCGGTTCGACCTGAACGACACGGAAGGCGTTCAGTTCTCTTGTGTTAGCACGCGCCACCCAGGAATCTTTCGACCTGGTTATCGGGACGACGATTTGACCCAGGTGTGTGCTCAGCATGGCCAAAAAAATTCCTTCATATAGCTAATCAAAGACAAGACTTCTACGAAGAAATTGAATTGCCGAGCCCTCATTTGCAGGGTGTCCATCCATATCCCCTCATGAAAATTAAACTAACTTATTGGGAGTTAACTGGGGATACGTCAATTACGACGTCCTATTGTCATGCCCTTGGTATGTTCTATTTGAGTCTATAATTTTATTTCTGCTAGGATTGTGGTTGGACTTAAAACAATTCTACTCAGGTGACGCTTACACCACCATGCGGCTGATGGAGTCTTGGTCTAAATACTATCAAGGACTCTCTCCGACGTGGAAACCGACCTTTGAAAAATACTTAACACGCAGCCCCGCGACCATGAACGCATTGCCAATGGATTACGTTTCGACTGTGATCCCTTACATAGGCTTCCTGGCTGTTACCTACCCCTTGGACAATGTTCTAAACGGTCTGGCACGATTACACAAATCGAGCACAAGAATTGATTTGAAATTCACCTCCGATTCGCTACATAATATATCGGAGATGGCTCTCAAGACCAGCCAGTGGCTTGCCAATGGTCAAAAGCCCTCGCTTACTGATTCACTTGCGGCGTATCTTATCTACATTCTGCAAAAGGTATCAGACACTAAGATAGTTCAAGCTCAACAGCTATTTGGAGTGAGTTCTCGTCTTCTCTCGACGTGGGATACTCGCTCACCAAGTGTGGAAAAGTATCGAGGCATGCCAACCCCTGCAAAGACTCTCGATGCATATGCAACTCTTCCATTTACTACCGCTGGGAACTGTTTCTTAATGGTTTCCTCGAAGGAACGTCTTGATGGTACGGAGTCCGTTGGGTAAGCTGTCTTTTGTTAAAAATAGCAGACTCATTAACAAACCTACTCTTTCAGCAAGATTGCGTCTATCCTCAGAGGAACGATAGCAGAGCTTCGTGAACCGGAGTTATTCCAAAAAACTTTCGCAGTTCTCTCGCGTTTGTATAAACGTACAGCAGATACGTTGCGCTTCCCTTGGAATTACCGACTGAAGTTGCCGTACAAGTAAATACCATCTCCAAGTGAGTGAATAACACTTTTGCAAAGTCCCTCAATAACCTCCTACAACAGACTTCCAGCTCTGGAGGGCACTTTGGATATCCTGGTTGTGTTCGCATGTATCACTGGGACTCCTTCCGAAATTTCTTCGAAATTGTTCCTGCTAATCCAGTCAGAACAGCATCGGGGAGGTGGATAACTTACGATGGAGGCGTAGACGTCTGTGTGAGGGTCAGGAGTGACCTCGCGAAGAAGTATGTTACAACGTTGGTTGCCGACATGGTGGCCCATGGTTTAGGCGATGCCATGGCGGCGACCGGTGCAAAGCTTCAGAACTCTACTAGTAGACTATAGATTTGCCAGTCCAATGTTCAGTACGCACCTATGTTATTTTGCATTGCGCCAGCCACTTGAACCTGACGCCCAGAGCATGTGCTGATGATCACCCCAACAAGCCCCGTATTATTGCGCACTAAAATTGCATTGTAATAGACCCTTCCTAATTTAGAAAAGTTATATCCATATAAAGCAAATCAATTGGCAACCTAAGTACCTACCAAAATTTCTCCGAAATTGTCCCAGCCGATCCAGTCAGAACACCATCGTAAGAAATTCAAAGAGAAATTATGGCGAAGTATCTTGGCCGAGGAAATCATGACAACCAGCGGCGCACAGCTCCGTGAATCCAGTAAGTACATTATAGAAGTGCAACCCTACACGTCAAGAAAAGTAGTGTTATGACGTAGACATAGACAAGCGATTATCCATGTATCATTTCGATAGTCCGTCGGGGATGTGTCCGCTCCCTCTGAAATTTTCGCGATCTTCGACCACTTAATGCGTTCGTCAGGAGTCAGCAGAATTTTATCCATACCTCCCATACCCTCCATGCGTGTCTGAATATCCAAGATGACCTTCTTCGCATGTTTGCGCGGTTCCGGCGACAGCCCGCGTAACTCGCCTGGAGGGAAAGCTTTGATAATTTGCTGCGCGCATGATCTAACTCTCTGCCTGAAAGAATCCCTTTCTTGTTCATCCTCGGTCCCTTTCGATGTCGGGAGTGCATCTTGGTATGCGAGCATGATTTGGAAGGCAAGTTGGGCATGGAGGTCGTGTTGGGAATCGATTTCTTCAAAAGATGGGTTTGATAAGATTTGTTGAATAAGGGCCCAGATATGGGTGTCGTTTTCTTCATTTGTCTGGCCTCGAAAAACGAGGGCTTTGATGGAAATGAGAAATTGTGTCACCAAGTCTGGAAGCGCAGAATAAAACTAAGTGTGGGTAATCCTCCAAGTGACGGAAGACAACATACCTCCGGGAACCTCGCGAGTACTATGTAATGGCCAGCGCACGAATGGTAAACATTCATGTATCTGGATCTCCTTAGCTCGCTTGGGGTGGCGATTCAGATAGTCAATGCGACTATTGAGATTGCGGACAACCGCCTCCAGCTGATGCCGATCCAACTGCGGGAATGCCCGACTGTTGAGCTCGAGGAAAAGGGCGGAAAGAAAATCGCCGCATTCATCTTTGGGGGTGGCTCCTGATGGGTAGGAGAAGGATTGATTCGAAGCAGACGTCAGATGTGATTTTATCGACTCATCCAGCTGGACAACGATCTGGGTCGATTGGTCGAGAGGCAAGTCCCTGATACAGTGATATATTGTATGTATCATCTCGATGTTCTGTCCAAGGTTTTTGTCTATCCAAACCAGGGAGCGAACCATATCGCTATTGGCGTGGTCGGCTTGAGACATCTTTGCTTGGCCTCTCCCCTGAGGCTTATCTCTAGCCTCGCGCCATTGCAAATCAAAATCGACCCAGTCTTTATTGTTATAAAATGGTTTGTATCGTGCGAAGAAGCTGAACGGAACTTGGCCCAACCGAACGGAGTGTCGCGCAGATAATCTGACGATGAATGTCACGATACGATGGACCAGCCAAGATTGCGCAGATTTGTACGCGCACTGGGATGTATGGAGGCGCATATCTTTCACGAATAGCATTTGGAGGGCAGGAAGGATCGTTGTCGCCACGATGAACAAGAACACAATGCCGGAGATGAGAGTGACAAAGGTTGCCACCGTGTGATTCACCGACCACAGAAGATCGAGCAAGCCTGCAAAGAAGAGAACGAGCGAGGAGTGAAGGAGAACAGGGAGAATGGACAGGATCTCGGGTACTTTCCAGGTGATCAGCCCTTCATGTCGAATTTGGCGCAGCGGTAGTGCTTCTTTTGGGTCGAGTGGCGGGTCTCGCTCGTACTCTCGAATCCACTGGGTGCACAGGATGCCGACAACAACAGTTGCGAGACTGAGCGCCAGACTCATGAACCAGAAGACATTCACGCGGACGTCGGTTGCAGAAGGAGAAAATACAGGGGGAGAAGGAAGTGGAACATTGAGAGCAGCTGTGTTTTGAGTATTCGCGTTGTGGAGTTCGATAAGGATTTGCTGTAGAAGCCAATTATTCGCGTCAGCTGGGTCCTCAGAAAGGTGTTGATAGGATTCAATGACAAAAGCGGTTACTGCAGCAGAGAAAAGACCGGCCTATGCACAGATAATCAAATTCATGCCATGGAAAACTGATTTATAGTAGAGTAATGCTTACGAAGATGAGTAGGTTATCCACTTCTTCTCTCCAACCATCGCACATTTCTCCATCATAGCTCCTGACTTTCTCGATGCATGTTTCCCAATGGTCTCCATTCTTCGGGACAGGGTATCGATGAGGTCCACCGGAAAGCCAAGGTTCCGAATTAGATGGGTTCTACAACGCAAACGTTTAGTTTTCTTTTCTGGCCTGACCAAACAAAATAAAGGCTTACGTTGAAGTGTTCAATTGGAGTCAAGGTTTTCCCCGTGGATTCCCGCTCAGGGCTGGTCATCCGTACTGGCGATGATTCGACGAAAGTCGGTTTATCATCGTATGCTGGATACACCTTTACAATGGTGCGGCGAGGCATAACGATAGTCTATTGGTCGAAGGAAAGAGACTAGAGGATTGAGAGCTCTTGTGCTTCCCATTGGGCGTCTCTATATGCCACCTGCCTCAAGGCTGAAGTGCTGGGGCTTGAGCGTCCATCAGGGTATCGGTACATGCAGAAATCGGACCTGCTGTCATCGCTTCATACTGTGTTTAATTATGTACCCAATAAGAATAGACTCACCCATTGCTTCTTGTGATCAAGCAGTTCACTGCACAGTGCACCCTCGTGAACTTGATGCAGGACCTTCGGAGTGTTTGCTGAAAATGTAATCTCGAATATCCTAGGAGACCCTGAGGCTATGTCACCGAGCTAATGATATGTGCTCGGAGATGTTCCATAGCCGTTGGCGCAGCTGTATTGGTGATACATAGTTTCCATTGAGAAGAATCCAATTATTCGATCTTGTTTCGAACACGCCTCTGCTGCATGTTCGAATTCCGGTGAAAAGCCAAGTATTCAGTCCGGCGGCCCCGCAGACAGACAGTTTGCACTGTGCCTGTGCAGATCACAGGTCTTGTGAGCATGAAATCCGACGCAGCACAGGAAACAAGTTCAACCTGAGCGGCTGCCAGTGAGCGTTTGAGTCGATGTCGGAAATGAAGTGGAGAGTCCGACTCCCGAGGGTCTATTTTGATTGGTAGACCGGCAACCGCCGGGCAATCAAGGATGGTCGAATTGGACCAACCGCCCATTTTTGAAACCATAAATATTTCTCGTTCACAGAAATATCGCCAAGATCACGCCAATTGGATTATACAAATTATTTGCCTATCAACGTCGAATGTGTTACACTAGGTTACACTAATAAGTCTACAACATATACAATGTATATCCTCGAAAGCCCCGAAAGTCAAAATCCGGAAGACAAAAAAAAGTGGTAGTGGCGAAGGTCGAAGGTTAATGCCAAATTCAATCCAGGAGCAATTACGTCCCGGAGAAAGTCGAATGTTATGTATGCATGATAAACTATGCTGGTGATGATGTTGATGTTGGGCGGCAGTTGGGCGGTGGTAAGCACTGAGGGTGGCGCAGTGGTGATGATGGTGGTGAGAATGATGGTAAATGAAGTACCTTAAAAATGGCAGTTCGTTAGACTTCGAGTTGAAGTGAATTCAGAGGAGAGAAAAAGACATACGATGATAATGATAGGTCGTTACGGTCGTCAATGCGCGATGAGAAAAATAAATTCCTCATGCGACGACACAGTAAGCGTTTCCTGAGCTGCTCGTCTTCTCCTCGTCTGAGGGCACTGAAACATCCTCTACAGTGGAGGCACCGAAGAAAAGGCTGATGGTGGAGAATGCGTCCATTTCGGTTGGGAGGATGAGTAGTGGCTTGAGCGAGGTAGAGGAGGGTAGATTCAGGTATCGCAGGTAGGAGTGGCTTTTCCTATTGATTTAAGCCCATCGTTCTGGTCTTTTATAAGAAACGGACGGAGGTTCCTGGAAGGTGCAAAGGATATCCGCCTCCGTCTAGGACGTACGTTTGTGCTAATTGTCAACTAATTGTTCTTTCGGGCCTATGGGCTATATTAACATTAACATGAGAGCATAGACGACACTACACCGAGCAGACAATAAGCGCAGACAATAGTTAGTAAAGGGGAAGTCGCTGGAAAGGCACGCGCTGCCAAGTGGTGGTAAAACTTGTCGCATGGATCAACGCGCGCGGGACGCGAACACAATAAGAGCGTGTCCGGCACGGCCAAAATGATGCGGTATGTACGCGATAAAAATAGAATGCGCCAGGAATGCACTCATCATCGGCTCTTGGATCCCATGAATGATAGAGAAGTCCATGGCTCTTCACGGATCCAAGTCATGAGTTATGCAATCGTGCATCGATATCTATGATCCTGAAAGGTCAATGTTCAAACCCAAAATTCGTACCAATGGGTCGGAGCAAGTTAAAGTCGAGAGTTGTCAATGGCCGAGCGCGTCAAGCGGTTGGCGTATACAAAGTTTCAAACAAAGTGCTAGCCCAACTCTATTGATCTTGGCGCGGTATCTCTCTCGACGAGGTGAAGCACCGAAATGGAGGCGAAGTTAGACTAGAGCAATCAAGTTTTCAATAATATAAAGTTTTCAAGTTGCAGGTTCAACGCTTCGAGTCAAACTTTGTAGGATGTATAAGTTCCGATGGCACGTTCAATAATGCTTTGTGAAAGTGTTTTGCAATTATTCTGCATTTTTGTTGTACTAAATCTACAAGTGTACAATTCCAATTCCCATCTCCTCGATAACTCCAACGGCATACAACAACAACAAAGGGATTAATAAAGAAGTCGAAGGGTGATGCTAATTCAGTGCAGGCGTAAAAGTGTCCAGTGAAGTCGAAGGTTGGGCCAATGCACGATAAATGTGATGTCAATGCGATAAATGATGACAATGATGTGGTGTGTGGTGCTGAATGCGGGTGGTCAATGCTCTGCAGAGTTCGTTAGCGTCGAGGATCGACAAAGATCATGGAGTAGGACGCACGATGATAAAAATAATTCGTGACAGTCGTCAATGCGCGTTGAGACAAATGAATTTCTCAAGCGACGACACAGTAGGCGTTGCACTTCCGCCGGTAGTCTCCTCGTTCGTGGGCACAGAACATCCTCAGCAGTGGGAGGCACCGAAGAAAAGGCTGATGGTAGAGAAGGCGTCCATTTCGGTTGAGAGGATGAGAATGTGTTTGGGTGTGGTAGAGGAGACTGGGTGTGGGTTTTAGGAGTGACTGTTCCTGTTGATTGACAGAGTACATTGACAGGCGCTTTTATACCCAGCCGCGGGCAGCGCTTGGTAATGCCAGATACTATGCAGCTCCGCGAGGTCGCCACCAAAGTTTGTTCGTCTTATTGTTCTTTCAGAGCTATATTAGCACGAAAGCAGATGAAATTGCTTCAAGCACAAAAAAGACAATAAGAGCAGGTGGTAAAAAGACTATGTCATTTGAAAATCAGCCACAACGATCAATGTACGCCATCATCGACACAATAAGAGATTCCCAAAACGGTGCACGTTGATATCATGTCAGCCGTGGCCCTCGTTGCGAGAACAAAAAGAGGGACCCGGATATGGAAGCGTCGTGGAGAAAGCTAGGGATAGCAAGCGCACGGACGAGCAGCCACCAGAAAGAGAGTCCTGAATAGGTATAGTCAAGAAAAGGTCCCAGTAGACATGGACGCCGGCGTACGCACAACCAGCAGGATATGGTCCGCACGGCGAGTGCGCGGTGGTGAAATTGAATGGGATTCTGGTGACCGGCGACTTCAAGCGCAAATGAAAGAGACCTAGATTAGTAGCGGGAGAATAGTTATTGTGCAATCCTAGACTATTAATCCCAATAGACTCCTCAGCGTGGCCGAGGATCTCGATGTTATAGGGTAAGCCCAAAGCGGCGAGTGAGAGATCCGTAACGGGACTCGGACTCGATGAAGAGCACCACATTCCAGTCGAGAAGCAGAAATGATTGTCGGCAGAGACAATTCCAAGTAAGATCAGTAAAATCGACGGTGTGGAAGCGCAGAAATGGTGAGGGAAGGGAGCAAGAGAAAGGCGGCGATGCAGACGTTATATTAGCCTCTCAAGACAAAGGGAGCGCCTAATCGAGAATAGGTGATGGGTAACGACGGTGACTGTTACTTTTCTCGTGACTACGCGAGCACGTGACTGACGCGTTACCAGAATTGAACCAAGGCCTGATTTGGAAGTGTTCAGTTCTACTCCGCAATCCACCATGTTCAAAGGCATTCTCCCTCCAGACGAGTCCCTTCCGGAGACTTACGATTATTACGAACCTAGTGGACTCCCAGGGCAAGGAGAACCAGCCAAACCTCCCCAGCCAGCCCCGCATGCCTGCCACCAAAGGACGATCCGTCAGTAAGGGGTTCCTGACCGGCGAGAGGA